>JAJGOT010000865.1:0-145000 GCA_022457155.1 Cladopsammia gracilis | reverse complement strand
TATGCGCAATGCTACAGCAATGACTATATATATATATATATATATATATATATATATATATGATCAGTGTATGAGAGAACCCCTCACCCTGCACACCCCAAATAATCATATTTTTACTGAATAAATGTTTGAAAGAAAATTTGCCCTGAGTGGGATTTGAACCCACGTCCTCCTGCATACTAGTTAGGCGTGATAACCACTACACTATCAGGACAACCATGCTGGTAACATGGCAATCTAAGATGTGATTTATGTGATTACGGACGTGGGCCTCCCGGGATTTTTTCTTTCAAGGTGACAGGGTAGGGGAAGCCTATAACTCCATTTGAAACCCAACTAAGGATCAAATTCATGATACACGACCGAAGTCAACTTAGCGAGTGACAAGGGAGGATCCACAAGGGATACAGGCTATTTTTATATATATGATCAGTATATGAGAGAACCCCTCACCCTGCACACCCCAAATAATCATATTTTTACTGAATAAATGTTTGAAAGAAAATTTGCCCTGAGTGGGATTTGAACCCACGTCCTCCTGCATACTAGTTAGGCGTGATAACCACTACACTATCAGGACAACCATGCTGGTAACATGGCAATCTAAGATGTGATTTATGTGATTACGGACGTGGGCCTCCCGGGATTTTTTCTTTCAAGGTGACAGGGTAGGGGAAGCCTATAACTCCATTTGAAACCCAACTAAGGATCAAATTCATGATACACGACCGAAGTCAACTTAGCGAGTGACAAGGGAGGATCCACAAGGGATACAGGCTATTTTTATATATATGATCAGTATATGAGAGAATTCAGTAAATATATATATATATATATATGTGTGTGTGTGTGTGTGTGTAACCGTACATCCTGTGCCCAAGTTCAGGAGTTGCCATAAAGCCATTATGGTGGCAACCGGGAGGGCACATTGTATACATAATTGTATATATATATATATATACTGTTCATACATATATATATAAATAGCCTGTATCCCTTGTGGATCCTCCCTTGTCACTCGCTAAGTTGACTTCGGTCGTGTATCATGAATTTGATCCTTAGTTGGGTTTCAAATGGAGTTATAGGCTTCTCAAGCAGTTTAAGGCCTGGGTTTAAAGTGTGTTCGGAAAATATGGTTGACACTTAATATCTTCACCGAGAAAACCTAGATCAAAATGAAATTTTCCCTGAATGTTAATCTTGATGTTTTATTTTGCCATTTTGGCCATTTTGCCTGGAGAGTGCTCAGTTGTCTTAGCCCAGGAACGGGAATCAACTCTCAGTGTTTCTTTGGGCAAGCGGAGTCTGACGGAAGATATTTTCCAGGCAAACCTGGCATTTTCCTGGTCATTTCATATATATATATATATATATAATATACAATTTTAACCGGGAGGGCACATTGTATACATAATTGTATATACAATTTTAGATAGAAAATTTCTAGAGACAGTTACTCGAGTTTCACGCACTAAGCGATCATCAGACTGTGCCGTTGGAGGCGGTAGAAATAAAATTTAAACTAAATTAAGGAGGGCGGTTGGAATGATCCCGCTTCTGATTGGCTGCATAGAACTTATTTTCATGCCGGCATTTCGTAATCAACTCAGATCTCTTGTTGAGGAGTGATGACCTGTCGGCAGTTAAGATGCATAGCTTCTCAGACAAACATAGATTGCATCGGGAAGGATGACCCTTGTAAGCGCTTGCTCGTTTAATAATGGACCATTTGATGGAGTAATCGGTGCCATTGTCCTTTAGATCCCAGATGTATTTTGAGAGGACTGTGTCGTGCGAGTGTTTGCGGTGGTTGAACGAAAGCTTGTGGTTGTTGTACCTTGTTTTGAAACTATGTTCTGTCATCCCGATATAAACCTTTGTATCACCGGAAGTAGTGGTGACATCGGCTTGATAGACGATACTACCGGTAAGACACGCGCCATCGAGAGGGCAAAGGTCCTTGTTTCTGCAGTTACATTTGTTAGTTTCCATGTTAGTGTTAGTATTGTCATTTGCTAGGATTTTTGCGTTGTGGCGTTTGATGATGTTTTCCATGTTACTTGTGCAGCTATAGCTGACTTTCACATTGTTTCTGTTAAACAGCTTGTGGAGAGTGTGTGTTTTAGGAAAATGTTTATCAATCAAGCAAAGGAACGATCTAGAAACATTCGTCTGGACATTTTCGCTGAAAGGTGGGTTAAACCAAATGATGTTTCTTGGTCTGTTTCTGTTTCTGGCCCTTGTTCGGTTCCCGCTTCTCGTATATTGGATACTCTCACGGTAGCCGCTGGTCTTGAGGGCATCATTGTAGATCTTTGAGGCCTTGTTGAACTCATCAGAGTCGTACGATAAGCTTGAGATTCTAGTGCTTATAGTCGCTGGTAAGTGCTTGATGATAGAAGGGGGTGATTCGACTTAGCATTAATATAGAGTGGGTTGTTGTCTGGCTTTCTATATGGGTAAAACTTTCCAGTAGCGAGATTTAATGTCACATCCAGGTAGTTAGAAACAGACCAAGAAACATCATTGTATTTCGCTCTGCATGTATTTGCATCGAGCACTCCTACGACTGCGTGAAACACTATTTATGTTGTTTCTCTGTTTATATATATATATATATATATATATATATATAATGTTTCAAAAACATCCTTTGTCTGGATCTTTCTTCCAAAATGTTAATTAATATTCTTCAAAATATGGAAATAAAGACAATAAACTCCTTGCCGATATTTCGTCTTTATTATAAAAGACTTCGTCAGGGCAACTGACTAAGCGTGACCGACCGTTACAAAATATACATCAAGTAGCGTAAGACGCGAGACATGTATAACAACCTTGCACGCGCTAAGCGCGCGCTACAAAATTAAAGCTATGTTATGTGTATATCTAAATTAAAACAAGTCCCTTCGAGGGTTTCTGCTGCAAAAAAAGTCATCGCTATTTAACCCCGAAGGGATAATAGTTCGAAGGCGATAAGCCCAATGGGCCTCTCTTTCCCTAAGCGTTTCCTCCGTAGTGCATTTATCAATTAGCTGAATCCTGATATTACTTAAACCTTGATGATCAGCCTGATTAAAATGCTTATAGATACAATCATCCTTAATCTTACCATCAGCATTAAGCTTGTTGTGATTTACCAATCTAGACTTATGGTTGTTAAACCTAATTCTAAATTTAGTGATGGTAGATCCTACATATTGCATTTCACAAACGGTGCATGAAAGAAGATAGACTACATGACTAGAATTACAATCCATGCTAGAATTAATTACATAATTTCTACCCGTAACTCCACTCTTGAAATTAGTTCCTAAGACAAGGAAATCACAAACCCTACATCTACTAACTCCACACTTAAAGCAGCCCCTTTTAATATCCAAAGACCCTAATGCCGAATGAACTAAAATATCCTTTAAACATTTAGGCCGCCTAAATGCCACCATGGGCACATGTTCTATAGCTCCCCGACAACGCCTAGAAGACTGCAAGACGGGATGTAGTTTATGCAATATTTCCCCGATGTTCGGAAGTGCCGGATGAAATGTCACTACAAAAGGAAGTCGTTTATTACTACTAGGCCCTTTATCTTTAAGAGTGTCCCTCCTAGGAATCCTGCGCGCCCTAGCAATTTCACTTTCCACAAAATGCTTGTTATAACCCCTTCTAACCAAATACCCACACAGTTCCCCCGCCCGTTTATCGAAAAAAGCATCTTTAGAGCAGATACGGCGAATTCTTAGAGTCTGTCCAAAGGGAATACCCTTCTTACATGAGTGTGGATGACAAGAGGTGTGGAACAAATACTGGTGTTTATCCGTGGGCTTGCTATACAAATCCGTAGAAATTACCCCATTATCAAGCAAGACGTTAACATCAAGAAAATTAACCTGTTTAAAAGACCAATCAAAAGTAAACTTAATAGTCCTATGAAAGGAATTCATGTATTCCATAAATACCTTAAGTCTTTCCTCTCCCCCCAACCAAATCATAAAAATATCATCAATAAACCTAAGCCAAATGTGGGGCTTATCTGGTGACCGTTCTAACAAATCCGACTCCAGTTTACCCATAAAAATATTGGCATACGATGGGGCCATTTTAGTACCTATTGCCGTACCCAAGATTTGTACATAATGTTTACCATTAAATGTTAAATTGTTGCTAGTAAGCACTAGCCTAGCCAAATCTACCAAGTCCTCTGTGGGAACGGAAGGTGTGGTAACTGTTCTCAAAGCATCTCGCATGGCACTTAAACCTTCCTCATGGGGGATATGGGGGTATAAACCTACAACATCCGCTGTAACCAAGATCGCACCCTCTGGCAATTTACCTAATCCTTGAAGTTTCTGCAGGAAGTGCTTAGTGTCCTTAATGTAAGATGGTATGTTTGGGACTAAAGGCTTAATATGGGAATCGACAAACTCCGAAATTCTCTCCGTACAGGTACCACAACCCGAGATGACTGGCCTACCAGGACAACCTTTTTTATGTATTTTGGGTAATAAATAAAACAATAATTTCACAATTATACCATGAATCTTCTCCATGTAGCCAGAATGCTGCTGCGGTTGTAAAGTTTCAACAATGGTCTGTCTCTGTTCCGTCAGTGATGTTAACACCACGGAAACTTCATTCGTTAGTAATGTCTGTAATCTGCGAGAGCACTCCTCAAGTATTTTATCCCATTGATCTTCAAAAGTCTCGGAAACAAAACCAATGTTTGCTGACTTCTTCAAACGGAACCCTCCAGAAATAATGTTTCGCGTCTCACATTCTTGTAAGTAATTCAAATGATGTAAGTACTTAACGTACTTCTTCTCCAAGTTAAGCAACTTGAAAAACGAATCTGTCGTCGCTCTATCCATCAGTATCGGGATGTAAAAATTATACAATGTTTCAAAAACATTCATGGTATAATTGTGAAATTAGAGAAAACGTTATCTGATAAGCATGACCATAAGTTACGATTACTGTGCGGAATGCTTAGTACTGTAGATGGAGGAAATGAAGAGGTCGTCACTCCCGCATCTACGCACGAACAGTTTCCTCGCGCACCAACGACTGCGTCTCCGGCTCATTTGGCTGAAGAACAGAGATGTTTAACGGAACCAACGCAAAGTGCCCCAGCAGTTACGGCTGTCAGAACGTATGCGGCTACGACTTCTGGTTTAAATAGTGATAGTCAACCTTTGGCGGAAGAAGTTGAACATGTGATTGCTAATGAAACAATATCGCAGCGGAATCCTGAAATTCAAGAGCGGACGATTTTAAATAGCCGTTTGGGGATTAGAACTGTTGCAGAAACTACACAAGGACTTAACATGGTGGTGAATCTTTCACGCCGTGAGTTGACTGAAGGCGAGGTGGCATTACTATCTAAGGGCTTGAAATTTTGTCCGACTCCTAATGATTTAGATAGGTTTAATCTACGTAAGGATATTAATAATTTTATTAGGCAAATTAGGCTTAAGGAATACTTTTATAATGAAAGTAAAGTAGATGATGATTTTTCTTATTCTCCCGCCTTTCGTAATAAGTCCAACTGGTGTCCGGAAAGGGGTAGGGAGATAGCTATTGAGGCGTATGCTAGGGCGGTGGAGGAGGAGATTTTGTCCTCAATTAATAATGGTCGAGGGATTTATAGTAATTTATCTGTGTCAGAACGTAAAGCCTTAAAGGATCTTAAATCCTATCATGATATTGTTATTAAGGAGGCTGATAAGGGTTCGGGGGTAGTGGTTATGAATAGAGAGGATTATGTTAATGAAGCTCTTAGACAGCTAGGGGATCATAATGTGTACGAAGAAACACCAGTAGATCTTACAGAGCACATTTCTAAGTTGGTTAATGATAGAATTCGTAAGCTTAATTCGTGTGGCCATATTGATGATAAAACTCTTGACTATCTTTTAGTTAATAGCAATCCTAGGGCGGGGAGGTTTTATTTATTACCCAAAATACATAAAAAAGGTTGTCCTGGTAGGCCAGTCATCTCGGGTTGTGGTACCTGTACGGAGAGAATTTCGGAGTTTGTTGATTCCCATATTAAGCCTTTAGTCCCAAACATACCATCTTACATTAAGGACACTAAGCACTTCCTGCAGAAACTTCAAGGATTAGGTAAATTGCCAGAGGGTGCGATCTTGGTTACAGCGGATGTTGTAGGTTTATACCCCCATATCCCCCATGAGGAAGGTTTAAGTGCCATGCGAGATGCTTTGAGAACAGTTACCACACCTTCCGTTCCCACAGAGGACTTGGTAGATTTGGCTAGGCTAGTGCTTACTAGCAACAATTTAACATTTAATGGTAAACATTATGTACAAATCTTGGGTACGGCAATAGGTACTAAAATGGCCCCATCGTATGCCAATATTTTTATGGGTAAACTGGAGTCGGATTTGTTAGAACGGTCACCAGATAAGCCCCACATTTGGCTTAGGTTTATTGATGATATTTTTATGATTTGGTTGGGGGGAGAGGAAAGACTTAAGGTATTTATGGAATACATGAATTCCTTTCATAGGACTATTAAGTTTACTTTTGATTGGTCTTTTAAACAGGTTAATTTTCTTGATGTTAACGTCTTGCTTGATAATGGGGTAATTTCTACGGATTTGTATAGCAAGCCCACGGATAAACACCAGTATTTGTTCCACACCTCTTGTCATCCACACTCATGTAAGAAGGGTATTCCCTTTGGACAGGCTCTAAGAATTCGCCGTATCTGCTCAGCTTAATGCTGATGGTAAGATTAAGGATGATTGTATCTATAAGCATTTTAATCAGGCTGATCATCAAGGTTTAAGTAATATCAGGATTCAGCTAATTGATAAATGCACTACGGAGGAAACGCTTATCGCTTGGGCTTATCGCCTTCGAACTATTATCCCTTCGGGGTTAAATAGCGATGACTTTTTTTGCAGCAGAAACCCACGAAGGGACTTGTTTTAATTTAGATATACACATAACATAGCTTTAATTTTGTAGCGCGCGCTTAGCGCGTGCAAGGTTGTTATACATGTCTCGCGTCTTACGCTACTTGATGTATATTTTGAAACGGTCGGTCACGCTTAGTCAGTTGCCCTGACGAAGTCTTTTATAATAAAGACGAAATATCGGCAAGGAGTTTATTGTCTTTATTTCCATATTTTGAAGAATATATATATATATATATATATATATATATATATAAAGTGTAGAACTGGATATTCGTAAAACAGTGCTCAATACATTAATGTAGAGCGAAGCATATGTTTATGGAGGAAAGAAACAAATAAACTACGCTTTCATCCGGACAAGCCTGTTTCGTGGTTGCCCACTCATCAGGGGATTCATCCCTGATGAGTGGGCAGCCACGAAACAGGCTTGTCGGGATGAAAGCGTAGGTTATTTGTTTCTTTCCTCCATAAACAGATATATATATATATATATATATATATATATATATATATATATATATTGATTTGTAAGGGAGTGGTAGCATTTTATATTTTTGTACTCCACTCGTCGAATATGCAGCCCTTGAATTTTAAACGATGTTCGCGGTTAGAAACCCTGCACAAATTAGGGTGTACTCGTTGCTACCAGTAAGGGACTGTGCAACAATTATCAGTAGGGGAGGGGGGGGATGGGCTTCAAGTAGGAAAATATTAGGAATACCCCCCTTCTTAAGGAGTGAATTTACTTATTGTGCCCCATTCTGATCAGTCAGTAACTTTGTACGACCCCCATCCCCCTCTTTACACTCCTTTTTATATACAAATACCCATCATTTTCTTAATATACACCCACCTGTTATTGCTACGAGGTAATGTTTGTTCCAGACGTGGATATACAGCAATACTATATGTTTACTTGTTGGACATCCGTATCTGGAACAAACATGACCTCGTAGTAGTGTTCAACAAAGCCATCCGATTCCACTTCTTAATCACTTGATTGCGAATCCGAGTTGCTTGCACTGGAACTCATTTCCTCGTTAACATTCTCTTGGGTTTCTCGTGGGATGCAAGAATGATCAGCACGAGTGTACTGGAGAACTCGTGCAACCAGTGCCACTTTTCCTCCACTCAGTGATCTTAAGACCATTGTGGTTGAGGTACATTTTCAATCTGTTGCAATATGTTTATCTTTGTTGCAGTGAAATTATGATTTTGGTGCAATTTTGTCTGCACTGGTTCAAATTTATTTTGAACCAGTGCAAAATATTTGAACTGGAGCAAAATATTTTCACCAGGGCAAAATATTTGCACTGGTGTATAACTATATTCTACTGTTCAAATGTTGTTGACAATTCAAATTTAAAAAGCCAGAAACACTTTATCACAATATTCGACCCTATATTATAGAGATAGAGAAGAATAGATAATCGTATTGCAACAGATTGAAATTGCAGTTCAGCCACCGAACAGATCATCAAGCTTTTAGTGAGAACTATAAACACTTGAAATAAAATGTTAACCCCCTTCTCAGTCCTCTTGACTGACTTATTTTACTTTGAGCCCCCCTATCCTTGCTTTGATTTTACTTGATGCCCCCCTCTCTGGTTTCACCCCCCCCCCCCCACCCCCCCCACCCCCCCCCCCCCCCCCCCCCCCCGATAATTATTGCACAGTCCCTAAGTATTTGGTACTATTCGCAACACTCATAATGATATGCAAAGTTGAAATATGTAATAATAATGCAGTTTTCTCGACTAGGTGAGCATTCCTCGCACTGATTACGTAAGACCTCTACAATAAATACCAAGACAATTCGTTCACTCCACTCACACTCAGTTTTTTCCAGCGGAGCGCGGAGAAGGTCACTAAAGGTTTTATGGCGGTGCAACCCACGCGATGGCAGATATCCAGCCTTGGTTCAAGTGGACCAACAAGAATTTGAGGTGATTATTTGATCGCGTTGTGTTTCGCTTTCCATTCACGCTTTTGGTCTCGTTGTCTCTCATAGACTCCTTTAAACCGCCAAGGACTGAGTGGAAGTGAATTGTTACAGGACTGGAAAATCACTAGATTGCTGAAAACCAAACACGTAACCTGAAATTAAGATTATGCTTTGTTCGTAAAATGATCTCTTCGACTTGAGAATCGAAGGTTGATTACGAACGGGAAAAAGCATGGGCGCCTTTAGGCGCGGTAAAACGTCCTGTTGTTTGAACTGGCGGCAGAGCGAAGTATCGCTGGAATGCATTGTTAGTAAAATGACTACCAACGGGAAAAAGCATGGGCGCGGTAAAACGTCCAGTTGTTTAAACTGGCGGCAGAGCGAAGTATCGCTGGAATGCTTTGTTCGTAAAATGATTACGAACGGGAAAAAGCATGGGCGCCTTTAGGCGCGGTAAAACGTCCAGTTGTTTGAACTGGCGGCAGAGCGAAATATCGCTGGTAGGCTTTGTTGGTAAAAAGATTTCTTCGATGAGAATCGAGAGTTGATTATGAACGGGAAAAAGCATGGGCGCCTGTAGGCGCGGTAAAACGGCCTCCAGTTGGTTGAACTGGCGGCAGAGCGAAATATCGTTGGTAGGCTTTATTGGTAAAATATTTCTTCGATGGGAATCGAGAATTCATCACGGACGGGGAAAAAGTATGGGCGCCTGTAAGCCTAGTAAAAAGTCCAGTTATTTGAACTGGCGGCAGCGCCAAATAAGGCTGGAATGCTTTGCTAGTAAAATGATTTTTTCTTCAATGAGAATCAAGGGTCGATTACGAACGGGGAAAAAGCATGGGCACCGATAGGCACGGTAAAACGTCTAGTTGTTTGAACTGGCGGCAGAGCGAAATATCGCTGGAAGGCTTTGTTCGTAAAATGACTTCTTCGATGGGAATTGAAAATTCATTACGGACGGAAAAAAAACCTTGGGTGCCCGTAGGCGTGTTAAAAAGTCTAGTTGTTTGAACTGGCGGCAGAGCGAAATATCGCTGGAAGGCTTTGTTCGTAAAATGACTTCTTCGATGGGAATTGAAAATTCATTACGGACGGAAAAAAAACCTTGGGTGCCCGTAGGCGTGTTAAAAAGTCTAGTTGTTTGAACTGGCGGCAGATCGAAATATCGCTGGAAGGCTTTGTTCGTAAAATCACTTCTTCGATGGGAATTAAAAATTTATTACGGACGGAAAAAAAAAACCTTGGGCGCCCGTAGGCGTGTTAAACAGTCTAGTTGTTTGAACTGGCGGCAGAGCGAAATAACGCTGGAAGGCTTTGTTCTTGAAATGATTCCTTCGATGAGAATCGGGAGTTGATTACGAACACGAAAAACTATGGGCGCCTGTAGACACGATAAAACGTCTAGTTGTTTGAACTGACGGCAGAGCGAAATAACGCTGGAAGGCTTTCTTCGTAAAATGATTTTTTCGATGACAATCGAGAATTCATTACGGACGGGAAAAAAGCATGGGCGCCTGTAGGCGTGATTAAAAGTCTAGTTGTCTGAAATGGCTGAAGAGCGAAATATCGCTGGAAGGCTTTGTTTCTAAAATGTTTTTTTCAATGACAATCGAGAGTTGATTACGGACGGGAAAAGCATGGGCACCTGTAGGCGCAGTAAAATGTCCTGTTGTTTGAACTGGCGGCAGTCCGAAATATCGATGGAATGTTTTCTTTGTAAAATGATTTCTTAGATGCAAATCGAGCGTTGCATGTGCCCTGCTGGCGCGGTAAAACGTCCAAAGCCTAGTCATCTCAACTAGCGGCAAAGCGGGAAAATGCTGGAATGCATTGTTCGTAAAATAACTCATTCATGCAGAGAAAGGCCATGGCGACGTGATGAATAACTAATCAGAGGGCATAATCACGTGACCTGGAACGTCAAATTATTTACGATGGCCTTCTTTCCTTCTCTATTTTCGAATTGCCCATAATACATTTTGTTAATAATATTAGACGGGTCTAGAGAATCTCTATTGGCCTCACTTCAACTTTTAGATGGTTTCTTTGAGGCCTCCGGCTTGAGGCTCAATGACAAAAAAACAGAAGCTCTTTGGATAGGAGCAAATTGCGGAAATCAAGAAATACTACTCACTGGGCGAAATCTTAAATGGCTAAAACACAAAGTTAAAACGTTAGGAGTTTGGCTCTCAGTTGATCCGGAAGCTACCGCAACCCTCAATTATAATGACAAACTAGATAAAGTACGGAACATTTTAAGCTGCTGGAAATATCGCAGGCTTACTGTGATAGGTAAAATAGCAGTTCTAAAAAGTTTAGTAGCTTCTCAACTCGTTTATGTGCTGTCTCCTTTACGCACAAATGTGAAAGCTGTCAAAGAAGTAAACAAACTATTCTATTCTTTTCTCTGGAATGAAAAAGGAGATAAAATCAAACGAAAAGTCATTATTAATGATTACTCAAAGGGCGGACTAAAAATGATAGATGTAGAGTCTTTTAATAAGTCTCTAAAAACCATATGGATAAAAAAATATTTAGATAAAAATAACCAAGGAAAATGGAAATTGTTTTTTGATCTTGATTTAGAGAAATTTGGAGGCACAATATTTCTCACGGGTAACCTTAATATGAATGACATCAATAAGATCTACAAAATCCATAACGATTTTATAAAAGAGGCTCTCACAATTTGGACGGAAATAAATTTTGAGAACCAAATAATTTCTGAGAATCAATTTCTTGACCAAAGCTTATGGCATAATTCACTTATTAGAGTTAATAATCGGCCTCTTTAGTAGTATAAGAGTTGGGGGCACAAGATCAAAAATAATATTTTTGATCTGATTTCCACTCAACTCTATACTACTTTCCATATGATGGTAACCAGTTTTTTTGTTTCCATTTAATGTAAACCAGTTTTTGGAAAACTATATGTTTCTATTTAATGTAAACCAGTTTTTGGAAAACTATATGTTTCCATAAAATAATTAAACTATATGTTTTATAAAAAACAAAGTGCGTTTATTCCATTGCGTGATTCCACATAATAGAATCCTTTGCGTGACACAATTCTCGGAAACACAGGGGAAGCCCCCTATGAAATGAGTCATCACTATAGCTATTGTTTCAGATCACGAGAGAAAATATTTTCAACATATTATGGGGTTTGATTTAACTTTACAAGATCGCTCAACTTTGCCAGGTCTGTTCTAAACTCAATAAAACGCTGTTTATCTATCAGTGATATAAAAGGTGTGTGAAATATTATGCCTTCCACTCTTGGTTGTATTGGTTCAGTTTCCCACGCGTGGGAAACAGGAAGTTATGGGACTTTCCCTGCTGACTATTTTTGTTCTATTAAAATATCGCTAACGCGTTAGCCGATTTTTATATGTTCGCTATTGTTTTAAAAATATTATCTCATATAATAGTATAGAATGAATTGTAATTTGGGAATTCATGACGAATTTAAGAATACAGGAGAGTTAACCTGCCCTTTTTGTGACCAACGATTAGCAGATGTTGTTAGAAATACGGAAGTTGTTGAATCATGTTGTGATAAAAAAGATATGTTTAATGACAATGGAATGAATGCATGTCAAAACTGTGGTGTGGTAGACTCTTATGATTTAGTGCCTGGCTATATTGATTTTTATGAGAATATGTATAGAATAAGGAGGAAGAGTGTGTATGTAAGAAAATATCATATCGAAAATACCATAAATAAATATAATAAAGAAATTCAATTGAGTTTTCAAGACCGTGACAAAATATATAAGATATTTGCATTAATAAACAACGTGTTACCAGAAGTTAATAAGAACCGTAAACGGATGATTAGTATTAAATATGTTTTGATGCGGATTGTTAAAATCTTGGGAATGGAATATGAATTCATACCACTTTCAAAATCAAGACTTGGTGGGACAACATATATGAATTAATAAAGAATGATATCAACAAAATTATTAAAAGGTGACTTGTTGCGTGATTCTCAGAAAAAACAGGAAGTCATACGTCATGCAAAGGGGTTTTTTCCCTATGAATGAGTTATTGAATAAAGTTTGTTAGTAAAGTTTATCGTAAAATTTACTCTAAAAGTTTACTCGGAAGTGAATTTTTTATCATACAGTTTTTCAAATTTATCGGCAAGAGGACAAAGATCAATGATTATTTCATCTAACTGTCTCATTTCATTGATGAAAACAGTGTGGTTGAATTGATTTCCTCTGAGACATGAGCGTAAATCAACTAATACTTTTTGATATGTTGTGAATGTAAAATGAGACAATTCGATTTTCTTTTTATAATTCTTAAGTTCACTGTATGTATTAAGCAATAAACCACTACCACTAATTACTCCTAAAATAATAGGGTTTAATGTTATTGAACCAGCTATTGTACCAATGGATATTAAAGAAACTGATGTTAAATTAATAGCTAAATTCAATCTTTTGAAATATTTGAAAGCCTTCTTATAGCACCAAAAGCGTTTATGATAAAATTTATACAATGCTTTGATTTCAGATAATTTTTCTTGGCTGATGTTTTTATCTATGTGGTTAAAATTGAATATATCTGTTTTAGTCATTATATTATATATTTGGATAATTATATTTTAGGATTTGAAAGAAGACAATATAATACACCACTTATTTGGCCCATTATTGGAGATCTTTTTATTTTCTTAGTCAATGAAAGACAATATGTGTATCCAGGCCCCTTTTCATAGTCATTGTAAAATCTTCCAAATGCATCATGAAAAATAGCATGTTTAATTAAAAATTGATATTTGGTGTTTATAGTACAAGAACCTGGGCCTATTAATCCAATGTCAGGGTGTTTTTCTAATATTTGGTTCATTGATATTGGCTCATTCAAATAGTTAACGTACAAAAATTGATATATCAAAGCCGATTTTAATATACAATCTTTAGTATTTGGATGTAAGTTTTTTTGGGTTGTGAAAAATTTATTACAAAAATTAATTGCTTGCTCCAAATTTGGCATGTATATTTATTGATTATATTAAATGTAGCTTTTATATATAAAAATATGGTGTATGTTTTTCCTATATGATTAAAATTGAAGATGCCTGTTTTAGTTATTATATAATGTATTTATACTAATTTATGGTGTGGTATATTCAATTAGTATTGATATGTCCTGATTCTTAACCGTTTCAACCATCTCCACAGCCATATGACCGTATGGTAAATCTAAGTTTATATCTATCGTTTGTCTTTGACCTCCAGATAAACTATAGGTTGTTATTTGAGTTAAAGAGAACCCATAGAGTATTTTTAAGGATATTGTTTTGTAGGAAAAATCTAAGAGATTATAGTGACATATTATTTTTTTTAATTGACAGCCGTTTGGAATTATTATTTTGTCACAACCATTTAATAAAAACGTTTTATCCCCATTATTATCTGTTTTTAATTGCCCCAATATGTGATGAGTTGCATTCATGATTTTGTATGAATTCATATTCAAATCAGTTTGCATAGTCATTTTTCCACCTTCAATTACAAAAACAGTATCAAATACATCTGGGTCGACACTCGAGACATAGCCTTGAACACCATAAACGATTAGATGTGCTTTCTTTGTATTCCCATTCGATATACTTCCATGAAGGTCTATCATTATATATTCAGGTGGAGAGACTTGATACTTATGTAAATGAACAATGCTTTTTGTGTATCCTTCAGTGTTGAATATCTTTGTAGTTTGCTGTCCGATATTAAGAACTGTTGAGACAACATTGACAGATGTAGAACTAATGTGAGCTTTATCTGGAACGAAAAACTCGATCACCAAAGTGAACTCACCTTGAGGAAGTTTGTATGCATTAAAGCCTATCCTTGACCTGAACTCATCGTTATTGTCTGTCGTAAGAGTTATATCATAGGCTTTCTTATTGATTTTGTGTGGGCTGGATGCAAAATTGATAATACCATTAACAACAATATTACTCTCCGACGAGCTCTCATCCACATCTTCCATCAGGTATCTGAAAACGTATTTTTCTGTAGTAGAGGAAGTTATGTGTGACTTGTTCACATAACTCTTATAATCGTCTGTTATTCGTGTATACAAGTTTAAATTTGAATCAGTGATTTGAGTGTTAATGAATGAAACATTAGTTACAGATTGTGGATCATTGGTATCAACTTTAACCCCCTTAATATATTGATTTTGCATAACTAAACTTCTACCACTTGGATTACTTAGTTTCCTAGTGTTGAGAATACTAATCATCTGATTTAGTTCCGTAGACTTTTGATCAACATATGTTTTTGTCGCAGCTTCTCCTCCATATATAGGGTCTTTGAGATTAGTGATGCTGTGGTGATTCATGTTAAGTTGAACCTCCATTGGAAATTCTTCTTTTCGACTGAGAAATATACGCCGGATATCTTCGTAACATGGAACCGTATCATAATGAGTGCGATAAAAACCAAATGTTTGTTGTTTTGATTGGACAATATTGTACATCTCCTTCAAATCAATATCTTTAGTCACTTCATGAGTGTGAGCTGGAGCATTAGGATGATACTTTTTTAAAGTGATCATATTGACGGCACTGAAATCATTGCTTTCATCCGTATCCATATTTGTGATTAGTTTTCGATCCATATCAATTTCTCCAGGCAGAATTAATTTATTTCCTCGCAGATCCAAATCTGCAGTCATATGAGTTGTTCCATCTAACTTTAAATAATGTGTATCTCCATACTCTTTGTTGACGACATCTTTAAAATTTGTAGGATCCTTGACATTAACTAATTTCTTGTTTTGCATATCATAATTACCATCATCTGTCAATTTGAACCCTACTCCAGGTAACCCACGTTGTTGGTTTGTCGTTGATGTTGATGTTGACGATGGTAAAATTCCATTTGAGTAACTCATATATATGTTATTTATATTATATTTGTTCATTGAAATTTTTGGTTGTGATTTTCCGTGGCTTATCAATATATATAAAGCTATATGGTTCATCAGTTGCTTTATCATATAATTCTTTTGGAATGTTGTTTTCACGGCAAATTAGACTCTTCTCATTAGCACTAGGAAATTCGTAAATAGAGAAATGTGAACAGTTCAATCTTATGTCTTTGGGTGTCTTATAGTAGCTTTGACTCAGATAAATCACACTGCAATTTTTATGTCTCCCACGTATAAAATAGTCGACTAATGGTTTTTGATTTTTTTCACATACAAAATCATCAAAAATAACCAATTTCTGACTTTCACTATCAAGATCATTTACAGGAATAATCTCGTTATTACTTGCTTCAATAACATCATAACCAACCTCGTTACTTATCGGTTGGAACATATCCATAAGATTCTGGTACTTTGACTGCTCTAAGTTTTTCGCATACAGGTATATTTTATCAAAGTACAATAAATTATAAATCATATGTAATAGTGTATTTGTTTTACCAGAACCACTAGGTCCACAAATTAGATTTCGAAAACATTTATTTGGCATGAAATCATATAACTGTTCAAAGTTTGAGACAAGATCGTCTTCAACGTCATAATTTGGTATTTTCATTTATATTATATGGGTATATTATTTCAATATAACATGGTGTATAACACGGTGTAGAACACGGTGTATAACACGGTGTTCAACGTTATTTTTTATATATGATTTTCATTTTTATGTAATGTAATAATATAATAATAAATGAGTTTACTTAAATGGAAAGAACTTGCAAAGAATAAATCTGAATTAGGGAATAAGATTAATTATGTTCATAATATAATAACGAAACATGATATTGGTCAGCAGACCAGTCAGGAGTCATTGGCGAAGGTATTTAAACCAGTGACTAGTAAATTAGATGATGTTATTGACAGTAATTTAGTTTCGAGTATACCTCAGAGAAAAAAGCGACCACCTAAGAAAGGTGAGCCTGGTATTGACTATATGCCTGAAGTTGATCCTTTTGAAGAAATGGAAATTGATGATCTATTTGGTGATTATGTACCACCACAGCCAGATAAACAACTGGTACCAAAACCTCCAACATATGAAGAATCTTTACAAGATCTTATGGAAGGAAAGAAGGAGATTTCTGTTGATCCTCAGTACTTCCCTCAGGAACTTGATGATTTACCACCAGAATATGATGACGACGAAGAGATCGACTATGGATTATACGATGAAGATACAAGTAATGAGATTTTAAATGATATGGGTGTTATGGATTATGAAAATGTGGATAAGAGATTGAATCAACCAGAAATGACAAACCAAAAAACTAGGGCCTATCTTAATAAGATTATAAAGGAGGCCAAAACAAAAAGGAAACAATTAAGTGGCTATAAAGCAACTGTTACAAAACAATACAATAAGGGGGAGATATCATCAGGTGAAAGGCAAATGCGAAACAAAAGAATAGACAACGCAAGAGTTACTTTAAATGAATACATAAAACATTATAATACTAAATTGGAAACAATAAAAGGTTCTGGAATCCAGAGAGGTGGAAATATTATGTTTTTTAATGATGTAAAGCAGCTTTTGAAAAAATTGGAATTGATTATTGGTGAAAAATTGGCAGGAAATACCAGCATTAAGATGCGAAATATGGGAGTAACTATATTGGACACATTATTGAAAATGTCGACAATCAGTAGACCGCAATATAATAAATTGTTTAGTCAATATTTCAAAATATAATTTATGTAACGGTATTATATATGGAACGAGAGATAGTATTATCATCTTATAGTGTAAAAAATCAAGGGAATAATAAACCTGAGGATTTTACAACAAAATTTACTAGGCCTATAATTTTGGATAGCAATATGCAATATGTTATTGGTCTTAACAGAATTATCAATATGAGTTTTACATGGTTTAATGTTAATGCTGGATACAACAATCAATTAATTCAATATAGCTCTGATAGTGGTTCAACATTTAACAACATCACCTTTCCATCTGGAGTATGGAATTATACCGACTTCAATACGTATATCAAGGACATAACGAAGACTGGTGATACGTACCCGATAACTCTTGAATTCGATAATACAACATTTAGGGTCACGGTTACATTAGCTCAGAGTTATCGGCTTGATTTGACACATTCCAATTTTAATGATCTAATCGGTTTCGATCAAATAGTATTAACAAGTGGGACAAACATTGGACCAAGGGTTCCAAATCTATCTCAAGATACAGATGTCCTCAATGTTCATTGCGACCTAATTAATGATTCACTTGTAGACAGTCAAGATACCGACATCATTTATTCCTTCTCAACCAGTGTACTCCAACCTAGTTATTCATTTACCCTCGAACCACGAAGAGTCACATTTAATCCAGTCAATAAGAATAGTATAAGTAGTATCAGGGTATACATTACTGATGGAAAAAGAAGATTAGTTAACCTGAATGGAGCAGATACATCTTTTTCATTGATTTTGAAAAGGATAGAATAATATAACATAATAGTATAATGAAACCATATGAATTCAAGAGGTTTTACCATCCTAAACTAGGTAAATTTGTATATCAACATAAAGGTTCTGGTATTATTGTTGATAATATTTTCAAACCATTAAAGAGTGTGGCATCAGCTGTTTTCAAGAAATTTGCTAAGCCAATAGCAAAAAAGGCATTAGAATCGGGGATATCGCATGCAGGTGAGAGACTGGGTAAGGCGGTATCACAAAAGTCAGGAGACCTAATAATGAAAAGATTGGCAAATTTGAGAAAAGGAGCTACAAGACAAACGGCAAATGTTTCATCCTCACCCATTAAACAGCAACAGCAAGATGAAAGTACTGATATGATACTCAATAGATTGATATCTGGATCTGGTGTGAATAGAAAGCGTAGAGTAAGATTGGTATAAAAAACATTGGTATATAATTGAAAAATTATCTAACATAATAATATAATGACTTTTAGAACAAGTGAATTTCTACAAAGATATGAGTTGGTGCGATTCCAACTTGATGATGTAATCAGAGCCCCAGCTAACAATCAACACCAAGTGAAAAATGGCTATAAATTTACAATCAATGACAGATCAGCGTTTTATGATTGGTATAATGCATATTTTGAAGTTCAATTTCAGCTTCAAAAACTAGCAGATGGATCAGGCTATGCCCAAGCTGATAGAATTACAATTATAAATGGATCACATAGTTTAATTGATCATCTTATGATTAAATCTGCAGGTAAAATAGTTTATGATACTGATAATTTGCATAAAGTGACTTTCGTAACAAATTTGTTAGAATACTCTGATGATTTTAGCAGATCAGTAGCTAAAAACAGTTTCTGGTATTTAGATACTGATAATACAACAGCTAATACTAATACAGGATATGAAGCTAGACGAGTACAAACTCAAGCTGTACAAAACGATGGTAATGGAGGCGCTAAAAACATCAATATTATTATTCCGTTAAATCGTTTTTCATTTTTTGAAGAACTTGAAGATAAAATGTTAGTACCTATGCAATTACAATTCAACATTGAGCTACAAAATGATGATGAACTAATTCACATAGCTAATGGTACTGATGCTGGCAGAATTGTTGTTAATAGGTTTCTGCTTTGGATTCCAAAATTAACACCAAAAGATTCTCTGTATGATAAATTTGTTAGTTCATTTTTGAAAGAAACACAATGGAAATATTTAAGGGAGATGTATGAATTGTCAGCTCCTTCACAATCATCAGGATTTTTCCAAATATCAAGTAGTATTGATAATGTTCAACATATTTTTGTTTATTTAAAAAGAACCAACCCACCTAATGATGCAATGGTTGAAGATTCGCCTTATTTAATGGACACTTTTAAATTAAATGTAGGAGATAACAACTCATCATTACTAAATTGCAGATTAGAGTATGGTAACGGAGTCTTTTATCCAGAAACTGAGTATGATTCGGAATCAAAAGTAAGAATATTTAATGATTTAATGTCATACGGTTTTAGGAAAAACGACTATAATAGTGGAACTCAATTGAATTTAGCAAATTACAATTCTCTATATGGATTAATTTATTTTGATCTTACATATCAAACTGAAAAAGTAACAAGAGATCCAAAACAGCTTATATTTCGATATAGATTAACAGCTAACCCAGCTGCAAATTTTAATGTACATGCTATAGTTTTGTATAAGGAAGAAGTTGTTATTGATAAGGTTGGCAATGAATTGGTTATAGTGTAAAAAGTAATAAATTACTAATCAAATAATATCATTATTTCATATATGTTTTATAACCAGAAAATTATATAACATATATTATATACAACAAATGACTCAACTTTATGAGATTAATGTGAAATTGTCTGACAATCAAAAGAAAAATCTTAGCAATGCTTACCACAAAAGGGAAACAATTGTTCTAAGACTTACGAAGGACTCTCTTCGTGGTAATGATACTCTACATGTCCCGGCGATGGTAAAAAAAAGGTTGGAGAATAATCGACTATTGAATAAGGGTATGGACATTAAGCTTGTGAAAACAAATATTAGAAAACAAATCGGTGGAAGTTTGTTAACTACCATTCTAACCCTTGGACGTGCAGCTTTACCTACTATTGGTAAAACTCTTGGTCTTTCAGCTCTTGCTGGTTTGGCTTCAGAAGGTGCTTCTCAAGTGGTTAAAGCAATATCTGGAAGAGGTGTACAGTCTGGCGGTTTTCTTATACCCCAAGATAAAATTAATAAGCTGATAGAATATAAGCATCTTTTAACGACTAAACAAAAACAGGATATATTGAATGCTCTTCAGTCAGGTTCAGGTGTTCATGTAAAACCCACAAAAACACAATCAGGTGGATTCCTTGGAACTCTGTTGGCAAGTATTGGTGTCCCACTGCTTCTAAATGCTTTAACCGGTAAAACTGGTAGTGGCGCCCCCCGAATTGGAATTAGTAAGAAAAAGGGTACGGGAGCTCCAAGAATTGGTGTATATAGACCACCTCCATTTTATGGGAGTTGGCCTGATAATACGATAGGTATGGGGATTAAAAAAAAAAAAGCTCCGAAGACAAAAAAGGGACAAGGCTTGCTTTTTGGGAAAAACAGTCCCTTTACAAAGTTAGGAATACCAATTATCGGAGATCTCCTGTAAAACCGAAATTCCACAAAGACATCCCGTTAAGTAATCACGATCTAATAAAATGGTGCAGATATTTAAACATCCCAATCAGTGATGTTCTGTCAAGGGATGAAAGAGTTCCACATAATCATAGCCAAGCATTATTTATTTACAATCTAGAACCTAGTTATATGGCAGGATCTCATTGGGTTACAACTTATGTAAAAGATAACGTCATAAATTATTTTGATAGTTTCGGTATGCCTCCATTTCAAGAGATCGTAAATCATGCGAAAAGAAGGAATATGACACTGCTTCACCAAAACAACCAAATCCAAAACATAAAAACGTCTACATGTGGCTACTTCTGTTTATACTTTCTGAACGAAATGAATAAGGGGAATTCGTATTATAATTTATTGCAAGTATTTGACATATATGATACAATGAAGAATGAGAGATTCCTCGAACATTATTTTAGAAATATCTAACTTATATATATAATGGTAAAATCATATTGTGTTAGACAGAAGAAAGTCACTGAATGTGTTCCAGGAAGCGAACGATATGTGAAAACTAAAAATGGTCGAACTATGTTGAAATGCACTTGCGCTGAATGTGGTATAACAAAGACCAAATTTGTTAAAAAAAATTTAAACTAAATAGCCAGTCAGAGATGGCTGGCGGTTTTTTAGATATTACTGGTTCTCATACTCTTGGTGAAATTGCAGCTAAAAGTGCTTTAAAAGGTTTGTATAATTTAGGTAGAATCGGAGCATCAAAAATAATCAAATCTGGTTATGCTAAACAAAAAATAAAAGGAATGGCTGATAAATATTTGGATCAAGCCTTAGATAGTTTAACTTCAGATATTAGTAAGAAACTAGATCCATTGCATAAAGGTAGTGGGATTGATATTCATAAAGCTATATTAAAGATAGCACCCAAGAAGGGCTTTGTACTACCTGGACATCATTATACAGGACCTGGGAATCCCCTTGATGAGCAATTGAAATATGACCCAAACACTGGTCAAATACTTGAGATCTATCAGCAACCAACGGGTAAAACAGATGCTGTCAGTATGCAGCATGATGTTGATTACAGTGTTTGTGGAAATAAAGCAAAAAGTGATCAAGTCAAATGTAAAAATAAAGCAGATCGAAAAATGGTTAAGTCACTGGATGATGTACCTTATAATAAAAGACAATGGGGTCATTGGTTAGCTCGAAATATGATAAACACTAAACAAAAAGTAGGCCTTGGTGTTAAACAAAAAACGGGAAGTCAAAAAAACGGAAAGCGGCGTTGAGTAAAAATGATTGGGCTCAACAATTAGCCGATGAATTACATAAGCCAATCAAACGAAAATTGAAAACAAGAAGAGTTATTGTTAATGGAATAGATGATATTTGGAGTGCAGATCTCGTTTTTATGGATAAACTCTTCAAATGGAATAAAGGATTCAAATACATATTGACTGTAATAGATGTATTCAGTAAATTTGCTTGGGCTATACCACTAAAAAACAAAACAGGTATTTCAATTACTGATGCATTTAACGACATCATAAAAAAGTATAAAAGAAAACCGAAATATCTCTGGGTTGATGAAGGATCTGAATTTTATAATAAAACTTTCAAGGAGTGGTTGAAACAAAACAATATTGAGATGTATTCCACTTTTAATGAAGGTAAAGCTGTTGTGATTGAACGTTTTAATCGCACTTTGAAAACCAGAATGTATAAACAATTCACAGTTCAAAATAATACTGTTTGGCATAATATTTTAGATGATTTGGTTAAAAAATACAACAACACCAAGCACAGTTCAATAAAAATGTCACCGCTTGAAGCATCTAAGAAAAAGAATGAAGGAACTGTTTATTTCAATCTATATGGTGATATGGAACCATCATCATCAAAAGTAAAATTCAAAGTTGGTGATAAGGTTAGAATTTCAAAGTATAAAAGAAAGGTATTTGATAAAGGATATACTCCAAATTGGTCTGAAGAGGTATTTACAGTTGATAAAATCCAATATTCCAATCCAATAATATACAAATTGAAAGATCTCAATAATGAACCAATAGAAGGGTCATTTTATGAACCTGAATTACAATTAGCAAAACAGGATGTATTTAGAATTGATAAGGTTATCAAAAGAGATTATAAGAAAAAACAAGCGTTAGTAAAATGGAAGGGATATAGTGATGATTTTAATAGTTGGATACCGCTAAAAGATGTTAAAAATATATAATGTTTATATAATGAGAGATATTAGTAGACATATCAGAAAAATTGAAAGTCGAATCGATGGTTGTGAAGAAGAATTAGTATATCTTCATGACAAAATACGCGATAATGAAGAGAGGTTGGACATAGCCTGCATGGCTGGCGGGTTTTTTTGCGCGTGATGCTGAATTCGCGCGCGAGTTTCGAGCGGCGAAGCCGCGAGAAACCGCCTGCTCGGTTTCGTGGGCTTTTTGAGTAGCC
Source organism: Cladopsammia gracilis (assembly GCA_022457155.1). NCBI lineage: Eukaryota > Metazoa > Cnidaria > Anthozoa > Scleractinia > Dendrophylliidae > Cladopsammia > Cladopsammia gracilis. The sequence continues at coordinate 121,520 of JAJGOT010000865.1, read as the reverse complement.
GCCCCCTTTTGACCTTTTTGACATCTGTCAGTTGATACAATTACCCAACCAATCACAGGGCGCATCGTAATACGAAACTTCATGTAAATTACGATCGCGCGAAAAATCGTGGCTTACGCTGGCGGGCAATAAACAACAAAAACTCCATAAGTTCCTTCGATGGCGAACGGCGATACCCCGAAAAAAACTCTCAAGGGAGGGAGAATCCGAAAAGCGCGAATGATAACTGTAGATTGTGCTGTTTCCCTTTGAAAATTAAATACGGTGAATTTCAGAAACGCTGTGGCTAAATGCCCCGACAGCCAGAAATTTTCACAAAATTGTCACTGAAAGGCTCTTTCAAACCTTTTGAGAGTATTCGATGTTCGTTTAGAAATGTCAAGCGATTCCCAAAATTATTTTAATTTTCAAGTTAACAAAATATCCAAGCTTGGGCATACTATAAGGTCGCTATGTTCTCGACACTTAGAAAATGTCTTCAGACTGCCGGGCACGGTCTCAAATAGACTAAATGCCGAGTCGGCAGTGACAAATTTTCATAGAATATTTCGTCAACTAGAAAAGCAAAATAATTTTTGGAAGCGCTTGACATTTCTAAACGAACATCGAATACTCTCAAGAGGTTTGAAAGAGCCTTTCAGTGAAAATTTTGCGAAAATTTCTCACTGCCGGGCATATTTAATCTATTTGAGACGCCACAGCGTTCTTCCATCTTCCATGGCAAGCACAAACATTGTGAAGATTAAATTCTTTCCAAAACCTGTAGGCAAAATGGCCATGACGTCTCTTCCATAAAGTATTTTTTACGGCTATTTCCTGCTCTTTCTTAGAACGATTTCTTCTCGTCGAATATTGAGAGATGCCAAAGCTTTCAACAACGCTTCGTCTACCATTTTGATTTTTGTTTTCGCGTGGCAACTGTCTCCCTTGGGAGATCGCATAACCATTTGATTGACGTGTTTACGTTTTAGAACCAATCAGAACGGCCCGTACGCCAGCGTACGGACTACTCAAAAAGCCCATGAAACCGGGCAGGCGGTTTCTCACGGCTTCGCCGCTCGAAACTCGAAACTCGCAGCTTCGCCGCTCGCGAATTATCGCGCGCTCCAACAAAAAAACCGCCAGCTACGCAGGCTAGGTTGGACATGTTACAACATAAGGAAAAACTATTGAAACTTTATCATAAAAAAAATACATGAAATGGATGCAGATATAACATTGAAACAGTTATTAAAGATTATCTGTGACGAGATAGAAAACGATAATTATGACGAAGATTGTAATATATTGGAACAAACCAAAGTTGATGATATAAAATATCTGAAGCGACAAAATTTTGATTAAAGAGTGTTGGTTTTAAAGGGTTAAAGAGATGTTGCTATTTACAAGTAGCCCATATCTCAGATTTACTCTGTATTCGATTTTTGTAGCCAAAAATATCAATGTTTCTGGCCGCATTTAAAACGCAACTATTTAAAAGAATATCTATAGGAATAATATATAATGGAAAAAGAAATAATAAAGAGAGGTAAAGGACGACCAAGAATTTATAATGATGAAGAAAGAAAAAACCACAAATCAGTCTATATGTTAAATAAAGAATGGTTTTGTGATATATGCAAAAATGATAAAAATTACACACTTGCTGGAAAATCTTGTCACATTAAAACAAAAAAGCATATACTAAACTATAGAATGAAACATATGCGAATAGTATATATAGATGAATGATCTTTTCATATTATAGTTCGAAGGATCCATGATTGGGATCCTTTGAATTCTTGATAAAGATTAAACGCACTTTTATGAGAACATATTTAAAGAATTATCTATAGTTAATATATAATATGAACAAGAGTGATCTTGAGAAACTTAGTAAGTCTCAACTAATCAAATTGCTTTTAAAGCAACAGAATAAGAAGCCTAAAACTATTGTGGTAGATGATACCAAACCAGTTCCAACACCAAGAACTTACAAACCAGTGCCAGCACCTCGTAAGAGTGTAAATCAAATGGTCCAAGATTATGAAAACAATATAATTCTTCCACCATTGGAATTCAGGGATAAACCAGTTCCAGCACCTAGAACTAAAAAGTCAGTTGCAGAAAAACCAGTTCCTGCTCCAAGAACTAAAATAGAGCAAACAGACAAAGCTCTAAAAGGTTATACTAAATCCTATGAAATCACAATTAAAAACGATAAAGACCCATTAGTTCAACTACAAAACACTAGAAAGGGTATTGAATACCAGCTCATAAACATATTAACATCGATGAAAGGACTGAAATTTGTTGAAACGCTTAAGGTAACATTTACAAAAATGTCAGACGGAGAAATAGTGTATAAGACCGCATATTTTAACAGTGTGGCTCAGACGATTATTAACCACATAGAAATCGCTGAAGCGTTACAATTGTCTAAACAACAGATATTAAATAAGATTGCAGTTTGGATATCTGAAGGGTCTGGTTGGACTGTTAAATCGGTTAATAATCATTATATTAACATAGTAAAATATCAACCAATGAGAGGCTCTTCATACATTAAACTACCACAAGAACTCAGAAACAGTGCAAAGGGATTGATAAATATGAAAAATGAGGATGATGAATGCTTTAGGTGGTGTCACATTAGACATTTGAATCCTCAAGACAAATACCCACAGAGAATTAAAAAAGTTGACAAACCATTCATTGAAAATTTAAATTATTCGGGGATTGAATTCCCAGTCACCACCAAACAGTACAACAAGATAGAAAAACAAAATAAGATCAACATCAATGTTTTCGGTTATGAAGATAGACAACCATACCCAATTTATGTCTCAAAAGAAAAATATGAAGACCGTATGAATCTGCTTCTGATAACAGAAAATGAAAAAAAGCACTATGTCTTGATTAAAGATTTTAACAAGTTAATGTACAATCAGACAAAACACAAAGAAAGAAAACATTTCTGCATGTATTGTCTTCAATGCTTCAGCTCTGAAAGAGTATTAACTGATCATAAAGAAAACTGTATACAAGTGAATGGCACACAAGCGATAAAAATGCCTGAGAAGGATAATAATATACTAAGATTCAACAACTTTCATAAACAACTACCAGTACCATTTGTTATTTATGCAGATTTTGAGGCTATTACTGAAAAAATACATGGTTGTCAACCTAATAATGATAAATCATACACTGAAGAATACCAAAAACATACAGACTGTGGTTATGGTTATAAAGTAGTTTGTTGCTATAATGATGGGTATACTAAGAAGGTTCAATCTTATAGGGGTGAAAAGGCTGTTTACAAATTTATGGAAAAGATGCTAGAAGAAGTTAAGTATTGTAAAAATATTATGAAAAAGGAATTTAACAAACCATTAAAAATGACAAAAGATGATGAAGAGGAATTTCAAAAAGCTAAAGAATGTCATATTTGTAATAAAAAATATACTGATAAGGACATTCGAGTTCGAGACCATTGCCATATTATAGGTAAATACAGAGGCTCTGCTCATCAAGATTGTAACCTGAAACTCAAAATAAAACCAGAAGAAATAAAAATACCTGTAAATTATATTTCACAACTTAAGAGGATATGATAGTCATTTTATAATGCAAGAGATTGGTGCTATTGTTAAGGAATATACATATACAAATAAGAAAGGTGAAAAGTGTGAAATGAATATCAATGCCATACCTAACAACATGGAGAAGTATATGGCTTTCATGCTTGGTAATCATCTTACCTTCATTGATAGTTTCCAATTTATGAGCTCAAGTTTGGAAAACCTAGTGAGCAATCTACCAAAAAAATTGTTGAAATATACCTCTCAAAAATTCAAAAGTGAAAAACTTGATTTAATGTCACAAAAAGGAGTCTATCCATACGACTTCATGGACAGTTTGATAAATTTAATGAAAAGCTGCCACCAAAAGAAGAATTTTACAGCAGATTGAATGATGAGCATATCTCAGATGAAGATTATAAACATGCTCAAAATGTATGGAATACATTCTCTCTTAAAAATATGGGTGAGTACCATGACTTATATCTTAAATCTGACATACTTCTGTTAGCTGATGTATTCGAAAACTTTCGAAAGACCTGTCTGCAATACTATAAACTTGATCCTTGTCATTATTTCACGTCTCCAGGACTTTCATGGGATGCTATGCTAAAAATGACTAATATAAAACTAGAACTAATGACTGATATAGATATGTTCCAATTTATTGAAAAAGGTATGCGTGGTGGTATATCATATATAGCCAATCGATACGGAAAGTCAAATAATAAATACATGAAAACATACGATGAGAAGGCACCGTCAAAGTATATCATGTATCTAGACGCTAATAATTTATATGGTTGGGCTATGTCACAATACCTACCAACTGGTGGTTTTAGATGGATGACAGATAAACAGATTAACAACATAGATTTAGCTAAATACAATGAAAACAGCGAAAAAGGTTTAATATTAGAAGTTGATTTTGAATACCCCAAAGAGTTGCATGACCTTCATAACGACTACCCACTAGCTGCTGAGAGGGTTTGTGTAAATAAAGATATGCTATCTGGGTATTGTAAAAAAATAGCTACCAAATATAATATATCAACAGGTATAGTACAAAAACTGATACCAACATTGAGCAACAAAGAAAAATACGTTCTACATTATAGAAACCTTCAATTATATACAGATCTTGGATTAAAAGTCATTAAAGTTCATCGAGTATTAGAATTTAATCAGTCACCTTGGCTTAAACAATACATTGACTTCAACACCAACAAACGAAAGAATGCTAAAAATGCTTTTGAAAAAGATTTTTTCAAACTTATGAATAATAGTGTTTTTGGTAAAACAATGGAAAACTTAAGAAAGAGAGTTGATGTCAGATTAGTAACTGATGAAAAGAAACTATTAAAAATGGCTGCTAAACCTACTTATGTAAGTAGTAAGATCTTCAATGAAAACCTTGTAGCCGTTCATAAGATCAAAGAAACACTAACCCTAAACAGGCCGGCATATGTGGGTATGTGTATTCTAGATCTTAGTAAGACATTAATATATGAGTTTCATTATAACTATATCAAAGATAAGTATGGTAATAAGGCTAAGCTGCTCTTTACCGATACAGACTCCCTAACCTATGAAATCGAAACCGAAGACGTCTATAGGGATTTCTGGAACGATAAAGATAAATTCGATAACAGCGACTACCCTGAAAGCTCACCGTATTTTAATAAGTTAAATAAAAAAGTAATTGGTAAATTCAAAGATGAAGCCGCAGGAGTTCCTATATGTGAATTCGTTGGATTAAGATAAAAAATGTATAGCTACATAAAAGACAATGATAACGTTGGGAAGACAGCTAAAGGAATTAAAAAGAATATAATAAAAAATGACATCAAACATGAAAATTATAAAGAGGTTCTATTTAATAACAAGCAAATGCATCATAAAATGAAAACAATCAGAAGTCAAAACCATCAATTAGGAAGTTATGAAATCAATAAGGTCTCACTCAGTTGTTTTGACGACAAGCGGTATATTCATAATAATGGTGCTACAAGTTATGCATACAGCCATTATAAAATTTGAACTACAACAGTTTATCAAACGTGTACACTTCTGATAATTTTCTGATAAATTAAATTTATGGGTACGCTAATCATTGGTTAAAAAATCATATGGCCACCTCGTGATCTGAAACAATAGCTATAGTGATGACTCATTTCATAGGGGGCTTCCCCTGTTTTTTCCGAGAATGTCACACACCGATAACTCCATCCTGTTTACAATCTGATGACTTAATTCCTCACAATAAAGATTCCCACGCGTGGGAAACTATCTTTGTTCCATTGCGTAGATGTTATTTTTAATCAAAATACTAACTCTTTGATGGTTGTCATAAAAGGTGATGAGACAATAAATATTCCCACGCGTGGGAAACTATCTTTGTTCCATTGCGTAGATGTTATTTTTAATCCAAATGCTAACTCTTTGATGGTTGTCATAAAAGGTGATGAGACAATAAATATTCCCACGCGTGGGAAACTGAACCAACCTGGCAAAGTTGAGCGATCTTGTAAAGGGAAATCAAACCCCATTATGTTGAAAATATTTTCTCTCGTGATCTGAAACAATAGCTATAGTGATGACTCATTTCATAGGGGGCTTCCCCTGTGTTTCCGAGAATTGTGTCACGCAAAGGATTCTATTATGTGGAATCACGCAATGGAATAAACGCACTTTGTTTTTTATAAAACATATAGTTTAATTATTTTATGGAAACATATAGTTTAATTATTTTATGGAAACATATAGTTTTCCAAAAACTGGTTTACATTAAATAGAAACATATAGTTTTCCAAAAACTGGTTTACATTAAATGGAAACAAAAAAACTGGTTACCATCATATGGAAAGTAGTATAGAGTTGAGTGGAAATCAGATCAAAAATATTATTTTTGATCTTGTGCCCCCAACTCTTATACTACTCTCTTTTCTTTCCAGAGTGGTATAAAAAAGGAATTATACAAGTGAAACATCTGAAAGATGACTCAAATAATTACCTATCTTTAACTGGCCTGCAAGAAAAATACTGTTTGACCGTATGCCCTTTAAAGTACTATGGTCTCTTATCTGCTCTTAAATGCTTCTGGAATATACATAAAAATAAATGTGTTACAAATGACTCTGAATATGAAAGTTTTTCCACAAGATTGATGCGAGCCAATAAAACAAGCCCATTGGTATATAATAAACTTATAGAGAGAAAAAGCATTCTTCCTACACAAAGTCAACAGAAATGGAAAAGCGATTGCAACTTAAACGATGATAAATGTATCAACTGGTGCGAGGCATACCTTCTGGCTTCCAAATGCACAAAAAGCACGAGACTTATCGAATTCCAATTCAAGTTTTTACATAGACGAATACCAACTAATGAATTTCTACATAAAATAGGAATAAAAAATGATCCAAAATGTTCCTTTTGCGAAAAAGAACCAGATAAACTTGAACACCTTTTTTGGTCTTGTCCTAAAGTTGTTTCTTTTTGGAATTTTTTAATGGCGCGGTTAACTCTATCCCAAATTATTTCAGAAAATTATATAATGAGTATATCTGTTGCTTTGGGACTGATGCCGGATGCTTCAAAAACCCACCTACAATTAAATTTCTGCTTTCTGCTAGCAAGACACTACATCTGGACTTGTAAATGCAAAGAAACAGCACCTACAATCGAATGCTTCCTGCGATACCTTAAAACAATTTATGAAATCGAAGTCAAAGCGGGTGACACTCTCCCCCCAAAATGGAACCTCCTAGACACTCTATGGTAAGAGATCCCCCCCCCTCCGTTCCCCTCCTCCCCTCCTCCTGTAGCAATATCCTTCAGTAGAAGTTGGCGAAAATGCCCTGTAATGACTGGCACAATGTTTTTAAACCCCTTTTCTCACCATTGTTATTAACTGTGTAAATAAGTAATGTGAGTAGTCAGATGTGTAAGTATCGTTTGTAAATAATGTACTTAGTATAGCAAGTGATGTAAATAATGTTAGTATAATAATGTAATTCGTGAATCAATGTAAGTAAGTTATGTAAAGTTCAATAAAAGTTTTGTGTCAAAAAAAATACATTTTGTTTGCCCCCCAAATTTTGCATAAACTATTGTTTGTAAATGCTCTTGGAAGGACTGCATATTCCCAAGAGCATTTCAAAACAATAGTTTATGCAAATTTGGGGGACAAACAAAGTGTTTTATGGGCAATTCGAAAATAGAGAATTGTCAGTTACAGACTATAAACTGAACATAATAGACTCTGATTTGGGTAAAACAAACAAATTGTGAAAAGAGTAGCCACATTTGTAATTGCACTGTTTTGTGAAACGAACGAAATTTTGTTCGCGAAGTTGTAGTCGATCTATCTCGTGGGATGATACGTTACGCTTTGTGGGATCTTAGGCTTTAATCGAAATCCTCAGTATATTTCTTTGTGTTTAGATTCCGCGAATTTGGTCAGTCATTTCTATTTTAAATCCTCAGGTTGTTTCCCGGAAATCAACGGGTACAGGGTACAGCTGGTACAGGGTAAAGGAGGTTGAAATTACTGGAATTGATCGACTGATGCATAAATAAGCAATGGCCCGTTTTCGGTATATCACAATTATATCATGACTCCCAGGTTAAAACTGCAAATTTGCCAAGTTTCGTTTGTCTCTTATAGCCTATGTTTACTTTCTTTCAGAGTGACTACTACGATTCCTCTGAAAGTGACAACGAAGAACTCCCCACGACTGTTACAGCGCGATGTAGAATTCCCCATCATAAGTGTAGATGAAGGAACAGACATGGAGCAAATCGCGCATCTTGTGACAAATCATCCGCAGGAGTCTGATACAAGAGCTTTGAAACACCCTAATGATCGGAAGGCTGATGATTTTGGAGCATATGACAACCTGGGAAAAGTTCCACTGGGATACTTCCACATTACTGAGACTGGAGCCCGTTTCCTCTCGAAGTCTAAACCGTCCAGAGTCATTGACAAGAATGTAGTCCTAATCAAGAAAACGTACTGGACTCATCACAAGCTCAAATATTTTAAACGAAGATGTGTCGAAGGATTTGACCACAAGGGCGTGCGGCTCCCACATCTCCTTGTTCTCTACAAATTTGAGGGTAAGCCTCATCCAATAAGCAATCCACGCCATGGCAATGCAGAGGACGACAGATCCTTCTATCGCAGCAAACCAAGCACGTTGCAAAGCATAAAAGAGCCAAAAAACGCATTGGGCCTTCCCAAGCCTACGACGAGGTATTGAAGATGCAGGAGGCATGCTTGAATTTGCATCGCATGGAGACTTGCCAAGAAACAGACAACAAATCAGCAATGCTAAACGAAACGCACAGCCTCGAAAAGACAAAGACCAGATGTGTGAGCTTATCAAGATGTCCCGACTTCAAGCGAAAGATTCGGTGTCTTCATTAGACGCATCCAAGTCACCCCAGAACCATCGTGTATTGTTGCTAGCGACAGACAGCTGAATGATTTAAACCGATTTTGCACTACACAGTTTATTCCTGCTTCGGTGCTGTGTATGGACACAACATTCAATGTTGGAAACTTCTATGTCACGCCCACAACATATAAGCACAGTCTGTTAATAGACAGGAAGTACGGCAAGCCACCAACGATGCTGGACCATCAATGTTGCACATGCAAAGAAAGACTGAAACCTACCAATACTTTGGCTCGTCTCTTATTTCTCTGAATGCCGATCTCTCCAACATTCTGGCAATTGGGTCGGACAGAGGCATTGCTCTCAGAAAAGGATTTTCATCCTCTATCCCCATTGCTACTTTTCTTTGCTGCAAAGGCCACGTCGAGCAAGATATCCGAAGAAAGATTAAGGCATTAGGAATTGACTCAATTAATGAGCGACGTTTCGTGAATGACATATTTGGTTCCGAGGCCAGTAAAGAGCTGGGCCTTATCGATGCCTCCAGCCCCGCAGAATTTGATGTGCTCCTGGAATCCTTGTATCCAGTATGGGAACAACGAGAAATGGAAGCCAGACAACTCTCTACTGAGGACGTCCCACAATTTTACCACTGCTTCCTAAGCCATGTTCCACAAGACATGAAAGACATGATGATTGTCAGTATCAGGGAAAAACTGGGATACGATGACAGCTTTTTCTTCAACAATGACCCGGAATCGATGAATAACCGCATCAAGGCAAACATGGAGAAAAAGAAGCTCACATGGCCTGAGTGCGTAGAGCAACTGAAACTGATGTCTGAAGAGCAACAACGAAACATCGAACGAGCAGTAATTGACGAAGGTCCATACACGGTTCGTCCCGAGTGCCGACGACTTGTAGTACCAGTAGAAAAGTGGCTGTCCATGTCAAAAGAACAAAAAGAAAGAAAGTTGAAAGCGTTCAAAACAATCGAAGTGTCGGAAGCCTACGGGGTTGTAACCTCACATGCGGCCAGCTCTTCGCAACCTACCATCTTTAAGACAGCGACGGAAGGCATGCCCTCATCGTCTGGCAAGAAAACAGGACAGAGTGCCAGATGCGGTGGACGAAGAAACCCATCTATCCCCAGGGAAACCACTGGCTTCCAGCCAAGACTAACAGCCGCCATTCAACCACCCAACGACCATTACGAATGTACGTGGATATAAGATACAAGATCGTATATGTTTTACGGATGTGACTATCCATTGACGCCAAAACCCACTGGTCAGCCTAGTGATGTAGTGTCCCCTTCACCTTTTGACGTGGTCTTGAGCCGGAAAGAGATGAGAATGTACAAGACAAAAAACGGGTGCCTTGACATTTTCTGTTCAACCACAGAGGGTGTATTACCACTTAAAGAAAGCCTATGTGTTGGCGAAGAACAGCAATTTTACGACAGATGATTTGTCCGTGGAGATTCCTGGTCTGGAAAGTGGTCATGTGAAGCAAATACGAAAGGAATTCGGTTTTCAGAAGCATTAAACACAATTCATTCAGAAAGTTAAAACAAAAGCTGCAATCTCGGACAGAACTCGTTGAGACAGTAGTGTTTCCGCGCGCAAGACAAGCGTTAGTGTAATATCCTGTCAAAAATCACATTTATCGAAGCCCTCCTCTCCCTCCTCCGTTCAATGTTGCTTTAGAAGGGTTGCTCAGAGACCAGGGACACTTTTTGAGTATGTACAACATTGTTTTGTGGGGGGAAGGGGGAGGTAGATATGATAATTCCTTTTAAATGCTAAGAAATGCTCACAATTTGCCTAAGTGTCTCAACAGTTCTGTCCGAGATTGTGGCTAAATGCCATTGTTGAACACACTCCAGTGTTACACATTCAATTCGTTCTCTTGATATCAGGCTTTCAGTGATTTGATGTTATCAGGTCTATTTAGGCCTATTGTGTTATCTGTGTGTCAACCATGGACTATTCTGTTGATAGACCCTTCTCCGACATGACGACCAAATTTTAAAATCAACCTGTAGCTTCTGTAGGATAAATTCACCACATAGAAAAGCTTGGCAAATTATAAACAAGAAAAAATCAAGGCATTACACCAAAAATTATTCGAAAAATCACGATCTAAAAATTCCTTAATTTGCGGTCGTTTGTGTGACTGGAGGTGTGGTGTATATCCCAGTCATTCAAGCGTCTGCATGTACTTCTGCCAATTTTCAACTTTCATTTTCATGGGTGAAATAATACATGACTTAATGATTTTTCAAAACAATACCACAGCGAGGGTGCTCTTTCTACTTAGTATATTTGTACTAGTATCCATTTTCCACTTAGACAAGGGTCTATTTATAATAGGCAGCAGCTACGTACTGAGTGCAGACAGAGTCTTTCCTTTCACGTGTCCTCTTCCGATCCACTTACTATCCAGAAACAGTGACTTCTGAAAAGCGGTAGGGCTAAAAGAAAGGGCAAAAATGTGATGACCATTTCACTTAGACAATGGTTTTACTGACTCTCCCAAATACCTCTTGGAAACATTACAGATTCGAAATCATTCATGCAAATTCATGTTCTCATATTTGTAGAAGGGATGATGTTTGTGTTACTTCCGTTAAGACCATAAATTGTCATTGCCTTTGAACCGCAATGCAAACCATTTAACAGAAAAGACTTTTCCTGTCATTTTAATATATACTGACTTTTTTATGTAAAAGCTTATGTAAAGTATCATAAAAGGCGAAACATAAGGCATCTGCTTGTTCAAATTAAAGGCGTTGCTGTTTTAGTGTTTCTATATGACAATCGATTGTGTTTTTCTTACTGGTAGTGTTGACCTGCACGTACACTCTATACTTAGACTATTATTAAGGCTCTTGTTTTAACAGGGCTCGCATCAACAAGTTTAATGTCAGCTATCAATATACCAATTAAAGAGTTATGTTTCTTTTGATAAAATGAGGTAACATTTCTTTGAGAGGAGACGAATATTCTGGTGTGCATATTTAAATATATATTTTATACCAAGTGCTACGAATCTCGCATTTTGTACTCGGGATTTTCCTTAGTGGGTAACTTAATACTTCCTGCAGTCCATCGGCGTACGAGAAAAATTCTGTCGGGGACCCGAATGAAACTCGTGACGTCATGTTTATTCGTCATAACTTTTAGCTGAACATGGGCGTTTAAAATGTTACGAATATCTTCAGTAAATCGAGATCAATATTTTAAAAAGTCAAAAACATCAAACTACAAACTCCGACACAATTGTTGGGACAGTTGTCCCTCTCTGTTGATACGGCGGAGGGCGCTAAATGACCTTTCAGCAGAGCACGAGGTTGCAGGGATTGTGGCTAAGATCGAGGCAACTCTATACAGAACTGGTAACATGTCATGGCGGCCATTTTGATACATGGTCTTTACCATCGTGGCTGCATTTTTTCGCGCAGTCGCAGTTTTCGAAGATTGACTTTTTCACTATCACGCCATGGAAATTGTATACAGTCCCTACGCGGTCTGCAGTATTATTCCCAGTCCCTTGGCGGACCACGCGGTTAGCATTGAATGACTTGGATCGATGTAGTATTGAGCTCGGTCAGAAAGTTAAGTGAGTTACGAGATAAAAACAAATGAATTAAGACATTGAATCACAAAATAATTCAGCAATTTTACTGTGTCGGTGTCGGAATGGTCGACCAGTTTCGCCCGAATTATTGTTTTTTTACGACTGGACTCCCCGCCAGCTCCCGCCCCGTATGCCGGTGTTCTGAACAAATCATTTGTTTTTGAAAATCATTTTCTCGTTCCGGATTCCGGTTCCGGTTTCGATTCCGGTTTCGATTCCGGATTCTGTGTTTTCCAGACGCCCTTGCAAAACACAAGGTGTGATTTGCTTGGAGCAGTGGAAGTGTGGTTCGCAATCGAAACCATGGCGAAACAAGGTACGTAATTCACGCGTATCTATCTCCAATATTAGGGAAAAAAGCTCGTTTACTAATTTCGGTAGTAGCGCGTTTGTTGCCACAATCACATGCGCATCTATCTCCAGTATTAGGAAATGTGTATCTTAGTTCAAAGCTCGTTCAGTAATTTCGGTAGTAACGGGTTTGTTGCCACAACCAAATGAATGGTTTCCACTTGAACGAAACCTTCGATTATTCTATGTTTACAATAACAATTCGAGTTATCGAAATTGCACGGTATTAATTTTACAATTTCAAACCAAATCGCTGTTTTGCCTTTTCTCTTTATTATAAGATGAAATTGAAATTATTTGGTAGAAACTTGGCAAGTACACTCGTGTTGATAACCGCTATTGGTATATTTCAAGTTAGCGTTTATTTCTATCCTTATATGTATGTTTCACAAATGAATTCGGGTGGATGAAATATAAATCTCATACTGTACTTACCTTGAAATATATTTTGGGGTATTTTGCTATTATATGGACTAAAGATTCTGTGTAATACACATGTTTACTTTTGTTGACATCCATGGTATAAAATTTAATTTATTTAGCAGACACCTCTCCCAATATAAAGTAAGTAAAGTCGCGCACCCGAGCCAGAAGGCTCATAACGGCCGGAGCTTAAACCCGGTTTCTATAGCATGAAGCGACTAGGAATATTGCTACTCCCCCCCTGGATGGGATGCTAGTCCATCGCAGGGTTACCCCCAGCATTTTGTCGCCGGTACCCATTTATACACCTGGGTGGAGAGAGACAGTGTGGAGTAAAGTTTCTTCTTTCTTATAAAGACAGCAGATGAAATTATGGAATATAGTTTAGAGTTTGTTTATAAAGGTTTGTTGATAAATTCAATTTTTAAAATAAATATTATTTGTTGCAGGATTTCATACAAACACTAGACAATTGAATGATCAAAAACCTGTGTGTGAGAAGTCTTCAGCATGGGGTGGGTAGTATGGACTACATTCATGGGTTAGTCATTATGGAAGACAATGACAGCGATGATGATGAAAGTGGTAATCAGGATACCCTGCAGGTTGTCCCTGAAACTGATCCACCAAACATTGGTAGGAACAGTAGCCCCAGCCCCAGTCCCCAGTTCCTGAGTGTCACTCCCATTCTGGAACACCAGTACCATGGTGCAAGTGTAATGTTTGTGTAATTATGCCACAGGAAATAGAAAAGAAATGCTGTGGCCAGAGGAGATGCGTAGCAAGTTTTACCAGATTTAAAAACTGTGTTTTATAGATCCGGATATTCTGCAACTCTGCATAAGAAATCGAGCAGATATTCGTAAAGACAGAGATGACAATAATACAAGGGCCTTTAGAAAGGCAGCCTATCGTCAATTTATCTTGGACTGATATGGATGGCCACTTGGGGAAGGGAAATAGAAACATGTGCCCATCATGCATTGTCAAGACTATAAGAAAGCATTATCCTTCACACACTGGGGTGTATATGGGTTACAGGCCTGAATAAGAGTATTTGCCACTAACAAGGCCTGATGAGTGTGAAAGTCATCTACTTACTTGTGAATGATTTGACCAAAGTTGTTTCAAGGGGAAGTGATTTCTTCTGAAGATAGCTATTCAGAGAGTTTGAATATTTTTACTCAGAAAAACCCAAAGCATTCTGGGTTTTCTGTTAAATGACTGGCCACGAGGGGGATACTGCAATCAACTTTTGCTGGGTCCACTGGCCTCTCAGGGTTTTCTGTTAAGTGACTGGCCCCGAGGGGGGTACTGCAATCAACTTTTGCCATGAAAGCGAGAGGAGTTATTTGAGAATTTTCCTCAGTGTTAATTTAGTAGGTGCGTGTGAATAAAAGTGTTAACTTTCAAACTATATTTTTAATGGTTATAAATAAGAGTTTGATTACTTTGATTGGTTTTGTTTTGATAGCGTGGATTGTTAAAGTAGTACGTTTGGGCTTGTTTGCGTGATGTAATATCGAGTTTAAAGGCATTTTGACAAGGTGGGTAAGATTGGCTAACCGGACTTGTTCTTAGGCGATCGTAACTTGATTAAAAATGAAACACAAACAGCGGTGATACACATGGTAAACCAACGCATTTTTATAAAAAAAAAAGTTGACGTTTCGTATGCTAAGCAACATACATTTTCAAAAGTAACCGTTAGAGTGTTTGAAAAGCATATATATACTTCAAAATAGGGGTCTGGAACCAAGATTAAGAAAAAAACAATCTTAACAGCAATTTAAACGGACTGTCAGTCTTAAAAAGGTACAAGTAATAAAGCAACAGCTTCTCACTGCTGACGTTAACATTTAAAGAAGGCTGTACTTCTTGAATGAGCAAAGTGCTTCACATAATGCATTAGTAACAGTACCTGCCTTTCAAAGTTAACTGGAACACTGGCAGTGATATGAAATACAAAGTAAAGTAATTAAATACGATATATTTACTTTGTCTTTCATATCACTGCCAGTGTTCCAGTTAACTTTCAAAGGCAGGGAGTCGATGAATAATTTTAAGGGGTCTCTAAAACTTCTAAACTTAGCCATTTGATTTGTCAGGTCAGGAAACCAGCCTTGCCGGGCTTTTGACCCAAGATCCCTCTCTTATCTGGAACACACTGCTTTTTCATAAAAGTTGTACTATTTCATTTTAGAAAAATTGGATTGGATTGCTACACCATGTTTGCAATCAACATGAGAGGACAGGTGGTAAATGTGGCCATGGAGAACTTGAGGAGCATGAACTCCCATGGTTTGACAGGAGGGACAAGGATTTTGAGGCATTGCAGAAGGTGATTCTGGATCCAAAGCTTCTTGGCAGCTTCAAATGTTATGTTTGGTTCCGGTGAGTTCTTTTATCTCAGTTCTAATAATACTAATAACACATACTGTACATGAACAGTACTATGCCACAAACAATATAGACTCAACTGTTAGATTTTGGCACTTACTAAGAGTAGGGGATCTGAAATATGTAGCCCAAGCTGTGAAATTATTACTCTGTTTCTGAATTCACCTTACTTTTAGGCACACAGGAAGCCTTTAATGTGGCAATTAACAGTCTGTCGCTCCCAAGAGGTGTTCATACAGGTTAGCACATGAAGGCAGTTTCTAAAAAAAAAATGATTTTTCAGCGTACATGTACATGAACCAGTGTCAATTTGCTTTCAATAACAAAATTAGCCTGAAATAATTAATAAGCATCCACAGGAAGGCAAAGTTTGTGGACATCGTTTTAAAGGACCGGCAATGTCACTGATTTCTAGTATCACCTTCCATTTTTTGTTGACAAAATCTTATTATTACTATGAACACGGGCCAAAATCAATATGGATGGGTTAAAATCAATATGCAGATAAAAAACCTTACCATGTTACTCTAAGAGTTACCAGCTTCAACCAATCAAATCTATTCATTTTGAGAGGCGATTACTCACGCTAACATTTTCGTGAATACACCAATCACAGGAAAGAAAAGGTAATATTACTACCAAGGAATAACAGATGTTTCCTAAACCGTGTTAATTGTTGTGTAACGCAATCTAGGATTGTGTAAGAAGTTTCTAGAACGTTCTATCAGATTAGCTTCGAGTGTTTCAAGTGTTATTTCCGTTTGTAATCTAAGGTCTATTGATAGTTGATTAAAGGTACATGGACAAGTGAAAATGTGTTTTGGCATCACTGAATGTCTGAAACCCCGTTCGGCAACATAACATGGTGCCAGAAGTTAAAAGATTGGTTTAAACGACTCCATGTACATTCCTGTCTTTGTGGCAAAAGTTTTTATTGTCCTCCTCACTGCTGGTTGCTCAAAAATGCCAACAGAAGGTGGGAGCGAAGCGATCCAAGGTCCAAGCGTTGACTCTGGTGCCTCAGCGATTTCACTACAAGTTAAACCACCGAAAGCGTTTGACTTCGCAAAGTACGAGGAATGGCCTCGATGGATAAAAAGGTTCGACCGCTATCGTGTTGTTTCGGGCCTGCAATCCCAAGAAGAGGAACTACAGGTGAATGCCTTACTCTACGCCATGGGTGGTGACGCAGAGGACATTATGGCAAGTTTCTTCTTCGCCGATGAAGGGGATTCGAAAAAGTACGACGTCGTCAAAGAAAAATTCGACAGTCATTTCATCACAAAGAAGAATGTGATTTACGAAAGGGCCAAGTTTAATCAACGTGCACAGGGGCAAGATGAGTCAGTTGAAAATTTCATTACAGCCCTTCACAACTTAGCCGAGTTCTGCGAGTATGGTTCTTTAAAAGAAGAAATGATCCGTGACCGCTTGGTTGTTGGACTAAAAGACGGAAAACTCAGTGGAAAGCTGCAGATGGACGCAAGTCTAACACTCCAACGTGCTGTTCAACAAGCCAGACAGAGTGAATCCGTAAAGAAACAACAAGGAGTGATACGATCAGGACAAAATCCCGGCAATGTTGAAAATGTTGAAGCTAAAGAAAATAAACCAAGGAAGCCTAGAGCACCGGTTAAACCGAAACTGCCCAGCAAATCAAGTGGAGCAGCACGTAAAAAGATGCCTGGAAGACAAACCTCCGGCTGCGAGAGATGCGGGTACTTCATAAAGCACAAGAGAGAGAAGTGCCCAGCCAAAGATGTCAAGTGTCACAAATGTTCAAAGCATGGTCACTTCGCGAAATGGTGCCGCAATCCAAATGCCGCAAATAACGTCAATGAATTTGAAGCAGAAGAAAGTGATAGCTCTGATTCAGAAATTTTCCTTGGAGAGGTCACTTCTAAGGAACAGAAACCGTGGATAGCTGTTGTTGTAGGGGCACCCCCACCCCACCCCAGTTGGTCGCAGAGTCACGTGATCAACAGAGCACGAGGTTGAATAGAACATGTAGAAGAAGAACCGAAGAGAAGCTTCGTGTGCTGTGTGTTTGATTTGTATCTTTACTGTTTGATGCCGGGCCAACACCCCTAACATTTGGCGACCCTGCCAGGACTGTCACTCGGGCAAAATTTGCCTGAATGTAGTGACGAAACGAAACTTCGGTGCTTTAGGTTTCGCTTTTCGCTTTTGCGAACCGAACGACGCGTGAGCTTTGCTGATGTGCATGCGGACGACATTGCGTGTTATTCTGGCGACTGGAAAACTCAAGACAAGCTACATTTTGAATGAAAATGCGTTCTGGCCCTGTGTAATTTCGTCGAAGAGTGTAGTACAAGTGTAAATGCTGTGGTAACGAGCAAGTTGTTTCGTCTGTTTATCTTTGTTTATCTCTGGAAATCAATATGGCGACGGAAAGCGAGATTGAGGAGCTTCAACTTGAATTGGAAGCGAAAGTTTGTGGTCTTGATGTCGATGCACTGGGACAGCTAGCAGAATACCTAACACTGGAAAAGGGAAAGCTAGGAAGGTTGCAGCTGTCGAAGCGAATCCGTGAGAAAATAGAGCTAGACGTGAGCGAAGCAGACGATAAGAAAACATTTCTGGTCGGCCTTCTTGCATTTGTGAAGGGGAACCCACCTCCGCTCGAAGATGACACAACAACAGGAACGAAAGTGAAAGTTGAACCACCTACCCCGACAGAAAAAGCAACCGAGAAAGCACAAGGCGAAGAAACGAAGGTAAATGTCGATGTTAGCAAGGTGCTTAGGCGGGAGTTCAAGATTCATGGTGTTGTGGCGGGAGATAACTTTAAGGACGGTCTGTCGTTTGTTAGTTTGGCGCGACAGATAGAATCCGGGACAAAGGCGGGCTATAAAGAGAGTGAAATTGTAGAAGCTGTTATTCGTGCAGTTAGTCCAAGCCTTCAACTGAGATCTTACTTAGAGATGATACAGGATCTATCGTTATCTCCCTTAAGGCAGATTATGAAAGCTCATTTTAAGCAAAAGTCAGCAACGGAACTGTACCAGGAACTGTCTGTCTTACGCCAGGAAGCAAATGGATCTCCCCAAGGTTTTCTTGTGCGGGCTTTGAACTTAAAACAGCAGATTATTTTTGTGTCAAATGCCACTGATGATTCCATCAAGTATGAGCCCTCTCTTGTCCAAGCATTGTTCCTTCATGTAGTAGAGACAGGGTTAAAAGATGAATCAGTTAGAGCTAAACTACGCCCTTTACTCGAAGTAGCTTCTGTAACTGATGAACAACTTATGGAAAGGGTCAATCGGATTATGTCGGCAGAGACAGAACACCAGAATAAGATGGGTGTAGCTGGTAGGAAAGGGGCAAGGGTTAACCAGGTTGAAACTGCCTCGCCTCCAAGTAATCAAACCCAGTCAAGTTCAAGTCCACCACCCCAGGCTGAGAGTAGCAAGTCCCAGAAAAAGGAGCCAAAACCCAATACTCTGGTGACAATATTGGAAGCAGTGAAGTCAAATATTGCCTCCCTGAAAGAATCCTTTGACAGAGTCAGCGCCCCAGTAGAGAGGAGTCCTTCCCGGCATTATGCATCTGGTAACTGGTCACAGTTTCAGCGGCGTCAGTGTAGTTCATGTAGGACAGCGGGTGCAGACAACTGTGATCATTGCTTTAAATGTGGCTCAACAGATCATTTTGCTCGAGGATGTAGAAGGGTGTCGGGAAACGGGAGGAGGCTGCATCAGCGGGACAGGGTGTAGTCGGAGCGAACTCGTCCCACCATGTCTGCAAGTTCTGTGGAAGCAAAGAGGGTACCTCCTCTTTTAAACAGTGCAGTAGTTGTAAAGCTGTCAGATATTGTTCAAGGAAATGTCAAGAGAAACACTGGAGACAGCACAAGACACTTTGCCAGGCCATATCCACTTTGGAAGAGCGAAAGTACAGAGAAGACAGAGGAAAGACAGGAGTCTTTGTGAGCCATTTGTCACCACAGGAGCATGCCCAGGTAGTTCGTCTTGTGGGGCGTAAATGTACTGTCAAATGTTTGCTCAACGGTGTCGAGACTGATGCCCTCTGGGATACTGGGGCTCAAGTGTCAATTATTTCGCGTAGTTGGTTGAAGCGGTGTCTTCCAGGTTGTAACATTCGAGACATGACAGAGTTGTTAGGCATGGATGGGCTTGATTTAAAGGCAGCAAATGGAACTGACCTACCCTATGAGGGGTGGGTGGAACTGACTTTTAATCTTATTGAAGATAACTCTGACCACACTGTTAAAGTGCCGTTTTTGGTTGCCTTGGACATGCCTATTGTTGGATTTAATGTTATTGAAGAGTTTACTAAGTATTTTGAAGGAAATACTTTAGCTGGAGTTCATGGATCGTTGGTGGATGTGCTTACTTCAAGTCTAACTGGTGCTGACCGAGTAAATGTAGAGGCCCTTGTTCAGCTCATCAAATCTGAGCCTGTAAAGGAATTGGCTACTGTAAAGTCAAGAAAGCAAGACACTGTAATCCCAAGGGGACAGTCAGTTGTTGTGTCATGTCGTGCTGCAGTGGGTCCAGTCAGTAAGATACCTGTACTATTTGAACTTGACCCTAACCAGTCTTGGCCTAGGGGTCTTGAAATACCTGGAACACAGTTGACTGTAGCAGGAGGCTCCACATGTCGGGTGAACATTCGAGTGGATAATCCAACAAAACATGACATTACTCTGAAAGGAAGGACAATTCTAGGACACCTCCAGCAAGTGAAGTCAGTCACCCCTCTTGAAGTGAAGTTAAAAGAAGAACTTTCAGCCAGTGTAAATGTAGTAGAATCTCAAATTGCTGATACGCCTGAGCCACGTGCTAACCAAGGTATTGACATGAATTGCGAAGAACAACCATGTAGTTACGTTCCTGATATTGACACTGAAGAACTCACTGAGGAACAACGCCTCATCGTAAGAAAAATGCTGTTAGAAGAAGCAGAGTCATTCTCGAAAACTGATGATGATATTGGAAGGGCAGAGGAGCTGCAAGTGGATATTAACCTCACTGATTCAGTACCAGTTCAGCGGAAGTACACTTCCATCCCCCGGCCACTCTATGCAGAAGTAAAGCAGTATGTTGAGGATCTGTTGAATCGAGGGTGGATTCAAAAGTCAAGGTCAGCTTATTCATCCCCTGTTGTATGTGTTCGGAAGAAAGATGGAACATTAAGACTGTGCATAGACTATAGACAGTTGAATTCCAAAACAGTTCGTGACAGCCACCCTTTGCCCAGAATGCAGGATGCCTTGGAAAGCCTAGGCGGAAATCAATGGTTCTCCTTACTAGATCAAGGAAAGGCTTATCATCAAGGTTTTGTAAGTCCTGAAAGTAGACACAAAACAGCTTTTGCCACCCCTTGGGGATTGTATGAATGGGTTCTCCTACCAATGGGCTTGAAAAATGCGCCAGGAGAATTTCAACGCTTTATGGAACACTGTCTTGATGGTTTGAGGGATGATATTTTTGTATACCTTACATTGATGACATCATTGTATTTAGCCAAACATTTGAGGAACATGTTGACCATATTCGGAAAGTGCTCCGACGGTTACGTGAACATGGGGTTAAGCTTAAACCCAAGAAGTGCAGACTCTTTAAGCGAGATGGAAGAAGTATCCCTTGGTTCTACTGTGCAGACGATTAGCAAGAATTCTGTCCTTGATGCCCAGAAACAAGACCAGGTGATAGGAAGAGTACTCACATTCTTGAAAACAGGAAAATGGCCCAAGTCATGGGAACTTAGACGTGAATTACCAGCCACAAAGGTATTATGGAGACAGCGACGCAAACTCTACTGTGATAAAGATGGCCTGTTGTTTAGGAGGAGTGGACCCTACTCTCAGTTAGTGCTACCTAAAGAGTTCCACACTATTGTCTTTAAAGAACTTCATCAGGAAACGGCACACTTAGGAGCCCCTCGTGTAGTCCAGTTGGCACGTGAACGTTTCTACTGGCCCAACATGGACGATGACATAACTCACTTTGTGACCAAAGTTTGCCCATGTCTTAAACAGAGACAGCCAAACCTGTCTACAAGAGCTCCACTACACAGTGTGACTACTTCTTATCCTTTTGAATTAGCGTCAATTGACTTTCTACATTTGGAGCCAAGTTCTGGTGGTTATGAGTACATCAAGCCTATGCAACAAAGAACAAGTCGGCCACAACTGCGGCTGATCGCCTCTTTAATGACTTTGTTCTACGGTTTGGTTTCCCAGCAAAGATCCTTCATGATCAAGGACGGGAGTTTGAAAACAAACTCTTTCACAGATTGGAAAAGCTCAGTGGTGTGACGCGTCTTCGAACAACACCGTATCACCCGCAAGGGAACGGAAAGGTAGAACGATTTAACAGAACATTGTTGCATATGTTGAGAACTCTTCCAGAAAGCAAGAAACACAAGTGGAAGGACTCACTGAACAAAGTTGGCCATGCTTACAACTCCACTAGAAATGATGCCACTGGTTTTTCTCCTTTCTATTTATTGTTTGGACGCTCGCCACGCCTCCCAGTTGACCTAATGTTTGGACTTTCACGTGAAGAAACTGGTATGAATCATTCAGAGTACACTGACAAATGGAAAGTTGGAATGAAAGAGGCTTACGAATTGGCCAGGCAGAATATCTCCAAGTCTGCAGGTGAAGGAAAGAAGCAGTATGACCGAAAAGTACGATTCTCCAAGTTACAACCAGGGGACCGTGTGTTGGTACGTAACCTCTCAGAGCGTGGTGGTCCTGGGAAGCTAAGGTCTCATTGGGAGCAAGCAGTACATATTATAGTCGAGCAAAAGAGCGACCTACCTGTCTATGAAGTAACACCAGAAGGGCGGAAAGGCAAATCAAGAACTCTTCACAGAAATTTTCTGTTGCTCAGCGTACCCAAGTAAGAAGGAGCAGATCAGTCCCTGTTAACCAGCAAGAGAGAGACGTGCACCATGGTAGTGACAGTGGGGATGAGAGGGAGTTTCCTGGCCTCCCACCCAATGAGTTGGAAATGTTGCAGTTCTCAACACCATTAGCAGAAACTGACATTCAGGAACAAGAGCCTATAGATGGTACCCAAGAAGAATTGTTGCCTGACGACGAAGGAGTTGTTAGAACATGATGAGGAAACACCAGTTGCAGAAGACTGTTCCCCGTCTCACTCTGAAACAGAAGATGAACAAGAGCCAGTGGGACCTCGGAGTTATCCTGTGCGAAACCGCCGTCCGCCAAATATTCTTTGCTATGACCATCTTGGCAATCCAAGTTACCATCCAAACAGTACACTGAGTACTCCAGCAACAACCGCCACTGTTTCTGCTTATTCCCCGTGGATGTCTACTGTACCTTCTGGAACATTAGCTTTGTCTAATTATTGGGTGACACCTTATTATGTGCCAGTGTATCTAGCTTCTGTACCATTTGTGCCACCAAACATTTACCAGTATGTGCCACCAATGGCTGTTTAAGACTGAACACTAGAAACAAAATCAGTGAAGACTTGGAACTTTATTGAACTTTATTAGACTGTTGTTAAGGTAACATATTAGACAAGTATCATGTTTTGTTTCTTGCAAGAAAACAAAAGAGACTTCTTCGGGATAAATTGTTAAGCAATTTCAAGACAGTGTTTAGGAACACTGTAGTTGGTCTTTAGTCATTATAGGTTCTCAAATTAGTAAGTAGGATGCAACTGTGAAGGCCTGATCACCGTTCAAAGTTTTTGTTACTCGGATGTTGTAAACTGTTACAATGTAAACTAGACTAAGCCACTTTTTCGATGTCCAGGAGGACATCTCGTTTTAGAGGGGGAGTATGTAGGGGCACCCCCACCCCACCCCAGTTGGTCGCAGAGTCACGTGATCAATAGAGCACGAGGTTGAGTAGAACATGTAGAAGAAGAACCGAAGAGAAGCTTCGTGTGCTGTGTGTTTGATTTGTATCTTTACTGTTTGATGCCGGGCCAACACCCCTAACATTGTCACAGTTGAAGGTCATGGCGTGACATTTAAACTCGATTGTGGTGCTGATGTCACGGTACTTCCAAGCAGGAGTTACAGTGAAATGGCCGACAGACCCCCTCTGATGAAGACATCTAAGAAGTTGTATGGTCCTTGCCGATACGAGCTGAAGTGTAAAGGACAGTTTGAAGCCTTATTAGAGCATGAAAACAAGTCCAGCAAGGAGACGATCTACGTTTTGGATGATCTAGATCGTCCGTTGCTTGGTCGCTCAGCCTGTCACAAGCTGGGAGTTATCAAGAAGATAGATGAGGTCCTCCTGAAAGAGAAAAGCCCCAGTCACATGAAGACGACATACCCCAAGCTTTTCAAGGGTCTTGGCTGTATTCCTGGAGAATACGAGATTAAGCTTACCGAAGGTGCAAAGCGATTCAATCTCACCACGCCACGCAGAATTCCTATTCCATTGTTGCCTGAAGTTAAAGCCGAATTGAAGCAAATGGAAGACATGGACGTCATCGAAAGAGTGGACCAGCCTACAGACTGGTGTTCCCCCGTAGTCGTTGTTCCTAAAAAGAATGGAAAGGTTCGGATTTGTGGAGACTTCATTCAGCTGAACAAAGCCGTCCAAAGAGAGAATCATCCAATGCCAACAACAGAGCAGACTCTCGCCAAACTGGCGGGTGCGAAGGTTGTTACTAAACTTGACGCCAACTCTGGGTTCTGGCAGAGAAAACTAAACCCCAATTCTAAGCTACTCACCACCTTCATAACACCTTGGGGACGGTACTGTTACAAGCGACTTCCGTTTGGAATCTCGTCCGCACCAGAACACTTTCAGAAAACCATGCAGCAAATCCTAGCTGGCCTGGAAGGAGTGGAATGTCAAATGGATGACATTCTGGTATTTGGAGACTCTCGCAAACAGCACGATGAGCGTTTAAAAGCAGTCTTCACAAGGCTAGAAGAGTGTGGAGTAACGCTTAACCTCGAGAAATGCGAATTTGCCAAGGAGAAAGTCCAGTTCTTGGGTCACGTGATTGGCAAAGATGGGATAGAAGTCGACCCCTCAAAGGTAAAGCCAATCAAAAAGATGAATGCTCCGACTAATGTTTCAGAGTTACGAAGATTTCTTGGAATGGTCAACCAAATGGGCAAGTACCTTCCAAACCTTGCACAGACCACCAAACCCTTAACCCTATC
The DNA here is from genome assembly GCA_022457155.1 of Cladopsammia gracilis. Classification (NCBI taxonomy): domain Eukaryota; kingdom Metazoa; phylum Cnidaria; class Anthozoa; order Scleractinia; family Dendrophylliidae; genus Cladopsammia; species Cladopsammia gracilis. The sequence goes on along the minus strand of JAJGOT010000865.1, from coordinate 96,583 downwards.
CAGACCGGGCTTTTTTTGACCGTCTGGGACCGGGGGGGGGGGGGCTCCAGAAGCCCCCTCTATGTAACTTTGAAACCGCTAATGCTATGGCCACCAAATTTACACAGGATAATGTTGTCATGAATTCTAGCAACTACAGATACTTTGGTGTCATAATGACGTAACGTGACGTCATTATGACGTCATATAGTCGATTTTATTGGCTAAAACAGTCTTTCAACAATATTTTCTCAATTTTGAACATATAACAACAATACTTTAACAGCTACCTATTTGATAAAAGTCTTATGTTTACTAACACTGTTTTTGTTGTTAACAATAACAGTGACGTCATTATGACGTCATATACAAAGAAATAACCAACTGAAACGTTCTATAAGGCATATCTCTGAAACAAACGGTAGTGTTCATACCAAACGTTTACATATTGATGCAGGAGTAAAAGTTAATGAATTCGTACACTTTGTTGCCATGGTAACAGCATGTGACGTCATAGAAGTGATGTGTACATATCTTAAAAACTGGAACAGATAACTTTGCAAATTATGGCTTTTCATGTACCTAATGAATTCAAAAAAGCTTTCTTGAGTGAAAAAAAAAACATTTTTATGATATTTTGACAATAAATGTTTAGAGATAATGGAATTACACAGACAGGTAAATAAATTTCCCATTTTATTGTCCGCCATCTTGGATCCGCCATCTTGCATCCGCCATCTTGAATTAGTCCAAACGTGTTTATTTCGAAAAAAACACCGAAAAATAAAGCAAATGGACTGCTAAAGCTTAGTTTATTGTGGGCAAATGTTTTACAATCCAAAATATGGCCAATAATGACATTTTAGAGGGAAAAGACCTTTAGTACAACTTCGATCCGCCATCCTGGATTTTGACATTTCATATTCCCATTTTCCTAAAATTAACGTTAATTAACCTTAATTAATAAACAATTATACATAATTTGATCAATTATCGCTAAATTAAGTGAAAAATATTAATTCAATAAGAAAACTTTGAAATAATCTTGATTAAAGCGAAAAATGCTAATTTTGTAAAACATAGGTGTCAAAAAGCGGTTGCTATGGAAACGTCAATGTCGGTGGACAAAGGACGCTAACGGGAAAATGTTCCCAGATAACTTTTAGGAAAAGTCAACAAATTTGGTGGTCATAGCATCGACCGTTTTGAAACGACACAACTTGAAAGTTCGAGCGGGCTCCAAAAGCCCCCCCCCCCCCCCGGTCTGGATAGGGTTAAGAGATTTGCTTAGTAAAGACAACTACTGGATGTGGGACATAGCTCAGGAGGAAGCATTCAACGAAATCGAGAGGCATTTGATATCTACCCCCTCCTGGCGATCTACGATCCACAGCTCGAGACGAAAGTCTCTGCAGACGCCTCTTCCTATGGACTAGGAGCAGTGATGCTGCAAAAGCAACGAGAAGGTGAATGGAAGCCTGTGGCATTTATCTCCAAAGAACAAAAATCGAGAAAGAGGCATTTCCTGTAAGCGAGAAACTTGCCAAGAATGAAAAAAAAACACTTAGGATTAGGGAACAGTGAAAATTAGAGGCTGTTTTCTTGGCATTGCATGTAAAAAAAATTAATTTTGGTGAATTTTGTCTCGGCTGACGAGCGTTGTTTACATTTGAACATAAATTAGTCATAAGATCACCACTGAAGGTCGAATGCTCATCTCTTATGACACCAAACATGTCATCGACGCTAACATTACCATGAATAAATCAATCACGACAGGGCGAAGGCGCGCGCCACACGTGAGTAACTTTCAACTTATTACGTTTGTATATTTTCGCTTCTGATGTTCATTGCTTAATATCTCTGGAAACAACACCATCCCACGAGTAATGTTAAATACAATGCGTACACACCGATCATAAAAGAAAGAGCATTATAATAGAAAAGCGTGCCTCGTTCAGTTTCTCAGAACGGTTGATAAAACAAAACGGAATGTTTGTTATTGGTGATAATTATAACGACTAAAAGAAAATCTTAACGTAGAAATAATTGAAATTAGCTTTTCATTTTTTCGCTGTAGATTAAAAAACTGTTTTAACTTATGTTCATGACCTCTGTATCAGCTCATAACCGGCTTATTCGCTTTTGTGTTATGTTTTATCACTGATGTTTAATGCTTATCTGTCTCAGACACCGCGAGTTATGCTTGCCACGCCGGTAACATTACTATTCCACGTTACGAACATTTTCACTTTTCTCAATTGCAGCTAAACAAAAATTACATCAAACGAATATAGCTTGATTGAAACTGTATTCTGTACTCAAGTATAGACGGAACTGCATCCCTTCCTCCGAAGATATTTCTCAGTTGCAATGTACGACACTCTCAGTCCCAAACAATAATTGTTTATCTTTGAACTTAAATTAGTCATAAGGTCACCACTGAAGCTCGAATGCTCATCTCTTATGACACCATACATGTAGCTACATGACATCGACGTTAACATTACCATGAATAAACCAATCACGACAGGGCGAAGGCGCGCGCCGCACGTAACTTTCAACTTATTACGTTTGTATATTTTCGCTACTGATGTTCATTGCTTATCTCCGCAAACAACACCATCCCACGAGTAATGTTAAATGCAATGTGTACACACCGATCATAAAAGAAAGAGCATTATAATAGAAAAGCGTGGCTCGTTCAGTTTCTCACAACGGTTGTTAAAACAAAACGGAATGTTTGTTTTTGGTGATAATTAACGACTAAAAGAAAATCTTAAAATCTTAAATCTTAAAAAAATCTTAAAAAATCTTAAAAAAAACTGTTTTAACTTATGTTCATGACCTCTGTATCGGCTCATAATCGGCTTATTCGCTTTTGTATTATGTTTTACCACTGATGTTTGATGCTTATCTGTCTCAGACACCGCGAGTTATGCTTACCACCCCGGTAACATTACTATTCCACGTTGAGAACATTTTCAGTTTTCTCAATTGCAGCTAAACAAAAATTACATCAAACGAATATAGCTTGATTGAAACTGCATTCTATACTCAAGTATAGACGGAACTGCATCCCTTCCTCCGAAGATATTTCTCAGTTGCAATGTAGGACAATCTCAGTCCCAAACAATAGTAACTGATCAGTTCTTATCATATGTATTCTCGAGTTAACCTAGTCGCAAATCTTTGATTAAATGGTCCGGTAAACAAAGTAAAAAACGCCAACGAAATAGTCTGATTGTATATTTCAGGAAGAACAGTATTTTCTGTGCTATCGTGAATTTGGAATAAACTTTGCATTTCATATCACTGCCAGTGTTCCAGTTAACTTTCAAAGGCAGGGAGTCGATGAATAATTTTAAGGGGTCTCTAAAACTTCTAAACTTAGCCATTTGATTTGTCAGGTCAGGAAGCCAGACTTGTCGGGTTTTTGACCCAAGATTCTTCTCTTATCTTATCTCTTATCCTCTCTTAAGTGGAATAAACGTTTTATTTAGGTATGTCGAGCGATGAAGATTAATTTTGGATTAAGGTCACGTAGCCACTACCTTGCAGATATGTCAAATTTGTCAGCTAAAGAACCCAAGGCATTTAGCTTATTCGCAGTACTGTTTGGGGTTTCGAGGACCCGTCGTCTCCTGAACATTATAATAACCATAATAAACTGTGTTTCATGATACAAACTGGTGTTGTAGAACAGTTATATTGTGCTGCCGGAATTACAGCTCTGTGCCATGGTCATGTTCTGATCTTGTGGCAAGTTTTGCTACAAAAATGATCACAATGTCCGGATGAGCCATGTGCAATCATTTTTTGTTTCCTACCCGATTAAGATAGGTAAGAAAGATTCATTTACGGTGAAATAACGCAAAACAAAACATTGTAATTTCAAATGTAATATTTCATTTCCATATTTTCATAGCCTTTGGTGCGCGTGCGAAATATAAACACGTGCCACGAAACGTTTTGTCATAAGAGACGACAGAGAGATAAGACCTTATTGTAAGTATTCGGATGGTACACGAATTTGGGAAGAACTTTCTTTGTCGTATATTAAGGGATGATTAGGTGCCCAGCCTAAAATTAATTTTTCCCAACTCCAGTTTGATCTTCAATTAGTGGCTGTAGGCTTATAGGTAAATTCAAATATAGGCGAAACCAATAGCTTGTTATGAACATTAAAGTCTCGTAATATGTTGTAGCGAATTAAGTGCAGTAAATTGAAACTTACCCACTTTTGGTCATGATCTTTACATCTGTAACGAGTGGTACCACTGATCCGTTTCCATTCTTCATTGTGAATTAAATGGATGCATTAAATTATAAATACTAAGACTCATTTCCATATTTTCATAGCCTTTGGTGCGCGTGCGAAATATAAACACGTGCCACGAAACGTTTTGTCATAAGAGACGACAGAGAGATAAGACCTTATTAGAGTGAATTCGTATAACCCGTGTTTTATATGCTAATGAGCCGCGTTATATTCTAATAAGCTGTGCACAATAAAACAAAGGGAATTGAGACGGCTGACTTTTTATTTGTTATAAAATTAATTAAAACCTCACAGAAGCATTGCTAAGCGTAACCAAGGGGTAACAATTCAGGCATTTCAGTAACAGCCTGTAAAAAATGAAACAATGTGACTATAAACATGTCGGGACTCAAAATTCCAGCCTTAATTTAATTTGTGATTTTAGTCTAGTGTTTTAAATTCAAACTCGAGCAAAGGAAAACGAAAACTGAACCATAAGACTAAACTAAACCGTAACATATGTTTTTGTTTTCCTCAGTTTCTTTTCTTTCAAAGTCTGCGAAATAAACGTAATCGTCTATCGGCCAAAAGTGTTGCCAGCGAAGTCGCTGGTAAAATGCAATTTAAAAAAGTAAAAGTAAATTAAAGAAGAGGCAATGTAAACGCATACTTGTGATCGTAAATGGAAATACTGTAAACTGTACTATACTGTACTGAATGTACGAGAATTAAAGTTATTTGTTTGGTGTTTCGATCACACGTCTATTGTTTTATTGTATACAGCTCATTAGAATATAACGCGGCTCATTAGCATATAAAACACGGGTTATACGAATTCACTCTATTGTAAGTATTCGGATGGTACACGAATTTGGGAATTACCCACTTTTGGACATGATATTTACATTTGTAACGAGTGGTACCACTGATCCTTTTCCATTCTTCATTTTGAATTAAATGGATGCATTAAATTATAAATACTAAATTCCATTTCCAAGATTGCCTTTTATCAGTATGGTTTCATGCATATTTCGCTCGGCTCGTATTATCTGAGTACGCGTTGCCAATCTCTAGCTAGCTTTCTTTTCTCAATTCGGCTGCATTTTACGTACAATGCAATATCCACACTGTGCTATGCGTGTATTGCTTTTATTTGTCTTATCCCCTTGCAAATACGTTTTATCTCATCGAATTACTCCCCCGGGGGGAGGGGGTACTTCCTAGTAATGGGCTAATGGGGATGTGCCGCTGGATGGGGTCGCATTTTCACGACTGGATTGACTATAATGGGGTTGCATTTTCAATAGAGTTACTAGAATGGGGTCGCAAATTGTCGGAATTTTTTGGGGTAAGAAAATTCTGGCAAGTATTTTTTTTGGGTAGTTTTAGCTTGTAAATATTTTCGGCTAACAAATGTACCAGAAGGTTTGTAGGTGAAGAGTAAAGTCTCCTACATTTAATAAATGTGTCAACTCATTTGAAGATGACCTAGATAAAAGTGTTCCGAACTCAAGGTAGATGGCTAAACAGAAAGTGACTAAGTTGGGATTGCGAAATTTACATTTACTCAAAAGTGACTAAGATGGGGTCTATAATTGGTCACAAAATAGACTATAATGGGGAAGGGGCTCTGAGAGGCCAGCGGCACATACCCAATACCCAGCAAAAGTTGACCCAAGTACCCCCCCCCCCCCGAGAATTACTGACGCTATTATTCTAATGGAATGAAAACATTAATCCTGATTGACACTTACCCATTATGCACTATATATCGACATCATTCATGAAAAGTGTCAGGTCTGTACTATTTTTAAAATGATTTTTACATAAATACATGTCGTGACTATTTTGCTAAAAAAGTTCTGATATATATATAACCTGTTATGTAGAGCATCATATGTCAATTAGGATTAGCGGTATTCAGACCCTATTCAGAGTAGTTTAGATTTCACTGAATGTATATCCAAATGGGGAAAAAATAAAAAGCATTGCAGAAAAACTACAGTGTGGATGTTATACAAAAAATACACCAGAAAGAGATACAGAAAAGCAGACAGAAGTGACACTAGCAACGCGAAGTCAGATGTTACGAGCCAAAACGTCGAGGTCATAGCAAAATGGCCACTGCCATGCATGAAACTACGTTCAATGGCATTTAGTACTGCATCCATTTAATTCACAATGAAGAATGGAAAGGATCAGCGGTAGCACTCGTTACAGATGTAAAGATCATGGCCAAAAGTGAGTAAGTTTCAATTTACTGCACTTAATTCGCTACAACATATTACGAGACTTTAATACAAGGCCGATTCATAAGAACGGGGTTGGTAACGTTACCTGACAAATAGGGTCGTCTGACAAATAGGGTCGATTTCGTAACACCCACAGATAACACGCGTACGTGACTAGTCACGTTACAGATGAAGGTCGTTAGTTGAATGAATGACCAACGTTTTGATTTCACACAATGGCACATATTATTTTCAATTCCTTTTTTTTATATCAATTAAGATGAATAAAAGCGAGAGGTTCGCGGAATAATTACGCTGTGGCTAAATGCCCGGCAGCCGGGCACGGTCTGACTATAAAATGCCCGGCAGCCAGAAATTTTCACAAAATTTTCATTGAAAGTCTCTTTCAAACCTTTTGAGAGTATTCGATGTTCGTTTAGAAATGTCAAGCGCTTCCAAATCTTATTTTGCTTTACCAGTTGACAAAATATCCAAGCTTGGGCATACCACAAGATTGCCATGTTCTCGACACTTAGAAAATTTCTGCCGAGACTCGCAGTCAGAAATTTTCACGTCACAGAATTTTGACTGAACGTCTCACTCAAACCTCTTAGAGTATTCAAAGCTCGTTTAGAAATGTCACGCGATTCCCAAAATTATTTTGCTTTTCCAGTTGACGAAATATCCAAGCTTGGGCATACTATAAGATCGCTATGTTCTCGACACTTAGAAATTTCTGCACAGACTGTCCGGCACGGTCTAAAATAGACTAAATGCCTGGCAGTGAGAAATTTTCATAGAATTTTGACTGAACGTCTCACTCAAACCTCTTTAGAGTATTCAAAGTTCGTTTAGAAATGTCAAGCGATTCCCAAAATTATTTGAAAGTATTATTTAAAGTCAAAATTCTGTGAAAATTTCTGACTGCTGGGCATTTAGTCTATTAGCCTGTTCTAGGCTCCAAGAAAGTGGTGAACGCAAGAAGTAAAAGACTTCGCGCGTTCCCCACTATCTCGGAGCTAGGAACAGGCTATTAGTCTATTTGAGGCCGTGCCCGGCAGTCTGCAGAAATTTTCTAAGTGTCGAGAAAATAGCGATCTTATGGTATGCCCAAGCTTGAATATTTCGTCACCTAGAAAAGCAAAATAATTTTTGGAAGCGCTTGACATTTCTAAACGAACAACGAATACTCTCAAAAGGTTTGAATGAGCCTTTCAGTGAAAATTTCATGACGAAATTGAATTTTTTAGGGCCTGTTTATATGGTCTCGGGTACCCGAGACAACCCTTCCCCCGAGTTTCCCTGCCGAGCTAACTCTTCATATATTTCTTTAAAAAATTCAGTCAACCGTTAATATGAGAATCGCGAATTCGTCTCGGTGGGCGAGACAACTCAGGTGGGCGAGTTGTCTCGCCTCAGCAGGTACGGTAAGGCTCGTTATGTACACCATTTTGAGGGTGTATGCTGGAAAAGCTTAACTTTTTTTACATAAGCGCCGAATATGTGATTTTTATTAAAACTGTTAATTCGTCTCGTGTTCTGGGCAAGCCCTTGTTAAGTACACCATGTAGAGGGTGTATGCTGGAGAAGCTTAACTTTTTTACATAAGCGCCGAATATGTGATTTTTTTAAAACTGTAAATTCGTCTCGTGTTCTGGGCTAGCGCTTGTTATGTACAGCATAAAGAGGGTGTATGCTGAAAAAGCTTAACTTTTTTACATAAGCGCCGAATATGTAATTTTTATTAAAACTGTAAATTCATCTCGTGTTCTGGGCTAGCGCTCGTTATGTACACCATATAGAGGGTGTATGCTGAAAAAGCTTAACATTTTTACATAAGCGCTGAACATGTGATTTTTATTAAAACTGTAAATTCGTCTCGTGTTCTGGTTAAGCGTTTGTTATGTTAACCATGTAGAGGATGTAAGCTGGAAAAAGCTTAACTTTTTTACATAAGCGCGGAATATGTGATTTTCATAAAAACTGTAAATTCGTCTCGTTTTCTAGGCAAGCGCTCGTTATGTACACCATATAGTGGGTGTCTACAAAGAAATCAGAACATTTTTACACAAGCGCCGAATAGGTGATTTTCATAAAAACTGTAAATTCATCTCGTGTTCTGGGCTAGCGCTCGTTATGTACACCATAAAGAGGGTGTATGCTGAAAAAGCTTAAAATTTTTACATAAGCGTCGACTATGTGACTTTTATTAAAACTGAAAATTCGTCTCGTTTTCTAGGCAAGCGCTCGTTATGTACACCATAAAGGCGGGTGTCTGCTGAAAAAGCTGAACATTTTTACATAAGCGTCGAATAGGTGATTTTCATAAAAACTGTAAATTCGTCTCGTGTTCTGGGCTAGCGCTCGTTATGTACACCATATAGAGGGTATATGCTGAAAAAGCTTAAAATTTTTACATAAGCGCCGAATATGTGATTTTTATTAAATAAAACTTTAAATTCGTCTCGTGTTCTGGGCAAACGCTCCTTATGTACACCATGCATACAGAGCGTGCATGCTGGAAAAGCTTAACTTTTTTACATAAGCGCCGAATATGTGATTTTCATAAAAACTGTAAATTCGTCTCGTATTCTGGGCGAGCGCTTGATATGTGCATCATTTAAAGGGTGTATGCTGGAAAGGCTTAACTTTTTTACATAAGTGCTGAATATGTGATTTTTATTAAAACTGTAAATTCGTCTCGTATTCTGGGCGAGCGCTTGTTATGTACATCATTTAAAGGGTGTATGCTGGAAAAGCTTAACTTTTTTACACAAGTGCCAAATATGTGTTTTTTTTTATTAAAACTGTAAATTCGTCTCGTGTTCTGGGCAAGCGCTTGTTATGTACACCATGTAGGGGGTGTATGCTGACAAAGCTTAACATTTTTACATAAGCGAATATGTGATTTTTTTTAAACGGTAAATTCGTCTCGTTTTCTGGGTGTTCTGGGTGTAAAAAAGTTAAGCCTTTCCAGCATACACCCTCTATATGGTGTACATAACAAGCGCTCACCCAGAATACGAGACGAATTTACAGTTTTAATAAAAATCACATCTTCGGCGCTTATGTAAAAAAGTTAAGCTTTTCCAGCATACACCCTCTATATGGTGTACATAACAAGCGCTCACCCAGAATACGAGACGAATTTACAGTTTTAATAAAAATCACATCTTCGGCGCTTATGTAAAAAAGTTAAGCTTTTCCAGCATACACCCTCTATATGGTGTACATAACAAGCGCTCACCCAGAATACGAGACGAATTTACAGTTTTAATAAAAATCACATATTCGGCGCTTATGTAAAAATGTTCAGATTTTTTAGCATATACCCACTATATGATGTATATAACGAGCGCTTGCCTAGAAAATGAGACGAATTTACCGTTTAAAAAAAAATCACATATTCGGCGCTTATGTGAAAAAAGTTAAGCTTTTCCAGCATACACCCTCTACATGGTTTACAAAACAAGCGCTAGCCCAGAATACGAGACGAATTTACAGTTTTAATAAAAATCACATATTCGGCGCTTATGTAAAAAAGTTAAGCTTTTCCAGCATACACCCTCTATATGGTGTACATAACAAGCGCTCGCCCAGAATACGAGACGAATTAACAGTTTTAATAAAAATCACATATTCGGCGCTTATGTAAAAAAGTTAAGCTTTTCCAGCATACACCCTTTACATGGTGTACATAACAAGCGCTCGCCCAGAATACGAGACGAATTTACAGTTTTTATGAAAATCACCTATTCGGCGCTTATGTAAAAATGTTCAGATTTTTTAGCATATACCCACTATATGATGTATATAACGAGCGCTTGCCTAGAAAATGAGACGAACTTACCGTTTAAAAAAAATCACATATTCGGCGCTTATGTAAAAAAAGTTAAGCTTTTCCAGCATACACCCCCTACATGGTGTACATAACAAGCGCTTACCCAGAATACGAGACGAATTTACAGTTTTTATGAAAATCACATATTCGGCGCTTATGTAAAAAAAGTTAAACTTTTCCAGCATACACCCTCTACATGGTGTACAAAACAAGCGCTCGCCCAGAATACGAGACGAATTTACAGTTTTAATAAAAATCACATATTCGGCACTTCTGTAAAAAAGTTAAGCTTTTCCAGCATACACCCCCTACATGGTGTACATAACAAGCGATCGCCCAGAATACGAGACGAATTTACAGTTTTAATAAAAAACACATATTCGGCACTTCTGCAAAAAAGTTAAGCTTATCTAGCATACACCCTCTACATGGTGTACATAACAAGCGCTCGCCCAGAGTTCGAGACGAATTTACAGTTTTAATAAAAATCACATATTCGGCGCTTATGTAAAAAAGTTAAGCTTTTTAAGCATACACCCTTTCAATGATGTACATAACAAACGCTAGCCCAGAATACGAGACGAATTTACAGTTTTAATAAAAATCACATATTCGGCGCTTATGTAAAAAAGTTAAGCTTTTCCAGCATACACCCTCTATATGGTGTACATAACAAGCGCTCGCCCAGAATACGAAACGAATTTACAGTTTTAATAAAAATCACATATTCGGCGCTTATGTAAAAAAGTTAAGCTTTTCCAGCATACACCCTTTACATGGTGTACATAACAAGCGCTCGCCCAGAATACGAGACGAATTTACAGTTTTATTCGGCTCTTATGTAAAAAAGTTAAGCTTTTTCAGCATACACCCTTTAAATGATGTACATAACAAGCGCTAGCCCAGAATACGAGACGAATTTACAGTTTTAATAAAAATCACATATTCGGGCTTATGTCAAAAAGTTAAGCTTTTCCAGCATACACCCTTTACATGGTGTACATAACAAGCGCTCGCCCAGAATACGAGACGAATTTACAGTTTTTATGAAAATCATCTGTTCGGCGCTTATGTAAAAATGTTCAGATTTTTTAGCATATACCCACTATATGATGTATATAACGAGCGCTTGCCTAGAAAATGAGACGAATTTACCGTTTAAAAAAAATCACATATTCGGCGCTTATGTAAAAAAAGTTAAGCTTTTCCAGCATACACCCCCTATATGGTGTACATAACAAGCGCTTGCCCAGAATACGAGACGAATTTACAGTTTTTATGAAAATCACATATTCGGCGCTTATGTAAAAAAAGTTAAGCTTTTCCAGCATACACCCTCTACATGGTGTACAAAACAAGCGCTCGCCCAGAATACGAGACGAATTTACAGTTTTAATAAAAATCACATATTCGGCACATCTGTAAAAAAGTTCAGCTTTTCCAGCATACACCCCCTACATGGTGTACATAACAAGCGATCGCCCAGAATACGAGACGAATTTACATTTTTAATAAAAATCACATATTCGGCACTTAGGTAAAAAAGTTAAGCTTTTTAAGCATACACCCTTTAAATGATGTACATAACAAGCGCTAGCCCAGAATACGAGACGAATTTACAGTTTTAATAAAAATCACATCTTCGGCGCTTATGTAAAAAAGTTAAGCTTTTCCAGCATACACCCTCTATATGGTGTACATAACAAGCGCTCACCCAGAATACGAGACGAATTTACAGTTTTAATAAAAATCACATATTCGGCGCTTATGTAAAAATGTTCAGATTTTTTAGCATATACCCACTATATGATGTATATAACGAGCGCTTGCCTAGAAAATGAGACGAATTTACCGTTTAAAAAAAAATCACATATTCGGCGCTTATGTGAAAAAAGTTAAGCTTTCCCAGCATACACCCTCTACATGGTTTACAAAACAAGCGCTAGCCCAGAATACGAGACGAATTTACAGTTTTAATAAAAATCACATATTCGGCGCTTATGTAAAAAAGTTAAGCTTTTCCAGCATACACCCTCTATATGGTGTACATAACAAGCGCTCGCCCAGAATACGAGACGAATTAACAGTTTTAATAAAAATCACATATTCGGCGCTTATGTAAAAAAGTTAAGCTTTTCCAGCATACACCCTTTACATGCTGTACATAACAAGCGCTCGCCCAGAATACGAGACGAATTTACAGTTTTATTCGGCTCTTATGTAAAAAAGTTAAGCTTTTTCAGCATACACCCTTTAAATGATGTACATAACAAGCGCTAGCCCAGAATACGAGACGAATTTACAGTTTTAATAAAAATCACATATTCGGGCTTATGTCAAAAAGTTAAGCTTTTCCAGCATACACCCTTTACATGGTGTACATAACAAGCGCTCGCCCAGAATACGAGACGAATTTACAGTTTTTATGAAAATCATCTGTTCGGCGCTTATGTAAAAATGTTCAGATTTTTTAGCATATACCCACTATATGATGTATATAACGAGCGCTTGCCTAGAAAATGAGACGAATTTACCGTTTAAAAAAAAATCACATATTCGGCGCTTATGTAAAAAAAGTTAAGCTTTTCCAGCATACACCCCCTATATGGTGTACATAACAAGCGCTTGCCCAGAATACGAGACGAATTTACAGTTTTAATAAAAATCACATATTCGGCACATCTGTAAAAAAGTTAAGCTTTTCCAGCATACACCCCCTACATGGTGTACATAACAAGCGATCGCCCAGAATACGAGACGAATTTACATTTTTAATAAAAATCACATATTCGGCACTTAGGTAAAAAAGTTAAGCTTTTTAAGCATACACCCTTTAAATGATGTACATAACAAGCGCTAGCCCAGAATACGAGACGAATTTACAGTTTTAATAAAAATCACATCTTCGGCGCTTATGTAAAAAAGTTAAGCTTTTCCAGCATACACCCTCTATATGGTGTACATAACAAGCGCTCACCCAGAATACAAGACGAATTTACAGTTTTAATAAAAATCACATATTCGGCGCTTATGTAAAAATGTTCAGATTTTTTAGCATATACCCACTATATGATGTATATAACGAGCGCTTGCCTAGAAAATGAGACGAATTTACCGTTTAAAAAAAAATCACATATTCGGCGCTTATGTGAAAAAAGTTAAGCTTTTCCAGCATACACCCTCTACATGGTTTACAAAACAAGCGCTAGCCCAGAATACGAGACGAATTTACAGTTTTAATAAAAATCACATATTCGGCGCTTATGTAAAAAAGTTAAGCTTTTCCAGCATACACCCTCTATATGGTGTACATAACAAGCGCTCGCCCAGAATACGAGACGAATTAACAGTTTTAATAAAAATCACATATTCGGCGCTTATGTAAAAAAGTTAAGCTTTTCCAGCATACACCCTTTACATGGTGTACATAACAAGCGCTCGCCCAGAATACGAGACGAATTTACAGTTTTTATGAAAATCACCTATTCGGCGCTTATGTAAAAATGTTCAGATTTTTTAGCATATACCCACTATATGATGTATATAACGAGCGCTTGCCTAGAAAATGAGACGAACTTACCGTTTAAAAAAAAATCACATATTCGGCGCTTATGTAAAAAAAGTTAAGCTTTTCCAGCATACACCCCCTACATGGTGTACATAACAAGCGCTTACCCAGAATACGAGACGAATTTACAGTTTTTATGAAAATCACATATTCGGCGCTTATGTAAAAAAAGTTAAACTTTTCCAGCATACACCCTCTACATGGTGTACAAAACAAGCGCTCGCCCAGAATACGAGACGAATTTACAGTTTTAATAAAAATCACATATTCGGCACTTCTGTAAAAAAGTTAAGCTTTTCCAGCATACACCCCCTACATGGTGTACATAACAAGCGATCGCCCAGAATACGAGACGAATTTACAGTTTTAATAAAAAACACATATTCGGCACTTCTGCAAAAAAGTTAAGCTTATCTAGCATACACCCTCTACATGGTGTACATAACAAGCGCTCGCCCAGAGTTCGAGACGAGTTTACAGTTTTAATAAAAATCACATATTCGGCGCTTATGTAAAAAAGTTAAGCTTTTTAAGCATACACCCTTTCAATGATGTACATAACAAGCGCTAGCCCAGAATACGAGACGAATTTACAGTTTTAATAAAAATCACATATTCGGCGCTTATGTAAAAAAGTTAAGCTTTTCCAGCATACACCCTCTATATGGTGTACATAACAAGCGCTCGCCCAGAATACGAAACGAATTTACAGTTTTAATAAAAATCACATATTCGGCGCTTATGTAAAAAAGTTAAGCTTTTCCAGCATACACCCTTTACATGGTGTACATAACAAGCGCTCGCCCAGAATACGAGACGAATTTACAGTTTTATTCGGCTCTTATGTAAAAAAGTTAAGCTTTTTCAGCATACACCCTTTAAATGATGTACATAACAAGCGCTAGCCCAGAATACGAGACGAATTTACAGTTTTAATAAAAATCACATATTCGGGCTTATGTCAAAAAGTTAAGCTTTTCCAGCATACACCCTTTACATGGTGTACATAACAAGCGCTCGCCCAGAATACGAGACGAATTTACAGTTTTTATGAAAATCATCTGTTCGGCGCTTATGTAAAAATGTTCAGATTTTTTAGCATATACCCACTATATGATGTATATAACGAGCGCTTGCCTAGAAAATGAGACGAATTTACCGTTTAAAAAAAAATCACATATTCGGCGCTTATGTAAAAAAAGTTAAGCTTTTCCAGCATACACCCCCTATATGGTGTACATAACAAGCGCTTGCCCAGAATACGAGACGAATTTACAGTTTTTATGAAAATCACATATTCGGCGCTTATGTAAAAAAAGTTAAGCTTTTCCAGCATACACCCTCTACATGGTGTACAAAACAAGCGCTCGCCCAGAATACGAGACGAATTTACAGTTTTAATAAAAATCACATATTCGGCACTTCTGTAAAAAAGTTAAGCTTTTCCAGCATACACCCCCTACATGGTGTACATAACAAGCGATCGCCCAGAATACGAGACGAATTTACATTTTTAATAAAAATCACATATTCGGCGCTGATGTAAAAAAGTTAAGCTTTTTAAGCATACACCCTTTAAATGATGTACATAACAAGCGCTAGCCCAGAATACGAGACGAATTTACAGTTTTAATAAAAATCACATCTTCGGCGCTTATGTAAAAAAGTTAAGCTTTTCCAGCATACACCCTCTATATGGTGTACATAACAAGCGCTCACCCAGAATACGAGACGAATTTACAGTTTTAATAAAAATCACATATTCGGCGCTTATGTAAAAATGTTCAGATTTTTTAGCATATACCCACTATATGATGTATATAACGAGCGCTTGCCTAGAAAATGAGACGAATTTACCGTTTAAAAAAAAATCACATATTCGGCGCTTATGTGAAAAAAGTTAAGCTTTTCCAGCATACACCCTCTACATGGTTTACAAAACAAGCGCTAGCCCAGAATACGAGACGAATTTACAGTTTTAATAAAAATCACATATTCGGCGCTTATGTAAAAAAGTTAAGCTTTTCCAGCATACACCCTCTATATGGTGTACATAACAAGCGCTCGCCCAGAATACGAGACGAATTAACAGTTTTAATAAAAATCACATATTCGGCGCTTATGTAAAAAAGTTAAGCTTTTCCAGCATACACCCTTTACATGCTGTACATAACAAGCGCTCGCCCAGAATACGAGACGAATTTACAGTTTTATTCGGCTCTTATGTAAAAAAGTTAAGCTTTTTCAGCATACACCCTTTAAATGATGTACATAACAAGCGCTAGCCCAGAATACGAGACGAATTTACAGTTTTAATAAAAATCACATATTCGGGCTTATGTCAAAAAGTTAAGCTTTTCCAGCATACACCCTTTACATGGTGTACATAACAAGCGCTCGCCCAGAATACGAGACGAATTTACAGTTTTTATGAAAATCATCTGTTCGGCGCTTATGTAAAAATGTTCAGATTTTTTAGCATATACCCACTATATGATGTATATAACGAGCGCTTGCCTAGAAAATGAGACGAATTTACCGTTTAAAAAAAAATCACATATTCGGCGCTTATGTAAAAAAAGTTAAGCTTTTCCAGCATACACCCCCTATATGGTGTACATAACAAGCGCTTGCCCAGAATACGAGACGAATTTACAGTTTTAATAAAAATCACATATTCGGCACATCTGTAAAAAAGTTAAGCTTTTCCAGCATACACCCCCTACATGGTGTACATAACAAGCGATCGCCCAGAATACGAGACGAATTTACATTTTTAATAAAAATCACATATTCGGCACTTAGGTAAAAAAGTTAAGCTTTTTAAGCATACACCCTTTAAATGATGTACATAACAAGCGCTAGCCCAGAATACGAGACGAATTTACAGTTTTAATAAAAATCACATCTTCGGCGCTTATGTAAAAAAGTTAAGCTTTTCCAGCATACACCCTCTATATGGTGTACATAACAAGCGCTCACCCAGAATACAAGACGAATTTACAGTTTTAATAAAAATCACATATTCGGCGCTTATGTAAAAATGTTCAGATTTTTTAGCATATACCCACTATATGATGTATATAACGAGCGCTTGCCTAGAAAATGAGACGAATTTACCGTTTAAAAAAAAATCACATATTCGGCGCTTATGTGAAAAAAGTTAAGCTTTTCCAGCATACACCCTCTACATGGTTTACAAAACAAGCGCTAGCCCAGAATACGAGACGAATTTACAGTTTTAATAAAAATCACATATTCGGCGCTTATGTAAAAAAGTTAAGCTTTTCCAGCATACACCCTCTATATGGTGTACATAACAAGCGCTCGCCCAGAATACGAGACGAATTAACAGTTTTAATAAAAATCACATATTCGGCGCTTATGTAAAAAAGTTAAGCTTTTCCAGCATACACCCTTTACATGGTGTACATAACAAGCGCTCGCCCAGAATACGAGACGAATTTACAGTTTTTATGAAAATCACCTATTCGGCGCTTATGTAAAAATGTTCAGATTTTTTAGCATATACCCACTATATGATGTATATAACGAGCGCTTGCCTAGAAAATGAGACGAACTTACCGTTTAAAAAAAAATCACATATTCGGCGCTTATGTAAAAAAAGTTAAGCTTTTCCAGCATACACCCCCTACATGGTGTACATAACAAGCGCTTACCCAGAATACGAGACGAATTTACAGTTTTTATGAAAATCACATATTCGGCGCTTATGTAAAAAAAGTTAAACTTTTCCAGCATACACCCTCTACATGGTGTACAAAACAAGCGCTCGCCCAGAATACGAGACGAATTTACAGTTTTAATAAAAATCACATATTCGGCACTTCTGTAAAAAAGTTAAGCTTTTCCAGCATACACCCCCTACATGGTGTACATAACAAGCGATCGCCCAGAATACGAGACGAATTTACAGTTTTAATAAAAAACACATATTCGGCACTTCTGCAAAAAAGTTAAGCTTATCTAGCATACACCCTCTACATGGTGTACATAACAAGCGCTCGCCCAGAGTTCGAGACGAGTTTACAGTTTTAATAAAAATCACATATTCGGCGCTTATGTAAAAAAGTTAAGCTTTTTAAGCATACACCCTTTCAATGATGTACATAACAAGCGCTAGCCCAGAATACGAGACGAATTTACAGTTTTAATAAAAATCACATATTCGGCGCTTATGTAAAAAAGTTAAGCTTTTCCAGCATACACCCTCTATATGGTGTACATAACAAGCGCTCGCCCAGAATACGAAACGAATTTACAGTTTTAATAAAAATCACATATTCGGCGCTTATGTAAAAAAGTTAAGCTTTTCCAGCATACACCCTTTACATGGTGTACATAACAAGCGCTCGCCCAGAATACGAGACGAATTTACAGTTTTATTCGGCTCTTATGTAAAAAAGTTAAGCTTTTTCAGCATACACCCTTTAAATGATGTACATAACAAGCGCTAGCCCAGAATACGAGACGAATTTACAGTTTTAATAAAAATCACATATTCGGGCTTATGTCAAAAAGTTAAGCTTTTCCAGCATACACCCTTTACATGGTGTACATAACAAGCGCTCGCCCAGAATACGAGACGAATTTACAGTTTTTATGAAAATCATCTGTTCGGCGCTTATGTAAAAATGTTCAGATTTTTTAGCATATACCCACTATATGATGTATATAACGAGCGCTTGCCTAGAAAATGAGACGAATTTACCGTTTAAAAAAAAATCACATATTCGGCGCTTATGTAAAAAAAGTTAAGCTTTTCCAGCATACACCCCCTATATGGTGTACATAACAAGCGCTTGCCCAGAATACGAGACGAATTTACAGTTTTTATGAAAATCACATATTCGGCGCTTATGTAAAAAAAGTTAAGCTTTTCCAGCATACACCCTCTACATGGTGTACAAAACAAGCGCTCGCCCAGAATACGAGACGAATTTACAGTTTTAATAAAAATCACATATTCGGCACTTCTGTAAAAAAGTTAAGCTTTTCCAGCATACACCCCCTACATGGTGTACATAACAAGCGATCGCCCAGAATACGAGACGAATTTACATTTTTAATAAAAATCACATATTCGGCGCTGATGTAAAAAAGTTAAGCTTTTTAAGCATACACCCTTTAAATGATGTACATAACAAGCGCTAGCCCAGAATACGAGACGAATTTACAGTTTTAATAAAAATCACATCTTCGGCGCTTATGTAAAAAAGTTAAGCTTTTCCAGCATACACCCTCTATATGGTGTACATAACAAGCGCTCACCCAGAATACGAGACGAATTTACAGTTTTAATAAAAATCACATATTCGGCGCTTATGTAAAAATGTTCAGATTTTTTAGCATATACCCACTATATGATGTATATAACGAGCGCTTGCCTAGAAAATGAGACGAATTTACCGTTTAAAAAAAAATCACATATTCGGCGCTTATGTGAAAAAAGTTAAGCTTTTCCAGCATACACCCTCTACATGGTTTACAAAACAAGCGCTAGCCCAGAATACGAGACGAATTTACAGTTTTAATAAAAATCACATATTCGGCGCTTATGTAAAAAAGTTAAGCTTTTCCAGCATACACCCTCTATATGGTGTACATAACAAGCGCTCGCCCAGAATACGAGACGAATTAACAGTTTTAATAAAAATCACATATTCGGCGCTTATGTAAAAAAGTTAAGCTTTTCCAGCATACACCCTTTACATGGTGTACATAACAAGCGCTCGCCCAGAATACGAGACGAATTTACAGTTTTTATGAAAATCACCTATTCGGCGCTTATGTAAAAATGTTCAGATTTTTTAGCATATACCCACTATATGATGTATATAACGAGCGCTTGCCTAGAAAATGAGACGAACTTACCGTTTAAAAAAAATCACATATTCGGCGCTTATGTAAAAAAAGTTAAGCTTTTCCAGCATACACCCCCTACATGGTGTACATAACAAGCGCTTACCCAGAATACGAGACGAATTTACAGTTTTTATGAAAATCACATATTCGGCGCTTATGTAAAAAAAGTTAAACTTTTCCAGCATACACCCTCTACATGGTGTACAAAACAAGCGCTCGCCCAGAATACGAGACGAATTTACAGTTTTAATAAAAATCACATATTCGGCACTTCTGTAAAAAAGTTAAGCTTTTCCAGCATACACCCCCTACATGGTGTACATAACAAGCGCTCGCCCAGAATACGAGACGAATTAACAGTTTTAATAAAAATCACATATTCGGCGCTTATGTAAAAAAGTTAAGCTTTTCCAGCATACACCCTTTACATGCTGTACATAACAAGCGCTCGCCCAGAATACGAGACGAATTTACAGTTTTTATGAAAATCACCTATTCGGCGCTTATGTAAAAATGTTCAGATTTTTTAGCATATACCCACTATATGATGTATATAACGAGCGCTTGCCTAGAAAATGAGACGAACTTACCGTTTAAAAAAAATCACATATTCGGCGCTTATGTAAAAAAAGTTAAGCTTTTCCAGCATACACCCCCTACATGGTGTACATAACAAGCGCTTACCCAGAATACGAGACGAATTTACAGTTTTTATGAAAATCACATATTCGGCGCTTATGTAAAAAAAGTTAAACTTTTCCAGCATACACCCTCTACATGGTGTACAAAACAAGCGCTCGCCCAGAATACGAGACGAATTTACAGTTTTAATAAAAATCACATATTCGGCACTTCTGTAAAAAAGTTAAGCTTTTCCAGCATACACCCCCTACATGGTGTACATAACAAGCGATCGCCCAGAATACGAGACGAATTTACAGTTTTAATAAAAAACACATATTCGGCACTTCTGCAAAAAAGTTAAGCTTATCTAGCATACACCCTCTACATGGTGTACATAACAAGCGCTCGCCCAGAGTTCGAGACGAGTTTACAGTTTTAATAAAAATCACATATTCGGCGCTTATGTAAAAAAGTTAAGCTTTTTAAGCATACACCCTTTCAATGATGTACATAACAAGCGCTAGCCCAGAATACGAGACGAATTTACAGTTTTAATAAAAATCACATATTCGGCGCTTATGTAAAAAAGTTAAGCTTTTCCAGCATACACCCTCTATATGGTGTACATAACAAGCGCTCGCCCAGAATACGAAACGAATTTACAGTTTTAATAAAAATCACATATTCGGCGCTTATGTAAAAAAGTTAAGCTTTTCCAGCATACACCCTTTACATGGTGTACATAACAAGCGCTCGCCCAGAATACGAGACGAATTTACAGTTTTATTCGGCTCTTATGTAAAAAAGTTAAGCTTTTTCAGCATACACCCTTTAAATGATGTACATAACAAGCGCTAGCCCAGAATACGAGACGAATTTACAGTTTTAATAAAAATCACATATTCGGGCTTATGTCAAAAAGTTAAGCTTTTCCAGCATACACCCTTTACATGGTGTACATAACAAGCGCTCGCCCAGAATACGAGACGAATTTACAGTTTTTATGAAAATCATCTGTTCGGCGCTTATGTAAAAATGTTCAGATTTTTTAGCATATACCCACTATATGATGTATATAACGAGCGCTTGCCTAGAAAATGAGACGAATTTACCGTTTAAAAAAAAATCACATATTCGGCGCTTATGTAAAAAAAGTTAAGCTTTTCCAGCATACACCCCCTATATGGTGTACATAACAAGCGCTTGCCCAGAATACGAGACGAATTTACAGTTTTTATGAAAATCACATATTCGGCGCTTATGTAAAAAAAGTTAAGCTTTTCCAGCATACACCCTCTACATGGTGTACAAAACAAGCGCTCGCCCAGAATACGAGACGAATTTACAGTTTTAATAAAAATCACATATTCGGCACTTCTGTAAAAAAGTTAAGCTTTTCCAGCATACACCCCCTACATGGTGTACATAACAAGCGATCGCCCAGAATACGAGACGAATTTACATTTTTAATAAAAATCACATATTCGGCGCTGATGTAAAAAAGTTAAGCTTTTTAAGCATACACCCTTTAAATGATGTACATAACAAGCGCTAGCCCAGAATACGAGACGAATTTACAGTTTTAATAAAAATCACATCTTCGGCGCTTATGTAAAAAAGTTAAGCTTTTCCAGCATACACCCTCTATATGGTGTACATAACAAGCGCTCACCCAGAATACGAGACGAATTTACAGTTTTAATAAAAATCACATATTCGGCGCTTATGTAAAAATGTTCAGATTTTTTAGCATATACCCACTATATGATGTATATAACGAGCGCTTGCCTAGAAAATGAGACGAATTTACCGTTTAAAAAAAAAATCACATATTCGGCGCTTATGTGAAAAAAGTTAAGCTTTTCCAGCATACACCCTCTACATGGTTTACAAAACAAGCGCTAGCCCAGAATACGAGACGAATTTACAGTTTTAATAAAAATCACATATTCGGCGCTTATGTAAAAAAGTTAAGCTTTTCCAGCATACACCCTCTATATGGTGTACATAACAAGCGCTCGCCCAGAATACGAGACGAATTAACAGTTTTAATAAAAATCACATATTCGGCGCTTATGTAAAAAAGTTAAGCTTTTCCAGCATACACCCTTTACATGGTGTACATAACAAGCGCTCGCCCAGAATACGAGACGAATTTACAGTTTTTATGAAAATCACCTATTCGGCGCTTATGTAAAAATGTTCAGATTTTTTAGCATATACCCACTATATGATGTATATAACGAGCGCTTGCCTAGAAAATGAGACGAACTTACCGTTTAAAAAAAAATCACATATTCGGCGCTTATGTAAAAAAAGTTAAGCTTTTCCAGCATACACCCCCTACATGGTGTACATAACAAGCGCTTACCCAGAATACGAGACGAATTTACAGTTTTTATGAAAATCACATATTCGGCGCTTATGTAAAAAAAGTTAAACTTTTCCAGCATACACCCTCTACATGGTGTACAAAACAAGCGCTCGCCCAGAATACGAGACGAATTTACAGTTTTAATAAAAATCACATATTCGGCACTTCTGTAAAAAAGTTAAGCTTTTCCAGCATACACCCCCTACATGGTGTACATAACAAGCGATCGCCCAGAATACGAGACGAATTTACAGTTTTAATAAAAAACACATATTCGGCACTTCTGCAAAAAAGTTAAGCTTATCTAGCATACACCCTCTACATGGTGTACATAACAAGCGCTCGCCCAGAGTTCGAGACAAATTTACAGTTTTAATAAAAATCACATATTCGGCGCTTATGTAAAAAAGTTAAGCTTTTTAAGCATACACCCTTTCAATGATGTACATAACAAGCGCTAGCCCAGAATACGAGACGAATTTACAGTTTTAATAAAAATCACATATTCGGCGCTTATGTAAAAAAGTTAAGCTTTTCCAGCATACACCCTCTATATGGTGTACATAACAAGCGCTCGCCCAGAATACGAAACGAATTTACAGTTTTAATAAAAATCACATATTCGGCGCTTATGTAAAAAAGTTAAGCTTTTCCAGCATACACCCTTTACATGGTGTACATAACAAGCGCTCGCCCAGAATACGAGACGAATTTACAGTTTTATTCGGCTCTTATGTAAAAAAGTTAAGCTTTTTCAGCATACACCCTTTAAATGATGTACATAACAAGCGCTAGCCCAGAATACGAGACGAATTTACAGTTTTAATAAAAATCACATATTCGGGCTTATGTCAAAAAGTTAAGCTTTTCCAGCATACACCCTTTACATGGTGTACATAACAAGCGCTCGCCCAGAATACGAGACGAATTTACAGTTTTTATGAAAATCATCTGTTCGGCGCTTATGTAAAAATGTTCAGATTTTTTAGCATATACCCACTATATGATGAATATAACGAGCGCTTGCCTAGAAAATGAGACGAATTTACCGTTTAAAAAAAAATCACATATTCGGCGCTTATGTAAAAAAAGTTAAGCTTTTCCAGCATACACCCCCTATATGGTGTACATAACAAGCGCTTGCCCAGAATACGAGACGAATTTACAGTTTTTATGAAAATCACATATTCGGCGCTTATGTAAAAAAAGTTAAGCTTTTCCAGCATACACCCTCTACATGGTGTACAAAAACAAGCGCTCGCCCAGAATACGAGACGAATTTACAGTTTTAATAAAAATCACATATTCGGCACTTCTGTAAAAAAGTTAAGCTTTTCCAGCATACACCCCCTACATGGTGTACATAACAAGCGATCGCCCAGAATACGAGACGAATTTACATTTTTAATAAAAATCACATATTCGGCGCTGATGTAAAAAAGTTAAGCTTTTTAAGCATACACCCTTTAAATGATGTACATAACAAGCGCTAGCCCAGAATACGAGACGAATTTACAGTTTTAATAAAAATCACATCTTCGGCGCTTATGTAAAAAAGTTAAGCTTTTCCAGCATACACCCTCTATATGGTGTACATAACAAGCGCTCACCCAGAATACGAGACGAATTTACAGTTTTAATAAAAATCACATATTCGGCGCTTATGTAAAAATGTTCAGATTTTTTAGCATATACCCACTATATGATGTATATAACGAGCGCTTGCCTAGAAAATGAGACGAATTTACCGTTTAAAAAAAAATCACATATTCGGCGCTTATGTGAAAAAAGTTAAGCTTTTCCAGCATACACCCTCTACATGGTTTACAAAACAAGCGCTAGCCCAGAATACGAGACGAATTTACAGTTTTAATAAAAATCACATATTCGGCGCTTATGTAAAAAAGTTAAGCTTTTCCAGCATACACCCTCTATATGGTGTACATAACAAGCGCTCGCCCAGAATACGAGACGAATTAACAGTTTTAATAAAAATCACATATTCGGCGCTTATGTAAAAAAGTTAAGCTTTTCCAGCATACACCCTTTACATGGTGTACATAACAAGCGCTCGCCCAGAATACGAGACGAATTTACAGTTTTTATGAAAATCACCTATTCGGCGCTTATGTAAAAATGTTCAGATTTTTTAGCATATACCCACTATATGATGTATATAACGAGCGCTTGCCTAGAAAATGAGACGAACTTACCGTTTAAAAAAAAATCACATATTCGGCGCTTATGTAAAAAAAGTTAAGCTTTTCCAGCATACACCCCCTACATGGTGTACATAACAAGCGCTTACCCAGAATACGAGACGAATTTACAGTTTTTATGAAAATCACATATTCGGCGCTTATGTAAAAAAAGTTAAACTTTTCCAGCATACACCCTCTACATGGTGTACAAAACAAGCGCTCGCCCAGAATACGAGACGAATTTACAGTTTTAATAAAAATCACATATTCGGCACTTCTGTAAAAAAGTTAAGCTTTTCCAGCATACACCCCCTACATGGTGTACATAACAAGCGATCGCCCAGAATACGAGACGAATTTACAGTCTTAATAAAAAACACATATTCGGCACTTCTGCAAAAAAGTTAAGCTTATCTAGCATACACCCTCTACATGGTGTACATAACAAGCGCTCGCCCAGAGTTCGAGACAAATTTACAGTTTTAATAAAAATCACATATTCGGCGCTTATGTAAAAAAGTTAAGCTTTTTAAGCATACACCCTTTCAATGATGTACATAACAAGCGCTAGCCCAGAATACGAGACGAATTTACAGTTTTAATAAAAATCACATATTCGGCGCTTATGTAAAAAAGTTAAGCTTTTCCAGCATACACCCTCTATATGGTGTACATAACAAGCGCTCGCCCAGAATACGAAACGAATTTACAGTTTTAATAAAAATCACATATTCGGCGCTTATGTAAAAAAGTTAAGCTTTTCCAGCATACACCCTTTACATGGTGTACATAACAAGCGCTCGCCCAGAATACGAGACGAATTTACAGTTTTATTCGGCTCTTATGTAAAAAAGTTAAGCTTTTTCAGCATACACCCTTTAAATGATGTACATAACAAGCGCTAGCCCAGAATACGAGACGAATTTACAGTTTTAATAAAAATCACATATTCGGGCTTATGTCAAAAAGTTAAGCTTTTCCAGCATACACCCTTTACATGGTGTACATAACAAGCGCTCGCCCAGAATACGAGACGAATTTACAGTTTTTATGAAAATCATCTGTTCGGCGCTTATGTAAAAATGTTCAGATTTTTTAGCATATACCCACTATATGATGTATATAACGAGCGCTTGCCTAGAAAATGAGACGAATTTACCGTTTAAAAAAAAATCACATATTCGGCGCTTATGTAAAAAAAGTTAAGCTTTTCCAGCATACACCCCCTATATGGTGTACATAACAAGCGCTTGCCCAGAATACGAGACGAATTTACAGTTTTTATGAAAATCACATATTCGGCGCTTATGTAAAAAAAGTTAAGCTTTTCCAGCATACACCCTCTACATGGTGTACAAAACAAGCGCTCGCCCAGAATACGAGACGAATTTACAGTTTTAATAAAAATCACATATTCGGCACATCTGTAAAAAAGTTAAGCTTTTCCAGCATACACCCCCTACATGGTGTACATAACAAGCGATCGCCCAGAATACGAGACGAATTTACATTTTTAATAAAAATCACATATTCGGCACTTAGGTAAAAAAGTTAAGCTTTTTAAGCATACACCCTTTAAATGATGTACATAACAAGCGCTAGCCCAGAATACGAGACGAATTTACAGTTTTAATAAAAATCACATCTTCGGCGCTTATGTAAAAAAGTTAAGCTTTTCCAGCATACACCCTCTATATGGTGTACATAACAAGCGCTCACCCAGAATACAAGACGAATTTACAGTTTTAATAAAAATCACATATTCGGCGCTTATGTAAAAATGTTCAGATTTTTTAGCATATACCCACTATATGATGTATATAACGAGCGCTTGCCTAGAAAATGAGACGAATTTACCGTTTAAAAAAAAATCACATATTCGGCGCTTATGTGAAAAAAGTTAAGCTTTTCCAGCATACACCCTCTACATGGTTTACAAAACAAGCGCTAGCCCAGAATACGAGACGAATTTACAGTTTTAATAAAAATCACATATTCGGCGCTTATGTAAAAAAGTTAAGCTTTTCCAGCATACACCCTCTATATGGTGTACATAACAAGCGCTCGCCCAGAATACGAGACGAATTAACAGTTTTAATAAAAATCACATATTCGGCGCTTATGTAAAAAAGTTAAGCTTTTCCAGCATACACCCTTTACATGGTGTACATAACAAGCGCTCGCCCAGAATACGAGACGAATTTACAGTTTTTATGAAAATCACCTATTCGGCGCTTATGTAAAAATGTTCAGATTTTTTAGCATATACCCACTATATGATGTATATAACGAGCGCTTGCCTAGAAAATGAGACGAACTTACCGTTTAAAAAAAAATCACATATTCGGCGCTTATGTAAAAAAAGTTAAGCTTTTCCAGCATACACCCCCTACATGGTGTACATAACAAGCGCTTACCCAGAATACGAGACGAATTTACAGTTTTTATGAAAATCACATATTCGGCGCTTATGTAAAAAAAGTTAAACTTTTCCAGCATACACCCTCTACATGGTGTACAAAACAAGCGCTCGCCCAGAATACGAGACGAATTTACAGTTTTAATAAAAATCACATATTCGGCACTTCTGTAAAAAAGTTAAGCTTTTCCAGCATACACCCCCTACATGGTGTACATAACAAGCGATCGCCCAGAATACGAGACGAATTTACAGTTTTAATAAAAAACACATATTCGGCACTTCTGCAAAAAAGTTAAGCTTATCTAGCATACACCCTCTACATGGTGTACATAACAAGCGCTCGCCCAGAGTTCGAGACGAGTTTACAGTTTTAATAAAAATCACATATTCGGCGCTTATGTAAAAAAGTTAAGCTTTTTAAGCATACACCCTTTCAATGATGTACATAACAAGCGCTAGCCCAGAATACGAGACGAATTTACAGTTTTAATAAAAATCACATATTCGGCGCTTATGTAAAAAAGTTAAGCTTTTCCAGCATACACCCTCTATATGGTGTACATAACAAGCGCTCGCCCAGAATACGAAACGAATTTACAGTTTTAATAAAAATCACATATTCGGCGCTTATGTAAAAAAGTTAAGCTTTTCCAGCATACACCCTTTACATGGTGTACATAACAAGCGCTCGCCCAGAATACGAGACGAATTTACAGTTTTATTCGGCTCTTATGTAAAAAAGTTAAGCTTTTTCAGCATACACCCTTTAAATGATGTACATAACAAGCGCTAGCCCAGAATACGAGACGAATTTACAGTTTTAATAAAAATCACATATTCGGGCTTATGTCAAAAAGTTAAGCTTTTCCAGCATACACCCTTTACATGGTGTACATAACAAGCGCTCGCCCAGAATACGAGACGAATTTACAGTTTTTATGAAAATCATCTGTTCGGCGCTTATGTAAAAATGTTCAGATTTTTTAGCATATACCCACTATATGATGTATATAACGAGCGCTTGCCTAGAAAATGAGACGAATTTACCGTTTAAAAAAAAATCACATATTCGGCGCTTATGTAAAAAAAGTTAAGCTTTTCCAGCATACACCCCCTATATGGTGTACATAACAAGCGCTTGCCCAGAATACGAGACGAATTTACAGTTTTTATGAAAATCACATATTCGGCGCTTATGTAAAAAAAGTTAAGCTTTTCCAGCATACACCCTCTACATGGTGTACAAAACAAGCGCTCGCCCAGAATACGAGACGAATTTACAGTTTTAATAAAAATCACATATTCGGCACTTCTGTAAAAAAGTTAAGCTTTTCCAGCATACACCCCCTACATGGTGTACATAACAAGCGATCGCCCAGAATACGAGACGAATTTACATTTTTAATAAAAATCACATATTCGGCGCTGATGTAAAAAAGTTAAGCTTTTTAAGCATACACCCTTTAAATGATGTACATAACAAGCGCTAGCCCAGAATACGAGACGAATTTACAGTTTTAATAAAAATCACATCTTCGGCGCTTATGTAAAAAAGTTAAGCTTTTCCAGCATACACCCTCTATATTGTGTACATAACAAGCGCTCACCCAGAATACGAGACGAATTTACAGTTTTAATAAAAATCACATATTCGGCGCTTATGTAAAAATGTTCAGATTTTTTAGCATATACCCACTATATGATGTATATAACGAGCGCTTGCCTAGAAAATGAGACGAATTTACCGTTTAAAAAAAAATCACATATTCGGCGCTTATGTGAAAAAAGTTAAGCTTTTCCAGCATACACCCTCTACATGGTTTACAAAACAAGCGCTAGCCCAGAATACGAGACGAATTTACAGTTTTAATAAAAATCACATATTCGGCGCTTATGTAAAAAAGTTAAGCTTTTCCAGCATACACCCTCTATATGGTGTACATAACAAGCGCTCGCCCAGAATACGAGACGAATTAACAGTTTTAATAAAAATCACATATTCGGCGCTTATGTAAAAAAGTTAAGCTTTTCCAGCATACACCCTTTACATGGTGTACATAACAAGCGCTCGCCCAGAATACGAGACGAATTTACAGTTTTTATGAAAATCACCTATTCGGCGCTTATGTAAAAATGTTCAGATTTTTTAGCATATACCCACTATATGATGTATATAACGAGCGCTTGCCTAGAAAATGAGACGAACTTACCGTTTAAAAAAAATCACATATTCGGCGCTTATGTAAAAAAAGTTAAGCTTTTCCAGCATACACCCCCTACATGGTGTACATAACAAGCGCTTACCCAGAATACGAGACGAATTTACAGTTTTTATGAAAATCACATATTCGGCGCTTATGTAAAAAAAGTTAAACTTTTCCAGCATACACCCTCTACATGGTGTACAAAACAAGCGCTCGCCCAGAATACGAGACGAATTTACAGTTTTAATAAAAATCACATATTCGGCACTTCTGTAAAAAAGTTAAGCTTTTCCAGCATACACCCCCTACATGGTGTACATAACAAGCGATCGCCCAGAATACGAGACGAATTTACAGTTTTAATAAAAAACACATATTCGGCACTTCTGCAAAAAAGTTAAGCTTATCTAGCATACACCCTCTACATGGTGTACATAACAAGCGCTCGCCCAGAGTTCGAGACAAATTTACAGTTTTAATAAAAATCACATATTCGGCGCTTATGTAAAAAAGTTAAGCTTTTTAAGCATACACCCTTTCAATGATGTACATAACAAGCGCTAGCCCAGAATACGAGACGAATTTACAGTTTTAATAAAAATCACATATTCGGCGCTTATGTAAAAAAGTTAAGCTTTTCCAGCATACACCCTCTATATGGTGTACATAACAAGCGCTCGCCCAGAATACGAAACGAATTTACAGTTTTAATAAAAATCACATATTCGGCGCTTATGTAAAAAAGTTAAGCTTTTCCAGCATACACCCTTTACATGGTGTACATAACAAGCGCTCGCCCAGAATACGAGACGAATTTACAGTTTTATTCGGCTCTTATGTAAAAAAGTTAAGCTTTTTCAGCATACACCCTTTAAATGATGTACATAACAAGCGCTAGCCCAGAATACGAGACGAATTTACAGTTTTAATAAAAATCACATATTCGGGCTTATGTCAAAAAGTTAAGCTTTTCCAGCATACACCCTTTACATGGTGTACATAACAAGCGCTCGCCCAGAATACGAGACGAATTTACAGTTTTTATGAAAATCATCTGTTCGGCGCTTATGTAAAAATGTTCAGATTTTTTAGCATATACCCACTATATGATGTATATAACGAGCGCTTGCCTAGAAAATGAGACGAATTTACCGTTTAAAAAAAAAATCACATATTCGGCGCTTATGTAAAAAAAGTTAAGCTTTTCCAGCATACACCCCCTATATGGTGTACATAACAAGCGCTTGCCCAGAATACGAGACGAATTTACAGTTTTTATGAAAATCACATATTCGGCGCTTATGTAAAAAAAGTTAAGCTTTTCCAGCATACACCCTCTACATGGTGTACAAAACAAGCGCTCGCCCAGAATACGAGACGAATTTACAGTTTTAATAAAAATCACATATTCGGCACTTCTGTAAAAAAGTTAAGCTTTTCCAGCATACACCCCCTACATGGTGTACATAACAAGCGATCGCCCAGAATACGAGACGAATTTACATTTTTAATAAAAATCACATATTCGGCGCTGATGTAAAAAAGTTAAGCTTTTTAAGCATACACCCTTTAAATGATGTACATAACAAGCGCTAGCCCAGAATACGAGACGAATTTACAGTTTTAATAAAAATCACATCTTCGGCGCTTATGTAAAAAAGTTAAGCTTTTCCAGCATACACCCTCTATATGGTGTACATAACAAGCGCTCACCCAGAATACGAGACGAATTTACAGTTTTAATAAAAATCACATATTCGGCGCTTATGTAAAAATGTTCAGATTTTTTAGCATATACCCACTATATGATGTATATAACGAGCGCTTGCCTAGAAAATGAGACGAATTTACCGTTTAAAAAAAAATCACATATTCGGCGCTTATGTGAAAAAAGTTAAGCTTTTCCAGCATACACCCTCTACATGGTTTACAAAACAAGCGCTAGCCCAGAATACGAGACGAATTTACAGTTTTAATAAAAATCACATATTCGGCGCTTATGTAAAAAAGTTAAGCTTTTCCAGCATACACCCTCTATATGGTGTACATAACAAGCGCTCGCCCAGAATACGAGACGAATTAACAGTTTTAATAAAAATCACATATTCGGCGCTTATGTAAAAAAGTTAAGCTTTTCCAGCATACACCCTTTACATGGTGTACATAACAAGCGCTCGCCCAGAATACGAGACGAATTTACAGTTTTTATGAAAATCACCTATTCGGCGCTTATGTAAAAATGTTCAGATTTTTTAGCATATACCCACTATATGATGTATATAACGAGCGCTTGCCTAGAAAATGAGACGAACTTACCGTTTAAAAAAAAATCACATATTCGGCGCTTATGTAAAAAAAGTTAAGCTTTTCCAGCATACACCCCCTACATGGTGTACATAACAAGCGCTTACCCAGAATACGAGACGAATTTACAGTTTTTATGAAAATCACATATTCGGCGCTTATGTAAAAAAAGTTAAACTTTTCCAGCATACACCCTCTACATGGTGTACAAAACAAGCGCTCGCCCAGAATACGAGACGAATTTACAGTTTTAATAAAAATCACATATTCGGCACTTCTGTAAAAAAGTTAAGCTTTTCCAGCATACACCCCCTACATGGTGTACATAACAAGCGATCGCCCAGAATACGAGACGAATTTACAGTTTTAATAAAAAACACATATTCGGCACTTCTGCAAAAAAGTTAAGCTTATCTAGCATACACCCTCTACATGGTGTACATAACAAGCGCTCGCCCAGAGTTCGAGACAAATTTACAGTTTTAATAAAAATCACATATTCGGCGCTTATGTAAAAAAGTTAAGCTTTTTAAGCATACACCCTTTCAATGATGTACATAACAAGCGCTAGCCCAGAATACGAGACGAATTTACAGTTTTAATAAAAATCACATATTCGGCGCTTATGTAAAAAAGTTAAGCTTTTCCAGCATACACCCTCTATATGGTGTACATAACAAGCGCTCGCCCAGAATACGAAACGAATTTACAGTTTTAATAAAAATCACATATTCGGCGCTTATGTAAAAAAGTTAAGCTTTTCCAGCATACACCCTTTACATGGTGTACATAACAAGCGCTCGCCCAGAATACGAGACGAATTTACAGTTTTATTCGGCTCTTATGTAAAAAAGTTAAGCTTTTTCAGCATACACCCTTTAAATGATGTACATAACAAGCGCTAGCCCAGAATACGAGACGAATTTACAGTTTTAATAAAAATCACATATTCGGGCTTATGTCAAAAAGTTAAGCTTTTCCAGCATACACCCTTTACATGGTGTACATAACAAGCGCTCGCCCAGAATACGAGACGAATTTACAGTTTTTATGAAAATCATCTGTTCGGCGCTTATGTAAAAATGTTCAGATTTTTTAGCATATACCCACTATATGATGTATATAACGAGCGCTTGCCTAGAAAATGAGACGAATTTACCGTTTAAAAAAAAAATCACATATTCGGCGCTTATGTAAAAAAAGTTAAGCTTTTCCAGCATACACCCCCTATATGGTGTACATAACAAGCGCTTGCCCAGAATACGAGACGAATTTACAGTTTTTATGAAAATCACATATTCGGCGCTTATGTAAAAAAAGTTAAGCTTTTCCAGCATACACCCTCTACATGGTGTACAAAACAAGCGCTCGCCCAGAATACGAGACGAATTTACAGTTTTAATAAAAATCACATATTCGGCACTTCTGTAAAAAAGTTAAGCTTTTCCAGCATACACCCCCTACATGGTGTACATAACAAGCGATCGCCCAGAATACGAGACGAATTTACATTTTTAATAAAAATCACATATTCGGCGCTGATGTAAAAAAGTTAAGCTTTTTAAGCATACACCCTTTAAATGATGTACATAACAAGCGCTAGCCCAGAATACGAGACGAATTTACAGTTTTAATAAAAATCACATATTCGGCGCTTATGTAAAAATGTTCAGATTTTTTAGCATATACCCACTATATGATGTATATAACGAGCTCTTGCCTAGAAAATGAGACGAAGTTACCGTTAAAAAAAACTCATATATTCGGCGCTTATGTAAAAAAAGTTAAGCTTTTCCAGCATACACCCCCTACATGGTGTACATAACAAGCGCTTGCCCAGAATACGAGACGAATTTACAGTTTTTATGAATATCACATATTCGGCGCTTATGTAAAAAAAGTTAAGCTTTTCCAGCATACACCCTCTACATGGTGTACAAAACAAGCGCTCGCCCAGAATACGAGACGAATTTACAGTTTTAATAAAAATCACATATTCGGCACTTCTGCAAAAAAGTTAAGCTTATCTAGCATACACCCTCTACATGGTGTACATAACAAGCGATCGCCCAGAATACGAGACGGATTTACAGTTTTAATAAAAATCACATATTCGGCACTTCTGTAAAAAAGTTAAGCTTTTCCAGCATACACCCCCTACATGGTGTAGATAACAAGCGCTCGCCCAGAATACGAGACGAATTTACAGTTTTAATAAAAATCACATATTCGGCGCTTATGTAAAAAAGTTAAGCTTTTCCAGCATACACCCTTTACATGGTGCAAATAACAAGCGCTCGCCCAGAATACGAGACGAATTTACAGTTTTATTCGGCACTTATGTAAAAAAGTTAAGCTTTTTCAGCATGCACCCTTTAAATGATGTATATAACAATCGCTAGCCCAGAATACGAGACGAATTTACAGTTTTAATAAAAATCACATATTCTGCACTTATGTAAAAAAGTTAAGCTTTTTAAGCATACACCCTTTAAATGATGTACATAAGAAGCGCTCGCCCAGAATACGAGACGAATTTACAGTTTTAATAAAAATCACATATTCGGCGCTTATGTAAAAAAGTTAAGCTTTTCCAGCATACACCCTCTATATGGTGTACATAACAAGCGCTCGCCCAGAATACGATACGAATTTACAGTTTTAATAAAAATCACATATTCGGCGCTTATGTAAAAAAGTTAAGCTTTTCCAGCATACACCCTTTACATGGTGCAAATAACAAGCGCTCGCCCAGAATACGAGACGAATTTACAGTTTTATTCGGCACTTATGTAAAAAAGTTAAGCTTTTTCAGCATACACTCTTTAAATGATGTACATAACAAGCGCTAGCCCAGAATACGAGACGAATTTACAGTTTTTATGAAAATCACCTATTCGGCGCTTTTGTAAAAATGTTCAGATTTTTTAGCCTACACCTACGATATGGTGTACATAACGAGCGCTTGCCCAGAACACGAGACGAAAAGGATAAAGGAAAAGCTTAACTTTTTTACATTTTGATTTTTATTAAAACTGTAAATTCGTCTCGTATTCTGGGCTAGCGCTTTTTATTTACATCATTTAAAGGGTGCATACTTAAAAAGGTTAACTTTTTTACATAAGTGCAGAATATGTGATTTTTATTAAAACTGTAAATTCGTCTGGTATTCTGGGCTAGCGCTTCTTATGTACATCATTTAAAGGGTGTATGCTTAAAAAGGTTAACTTTTTTACATAAGTGCAGAATAAGTGATTTTTATTAAAACTGTAAATTCGTCTCGTATTCTGGGCAAGAGCTTGTTATGTACATCATTTAAAGGGTGTATGCTGAAAAAGCTTAACTTTTTTACATAAGTGCCGAATAAAACTGTAAATTCGTCTCGTATTCTGGGCGAGAGCTTGTTATGTACACCATGTAGAGGGTGTATGCTGGAAAAGCTTAACTTTTTTACATAAGTGCAGAATATGTGATTTTTATTAAAACTGTAAATTCGTCTCGTGTTCTGGGCTAGCGCTTGTTATGTACACCATGTAGAGGGTGTATGCTGGAAAAGCTTAACTTTTTTACATAAGTGCAGAATATGTGATTTTTATTAAAACTGTAAATTCGTCTCGTGTTCTGGGCTAGCGCTTGTTATGTACACCATGTAGAGGGTGTATGCTGGAAAAGCTTAACTTTTTTACATAAGTGCCGAATATGTGATTTTTATTAAAACTGTAAATTCGCCTCGTATTCTGGGCTAGCGCTTGTTATGTACATCATTTAAAGGGACTATGCTGGAAAAGCTTATCTTTTTTACGTAAGTGCCGAATATGTGATTTTAATAAAAACTGTAAATTCGTCTCGTGTTCTGGGCTGGCGCTTGTTTTGTACACCATATAGAGAGTGTATGCTGCAAAAGCGTAACTTTTTTACTTATTGTGCCGAATATGTTATTTACATAAAAACTGTAAATTCTTGTCGGGTTCTGGGCAAGCGCTTCTTATGTACAAAATGGAGCAGCAGCGAGCTTTTTAGAAAATAACAACAGGCGAGCAGCGAGCACTTCGTAAATTTTCAATACTGTATTAGCTTGTATCATTATAATGACAAATTTCATTTCTGAGAGAAACCTCTCCTACGTTATTCAAATCAGAATATATATGCCCCATCCTTTCCATCCGTAGACGCCCTGTGATATATCGCTCTCTGCACCAAGAAACTACAAAGCACGATTTACGAAATTTCGAACAATCAGCAAATTTTAACGAGAATCCGAGCATGCAAGCAATTGCGAAAATTTTGCGAGCTCGAGGAAGCGAGCACTTGTCTAAATTTTGCGAGCAAATCGTGCCAAGGCCACATTTTGCGAACATATGCAAATTTTAAGGGACCATTCGATACCTCTTTTAAAGGGTATATTGTTATGTAATGATGTAAAGGGTAAACTCTTTTACATCAGCGCCAAAATATTATTTGCGTATGCATGGTGAGTGCTTACTATGTTCACTCTTGTCTCATCGCCCCATACGATGTTTCCGTAGGCGCTCTTAGTCAAATTAAATAAGGGTTGATGCTTTAGTCGATTATGCCAATTCGTCACCCAATTCAATTTGCCTGGTTGATTGCGGCAAAGTTTTTTTTACGATAGCCCCTTCACAGAGACAACTAGAAATTAATAGGACGAGCGGAAGCGGCGATAGTTGATGCCATACGTTGAGAACTGATCGATGAAGATCTGGCAACACGTTCAACGGCAAACTAAATAAAAATATGGAACCGTAGTGCTTCAGGCTGGTCGCACTACAGTCATTAACAAAAATTAGCCCGTGCAAAAATCGAGGAAAACAAAAGAAACCGTTCCAGTGGGACACGCTTTTTTGGGAATGTTTTTGTTATTATATCATTTTGCACGGGCTAATTTTTGTTTTTGACTGTAGTGCGACCAGGCCCTTAGTTTTTAATGCAAATGAAGAATTAAAAAATCGCCAAAACAAACAGACAACGATATCCGTCGAGCAAGCCTACAGTATCAGAGAATCTCAGCTTGGACTGATTTTATTTATTCAACCTTTCCAGATGACAGTGAATAAAACTGTGTCCTTGAGAATAATCACATTAAACGTGTGTGGTACTCGGCATTATTCACAACGTCAAACATTCTGAAAAAAAAACATACCAAATTCAAATGATAAATTTATAACTTTGCCGAGATGGAACGACCTACATCTGTAGCGTGACTAGTCGCGTACGCGTGTAATTGGAAACTTAGATGTAATTGGAAACTGTGGGTGTTACGAAATCGACCCTATTTGTCAGACGACCCTATTTGTCAGACGACCCTATTTGTCAGGTAACGTTACCAACCCAACTGATTCATAACAAGCTATTGGCTTCGCCTATATTTGAATTTACCTATAAGCCTACAGCCACTAATTGTTGTTTAAACTGGAGTTGGGAAAAATTAATTTTAGGCTGGGCACCTAATCATCCCTTAATACACGACAAAGAAAGGTCTTCCCAAATTCATGTACCATCCCAATAATACAATAAAGTCTTATCTCTCTGTCGTCTCTTACGCATGAGAAAAAGTTTCGTGGCACGCTTTGTTTTACTCAATGAGTTAGTCGATTTCGCGAAACTCTCACGCAAACTTTTTATATATCGCACGTGCACCAAAGGCTATGAAAATATGGAAATGAAATATTCCATTTGAAATTACAATGTTTGTTTTGCGTTACTTCACCGTAAATGAATCTTTCTTACCTATCTTAATCGGGTAGAAAATAAAAAGTGATTGCATATGGCTCATCCGGACATTGTGATCATCTTTTGTAGCAGAACTAGCAGTAGTATAAGAGTTGGCGGTATCAGATCAGTTTTGCAAAACTGATCTGGTACCAAGCCAACTCTATACTACTTACCATATAATGTCAAAAAATAAAATGGTAAAATCAAATAAAACTATATTTTATAAAAAACAAAGTGCGTTTATTTCATTGCGTGACACAATTCTCGGAAACACAGGAATTCTACACAGGATTGAATTAAGGAAAGTTATTTTTTGATTTAATTCTTTTTCATTTTATAATGTCCATAAGCATATGAATTTATATATCTTTTGTCATCGAAACAGCTGAGTGATACTTTATTGATTTCATAACTTCCTAATTTATGGTTTTGACTTCTTATTGTTTTCATAGTGTGATGCATCTGTTTATTTCCTAATAACGTTTCTTTATAATCTTGATGCTTGATATTATTTTTGATAATGTTCTTTTTGATTCCCTTGGCAGTCTTTCCTCCTTTTTGGTTGTCTTTCATGTAACTATACATTTTAGATCGTAGACCGATGAATTCAGTTATTGGTATACTTGCAGCTTCAACTTTGAATTTACCAATTACTTTTTTATTTGTCTTATCAAAATATGGAGAATCTTCTGGGTAATCGCTGTTATCAAATTTATCTTTATCATTCCAAAAATCTTGGTATACATCTTCAGCTTCGATTTCAGAAGTCAAGCTGTCCGTGTCTGTGAATAATAACTTAGCTTTGTCTCCATACTTCTTTTTAATGTTGTTATAATGAAAATCATACATTAAAACCTTGCTGAGATCTAGGATACACATACCCACATATGCCGGCCTGTTTAGGGTTAGTGTTTCTTTAATCTTATGAACAGCTACAAGGTTTTCATTGAATATCTTACTGCTGACATATGTTGGTTTAGCAGCCATTTTTAATAGTTTCTTTTCATCGGTCACTAATCTAACATGTACTCGTTTTCTGATATTTTCCATTGTTTTTCCGAAGACTGAATTGTTCATTAATTTAAAAAAAAGTCTTTATCAAAAGCATTTTTTGCATTCCCGTACGAAATGGCAAGATCTGCAACAGGTCTTTCTCAGGTCTGCCCCAAATCTTTAAGGTCATTCAACAGACCAATTTAGCCTAAAATGGAAGTCTGCAAGTCTGCAGACTGTCTGTCACAGACTTTGCATTATTTCGACCGCCTCTTTGACTGCTTTGTGTCTTTTTCCTTGTCTGCAGCAACTCTGTTGCAGTCCTTTTCCAACTTTCCTTGACTATGAATAAGATCACTTATTATAACCTTTAGCTTAATATAAATTAAATTATACTGAAGGACTGCTTCGTCTAGTTCCTTGCGAACACCACAAATTCCCAGCATGTTTGCTCGCACTACTGGAATGTTAGGAACATCGGCAATATAATGAAAGGTTATACACTGCTTTTGATGAGTTAGTAATATTTGCAAATTAAGGAAGCATTTTTTGTTCAAAGAATAATAGTGTTTTACTGTACCCGAAAACTTGCATTAACAGTTTTCTGTTTCGAGGCATAAAGAAATGCATTTTGATGCCCCGTATATGCAACTTGGTTTATGTAGCTGAGTAATTTCCACTACTTAATTGTCAGGATAGAGTATTGCGGCCATTTGCAGGTATTACGAAGTCTCAAAGTACAATCCATGTTTTATTTCTAATTTGACGGGGAGGTCATGACAAATATTTGACCGAAAGCGAATTCTTATAATGCTCATGTTTTTAAAATTAAAATGTAAAATTTAAAATTAAAATGTAAGCTGAACGACACATCTGCTTTCACCCAGTAACTCACTGAGCCTGGGTCGCTAAGGATTGCCTTTTCAGTTACTGTGTTCAGTTTAAGGATTATGCTTTAAATTGCATGTCTTAAAACAGAAAAACAGAATCTTCAACAGGTAACATTAGAACGGGAGATAAGGGCCCTTTCAACCTACATGTATTAGCAGTGATAAGAATACATAAACGCTCTTTGTTTAGCTTACATGGTGATTGACCTTTGGAAAAATACTGTACAGTTGAGGTCGTATGGTAAAACAAAGTAAATAAAAGTTAACTGTGGTAAAATGGGGTTGTTGAATTTAACATTTCCCAGATAGCTTCTTGACATAAGATTATTCATCATAACGCTAGTTAATGACAAGCAAAAATAAATTCAAACATTCCTTTAACTTTTGTCTCGAAAAATATTTCCTTTGTCACCGACATGGATTCTGAACGTGTCGTTCTTATGATTGATGCTCTCCTCCTTGTAATCATCGCTATCCGAAAGCTCAGCGATTTAGATTTACTGCCCTTTACATGCGCTTTCTTCGTAAGATAAGATATGGCATAATTTATCCACTGATCTCCTCGCAAAAAGGATTAGAATTATATTGCAGAGAAGACAAAGACAAGCTCTTGTGCAGCGAAGACGATCGCAGCGTGGGTGTAGGGGACGTATCCCAGACCACAAGGTTGGTTTGAAGAGGTAAATCAAAATCAGGTATTGTCTGCTTGTGAAAAATTAAAGGAGACATTTGATTTTATCTGCCAGCTAGCTTTGCAAATAAAAAAAATTGACAAGTTTATGCCTACATAAACAAAGTTTTTGTAAACGCGCGATACATTAAGGTCGATATACTACTTTGCTTTCATCCTGCTGCCATTGCTATCGTGATAGACTACATGTCTATTTACCATAGTAAAGTGAGAAAAGTTGGTCACATTAAAAAATGTCTTTACTATGGTAAACTCTGTTTTTCTATATAGTAAAAAAAAGTCCAAGTGTGACCTCAACTAAATTGAAAAAAAAAATTGAATTTTCTTTGGTGAAATGTTACCTCATATTTTCATAACACTGCAAAATTAATTCCTTTTGTTTTTAGTGGGATAAATATGTCGTTTCAAATAAGGCCACTATAACATTTTCGGAGAGCGGCAAAACAGGGAAACAACATTATAAGTGTTTAAATACGTAAATGCTCTGGTCCATTTGGTTGCCAGCTGCACTGATATCAGATATGACAATGCATATGGCCCAGAGTATGTGTTTGCAGAGACAATATATCAGTCACCTTTATGCAAAGAACAACTGAACCAATGAACTGGTTTGTTGTGAGCAACAACACAACAGGCAACAAAATATGTTTATTTTAGCACCCTTAAAGTATTATCAGTGGTAATTACATGAATTATTTCGGCTACGTATTAAAAATCTTCACATACCTTACAATATTTACAATGTTGACAACCAGATAGGTCAATCTTTTTCCCATCTGTTTGGAAAGTGAGAGATATAAGCGCTGTCACTGTCTCTAAACTGAATAAAAATACATTTTTGAAAAATGTTGGTAAGGGGAACAGCGAAGAGTAGTTCAGGTCCTCTTGACGCTTTCACTACTGCAAGATGAAACCCAGTAGCCTTGGTTACTGGGTCTCTTACTATTGACGGATGTGTTGTTCCACAACTTCCATCGCAATCTGCATTCGCACAAAAGTGGTGTTGAAAATAGAACTTCACTTGTCCAAACAGTAAAACATTGTTTTACTTCAGTACAATACAGTATATTAATTTCTGCTGAACACTCGTTTGTACTCTGCACTGTGGTATATGCTAGGTCCTATACGAATTCTTTGAAACATTTTCACGGT
The DNA here is from genome assembly GCA_022457155.1 of Cladopsammia gracilis. Lineage (NCBI taxonomy): Eukaryota > Metazoa > Cnidaria > Anthozoa > Scleractinia > Dendrophylliidae > Cladopsammia > Cladopsammia gracilis. The sequence goes on along the minus strand of JAJGOT010000865.1, from coordinate 55,229 downwards.
GGTTGAACATGGAGCATAGTTCAAGGCCTTAACTAGCGCTGCAATTTCAGATCCTGTCATGTCATAGTACTTAAATGAACCAATGGCATATGTGTCTTTTTTGCAGAACGGTTTCATTTGTTCCTGAATTGTACCTCTGCAATTCTTTATAGAATTGTTTTGCTTTTTCAGTGCTATTTTCAATGTCTTTTTCCAAATTTGGCAGTTTTTGAATGATGGACACAGCAGTTACCAACTGAAACTGGACATTTTGTGTTCCATGCAGGAGTTTAAAAGAAAGCCATTTTTATCTTCGAAATGAAAACAACTGTGTGTCCACAGTGGTCCCAAAGCTCTCACATTATCCACAAGATGCACTAAATAATGTACATTAGCAGTCTCGTATCTTTCCTCGTATAACGAGCTCATCATATAGCAAAAATGGAACAGCATTTTTTCAGCATGTAATAGTTGTTCTTCCGTTATGGAGTCTAGGAGCAAAATAAATATTGACTCGCTCAAAAGCGCAAAATGTTGAAAATAATCGTCTGGAAGTATTCCACAGAGTACTGGAAGACCACAAAATAGTAGAAAAGACCGCAGTTCTGATGCCTTGTAGTACTTTAAGTTAGATTCTAATGCCCTTGGGCATCGAGAAATGTCATTGGGATATTTTATTTGCTCCAGCCTCTGATCTACTTCTTTGATATGATTTGAGATGTTGAATGGGGCAGACGAGTGCTCTTTTGAAAACCATAACCGAGGAAGCATTTTGACAATGCCCAGTAAGACACAGTGCATGTAATCTATATATAGCAGTACCTTCGATCATGTCATAGTACTTTAAAGCAGCAAGCCAGCATGGGCCTTTAACACCATTTACAGGCTCTCCCCCATTGACAGCTTCTTTTGCATCTTCGATAAAACCAGCCGCAGATGTTCTTTTTTCACCCTTGATATCATCTGCATTGAATGGAAAAGCATGCATGTGCCCTCTTGTATATGTTTTTACAGTTCTTCCTGGGGATTTGCATTTACAACAACCGTAAAATCCGTTATATTGCACTGTATTACAAACTAAACATTTTGCTAGCAAGTTGCACGTTCCACAAATAACAACAACTTTTGATGTGAACGAACCGATTGCTTCATCAGGGACAGTCACATTTACACCCTCTCTTTCCAGTTTTCTCAATCCTTGATAAAAAGGTGCAAAATAAGTTAACATCTGTGGTTTGTTTGAGCCAAACCACAGACCAGCGAAAAGCATATTTTCTCTGCGTATTCTCTTGTTGTAGGGCAACTCATTCATAATAAAATACAGGGGCCATAGCGAAAATGAGGATGATTTGAATAAGGGCACTCCATCAGTGTTCCAAGTCAGGGATATGTTATTGGGGTTACTCAATATCCCATTGTTTTCAAACAGACTTGTATACGCGCCCATCGTATATGTCACTGATTTTTCCCGGCTGAGGAGTCCGCCTGAATCTATATTGAAGATCATCAAAAAAGCCATCTCTTGCAAAAAAGCTTTGTATTTGTTTGGCTATGGGAACTTCAATGAAAAATAGGTACGCAATGCGTACATAAGCGACGACGAGTTTCAACTTGGCGTTAAATCAATAGGTCTGTGGTGCTCTGATATGCGTACATAAGCGACGACGAGTTTCAACTTGGCGTTAAATCAATAGGTCTGTGGTGCTCTGATAAAATCAGTGAATCACTCGATTTAAACGCGAAGTTCCACTAGAAAAGGGTCGGTGTGAAATGCAAATTTCGGCGACTTTCAGTCGGTGCATGCTGTTGACCAGAGCGTCCTATGAATGAAATTTGCTTAAAAATGCTCATTAAACCAGAATATTGCCCCAGCAAATAATATAATATCAGAAGTAGCCAAGGACTTGTGATAGGTAAAATGACTTTTTTTCCAAATATTTTCAATGTTTGTACTTATGGTTGTAGGAATAACTTATGTTTGTCAGTTGTTGATTCTTTTGTGTTTGATTGAAAACCGAAGGTGAGAATGGCCAGGTCAGCCCTTTTTATACCAGAACTTCCTGTTGAAGACCGGTCCTGGCTGACACCGATACTCGTGATATGCATGAGAAGATTTATTACACAATAATTGTGGTTGTTGCATTGGTAATTGCACATTTTATTTAAACCATGTTGCACAAACTCATGTGCAAAATCAAAACAATTCATCATTTTTCCTTCATATTTGTGACAAATAGGGATTGGAATTTATTTTGTCATACTTGGTTGGTATAATTCTATGCCGATTAGGCTTAATATATGTCACACACCCGTCAAGAACAGGTAACATTTTCATTTTCAAATTATTTGAGATTAAAATTACATCTGAGTTTGTTTCACTTGTGTGCAATTCAATATTTGTACATTTTGCAAGTTACAATTGATAATCAGTCCATTGTTGTCCGGATAACTGTTTTTTCTGATTCCTTACAGCGTTACTATGAAGTGTTAATACAGGAAGCACAATTTGAACTGTACAATGTACATGATTAAAACTGTTACAATTGCTAAATGACAACAACTGGAAATTGTTTCCATGTTTGTGCTTCACAAATTGAAAAGACTGTCAGCTCTGAACATGTTTTCAGAGATTATTGACAGTTTGACATTTTGTGGTTTCATTTAATGCATGAACAGCAGGTCACCAGTTTCTTCAGCACTTGAGACTTTTCGTCATTGTTACCAGCATTAGTTGATGTGCTAAATGTTTGCAGATACATTGACTGGAGGTGATTGAGTACCTTTAAAAAGAAAATAAATGAATACCTTGAGATTCAGTTCATTGTGTTTTGTCATACTAAAGTTTAAAACCAAAATGTCTTTATGGGGACTTAAAAGAGGAATTAAAGTGCTTCATTTAGATATACAATCGATGGTGAAGAATTCAATTTGGGAGCTGAGAGATTTCATTTTATGTATTGAAAAAACTATTACATGTGGCTAGTCACATGTAATAACTGGTGAAGACAGAAAGAAAATTCTTGCACAACCTCAAGGCAAAAAAAAACAATTCATGCACAGAAAAATTGCCCCCCCCCCCTTCAAAATTAAAATGGTCCATACCTTAGCCCAATATGTACAAGATAATGTTCTCACCCTTTCTTAAGTTTCAGTTATGTGCTTCATGAAAAATGCACGAGGAAAACACTTTGGTAGAAATTCTGAAGATATTGCATCACTTCCCCTATACTGTTAAATTCCAACAGAACACTTGTTCCATTTGTAGCAACATTTCCATGACTATCTCGTGAATGGGAATCAAATAATTTGTAATGACCATGGTTGTCAACAATAACAGCAACTGTGTTTATTTCAATGATCAACAGAAAACCATTATACTGTGTCATCAACATATCGAAAACATGTTGTAATGGTAAATGACAATCTCTTATATGAGACATCTGTAAATCACCAGTACTGCTATCACTGAACAAATAGTCTTTTCCTGCAAACTTACATAAGACTTAAATGGGAATAAAGTTTCTGTTTACCAGAATTACTTCCAAACAGCGAGACATTGCCCTGATGAAAATCAGCTGTACGTAACTATCTTTGAGGTATATCTACAAAATAGCAAGGACCAGGATTCATTTCTACATCGTTAGCAAGTCGAATCAAAAGGGGAATATAACAACGATACATGCATATTTGTGTGAACCAAAGCTTAGTGTAGTAACTCATTTGCCACACATAAACAACATAGGTAGCTTATATAATTATATAACTTCCAGATAAAACAGAAATAACAACATAGACCAGAATTTTCCTTTGACACGATTTAAACATTCTCTGGCTTTGAGATAAGCATTATACAACCCCACAGCGGCTCTATATTACATTAAAGATACCATAAATGTATACACAATATGCTGGTAATGATGGCTCACCTTTATTAAAAGCTTGAATCCGAGATAAAGTGTTTCATTTCCTTCTCTTCCTTCGATACAATGAAGTTGCTCCGATATAATATCTGTACACAACTGATCATGAACCACCGCACACTTCGTTTTCAGGTAACAGCTGTCGTGGGATACTCAGTTATAAGTCAAGTTCAGTAAATCAATGCTATTTCGGTGCTATTTCTGGCCTTCAGTTCTGACAAGTTCTTTCTGAGACAAGCAAAGATGACCAAAGATCCGTTCCGAAACAGCGCCCGGACTCCCAGACCTTTTGCCTATCGCGAGTGCCAGTATGTACTGCTAATGTATGTATATCATTTCGTGTCTGTTTGTTTGCAAGTGACCGCAAATATATTCACGATAAATAAAGAACGGCGGTGTAAAATTTGAAACAGACAAGCAAACCTTTTCTCCACACTTCAAAACAAAATGGCGGAGCAAACGAGGTGGTCACGTGACCTTATCTCTCAAGCTAGTTCCCAGTATTTCTCGGGTGTAATCCGGACAGCCGGACAGCAGGACAGCCGGACAGCCGGACAGACACCACGGCACGATGGCAATAACGCGATGACTTCGTCATCGCTTAAAAATGATGTGGCTCCGTGCTTTGTTAAGTCCAGTTGGCACAGGTCGTTTGGACACACCCTGTGCTCATTTTCATCATTGAGAAGAAGCAAACATTTTGAACAGTATTTATGACAAATAATTGGGCTTTTCAAATGGTGGAAGTTCTTCATGAAATTGTGGAGTGATTGTAAGCCAGTGTGAACCTCAACACAATGTATACTGATTAAGGTTAAAAGATCAGCCATGGCTTCCCCAGATAAATGATACCGAGTGCAGTACGTAATAATAAGAAGCATACTGACACCCACGGTAACAGTAGCTCCTGGGTATATAAATCTGTCTTGATCGTTTTGTTCCTCTTGGACTGGTTCCATACTTTCAAAATCGTTAAGTGCCGTAAGATCAGTGTCTTGAGGGCCGGTGACGAAATTGACAAGGTCACTCTCTGGCGTCAGAAATTCTCTTTCTATGGTGGACAGTTCTTCAGAAAAATACTCTTTCATGTCCATTACCACCTCTTCATACCACTTGTCCTTGCTTTCATGGCCATCTTCTGTTATTTTGCCGCTGGATAAATCTTTTACCATTTGCAAGTACATTTCACTTCCACCCGTCAATTCATCTAAGGTCTCACAAACGTGAGGATGATCACCTTCATGCAGAAATGTTACGAAGGAATCATCTGTTGATGTCGTTTCCCTGTCCCCTCTCTGAGCATTGGCTGAAAGGTCCTCAAAACAAGATCCAGTAGATAGTTGTGAGACGGAGCATTCAGGTTCTGCTTGTCTGTACTCTGTGGTTATTGACTGCACTGTGTCATCAATTTGGTTTTGAGATTTCAAAGCAAATGCTTCAGCTATTTCGGACTGATAATTTAATCCGCTCTGGATAAATACCAACTCTTCATCATGGGAAGTTAATGGAGTTTCACATAGGGTAGATCTAGTTCGCTTGACAGATCCTTTTGGACGTCCTCTTCGTTTGGACATTTTTAGTGGGTCTGTACTTGTATCTTTCCTAACTGTATTCCACGACTGAATTTGACTTCAAATGACCGTTGCTGCAATGCTGCTCCTAATTATCTTACAAGGTAACTGGATATCAAGAAATGTAGAGAAACTAATTGATGAATTAAGATACATGTCAATCTATGGAATGACAGCACTGGCAACCTTATATTTACATATCTTGATTGGAATACTAGCACTAAAAGCGCGGGATTTTTTTCAGTTTAGTCAGTGCCGTTTGGCTGTGAGGATCTTCGGAAAATAACAATTATATTTTACGATTACCAAACTACTGCAGTCATGTCTTCGTCAGCAAGAGAAAACCAGCAGTGGGTCTTGGTCTTCTGCAAGGAGGACGAATCATACACAGCCGTAAAACAAACTAAGATCAATGGTTTGCCCGAGACAGGCAAGGAGATTCTCGCAGAGTTGGACTACTTTGACCCAATTCTGTCCAAAGAGGTATCGAAGAAGTGGCTTGTTACTGTTATAGACACAGGTAAAGTGCTCTTAGCTTCATTTTGGATCTGTCTACAAATAGGCTAGTAAAATGGTGCTTGTGTCATTATTACTGACTACATATTCCTGCGGGTAGGTTTTAGGCGGGAAAAACCGTTGCCCAACAGTTTTGATTCTTTGCAACCAATATATCTTTTTTAAGTTGTGCATCTATAACCAAAACATAAGATGTAACTTATAGAAGTGTACATATGAACATTTGAAACACAGCACCGGGCAACTTTCACCATAGCACTGTGAATAAATTTAGTTGTGACTGCCACCTCAGACAGTTTTGATAAGTTCACAACTCAGTGATCTCAAAGAGTATCGTCATGTTTATTCCTGTTGTAATTAAAAACTCTGAAATTAATTAGGACTGCATGGTTCTCAGTTCATTTTATTGTAACTGAATTAAAAATTCGGTGCTCAAGATGTCGTGAACCTTTCAGTGGTCTCCGTCGATTCTATTGAAGAGAAAACAGAAGCTGTCAGGAACACTCCCCAGCCTTTGAATTAATTAATTAAATTGGCCATATTACTTGGCTTTAGCCGTTAGTTAACATGAAATAAATGTTACTTATGCAGGGACAGAAAAAGAAATAAAAAAGAAAGTTCCTGAGTTTGCTGCACGCTTGCAACAGGCAAAAGAAAAAGTAAGTCTAAATGAGCCAAGAAAAAGAAAGCCAACAGAGAAAGTTCTGGAACAGATCGAGAATTTTCAAAACCATGGAACGTTAGGGGAGGAAGAAGAAAGAAGAAATAATTCCAAATCAAAGAAAAAAGTAAAAGAGACTGATGATGGTGGGGAAAAAGAGAATGTCAGTAAAAACGATAAAACATTTTCCAGGGAAGAGACCACTAAGGGCATCGATACAGAAAAGAGGAAAAAAATCAACCAAAAGGAACGCAACTACAAAGGTTGGGGAAGAAAAACAGACCAAGAAAGCAAAAAAACCTAAGTCAACTACTGAAACTGATGCCAAAATAAAAGCTTCAAAAGAGGCAGCTATGAAGTTTTTTACTGACAACAACATTGAACCAGAAGTCACAGAAGTGGATATGCGGGAAACAACAAACCTCGAGCTTCTCAGTACACAGTAATTTTCAGGAGTTATTTCAACTCCAAAAATGGAGTCAAAATTTTCGGTTCAAAATAATCCCCTTTCTGGAGTTATTTTAACTCTTTTGTGGGAGTTATTTTAAAACCAATATTGGAGTAACTTTTACTCATAATGTGGAGTTATTTTTACTTCTGGTGGAGTTATTTTAACCCCAAAATCGGAGTTAATAATTTAGGTTCAAAATTGCTCCTTTTTCGGGGTTATTTCAACTCCTAAATGTTAACTCCAAATCTGGAGTTGATTTTACTCTACTTGGAGTTATTATAACTCCAAGAAATAATCCCTTTTAGGAGTTGTTTTAACTCCAAATGTGTCAACTCCACTTGTACTTAATTCATGCATTTTCTGCTAGGAGCTGAAAAGGAACTCTCGCATACAAATTGAAACGACATGCACATCTTTGGCTAAATGGAGTACACACGTGTGCTCATAACTAAACATGTTTATTGAGGCATAAGAAATCATTATACATGCACGTGCATGATATATATATATATTTTTTTTTTCTTTAGGATAAATTCACAGCTATATATATATCATTATACGTTTAAGTCTGAAATTAAAAAATATAATCCTTGTATTTATTTATTTATAGCAATAAAATTTCTATTAAACCTTATATTTTATCAAAGACTTAAATCATGCAAAAGAACATGCAAATAACTGACAATAAATGTTCTCCATAAAATCTTAATTGAATTTGTGTTTCAGATTGTGATTGTTATAAAATTTGTGTAATGTTACATGGAAATTTGCTTAATTTTTTTCACATTGTAATAGAAGGTGGCCCACACCTATTTATTTAAATGTGGGTTAACATTTTTTATTTGCATTTTTGGCTGATGCCACCCAAAGCTTTATTATTTTGTCCATTTACTTTGCCCCTGTAAATCTAAACATGACAAAATGCAAAATCTATGTAAACCTTTTACTAGTTTTCAGTATACTGAAGGGTCACTTTTTGGGAGAGTACTTCTACCCAGTTGCTTTCTTCTACAGTGATGATTCAAGATCCATGGCTTTGTTGTCACACTCCTCTCAGGAAGGTTGCCGCTTGAAGATAACGAGACTTGATGCTTGAAGCAAGGAGTGTTCGAAGGGGCCAACTGCATGTCATGAATGTGACAACAAAGCCATAAATCTTGAATGTAATATACATGGATGTAAAGCACAAGGTTTTTCACTGCAGAAGAAAAGCAAGTAGGTCAAATTACTTAAATGGGTGGCTTTACTTCTCTTCAAAAGTGAACCTTCCAGTGCTGAAAACTGGTGAGAACTTTCTATAAATGCAGTATTTCCTTGTGTGTAGAGTTTTTGGCAAAATAAAGGGACTAATTCATGCTAAGTTGGATGAGGCATATCTGATGAGGTATGAAAACAATCTGCCTTCGGATTTCAAAATTATGGTCATTATTGGGGAAAAAAAGTTTCGAGAATATGCATATATTTCGGTGAAATTATTCAAACATTCTTCATTTAAGAGGCCAAAAATAAAAGAAACTGGTTAAAAATTTTGGCCAAAAAATGCAAATAAAAAAATAACCTACATGTGTAAATACAGTAGATAGATTCGTGCCACCTCAACTGTAATATAAAGTACATTGTATATAATAACCATTTTAACTTATCTGAACGTCTGAATGAGAGCCATCACTATGCGTAAAATGGGTGCTTGAATGTCCTTTGAGACCGAAAGCCAGCAAATTCTCGTACAACAAACCATGAACAAACAACAATGGTGTACCATTGTAACCTTGGTAACCTTTGTGTTAACTTCAAAACCTTGAAGTTATGTAGAAGGCAGTTAGTAAATCTAATGTTTCGATAGCACTATTACTATTCATTGCCACTGTTGCTTAAGATGCTTGATGTTTCAGCTTATAGAGCGGTCAAGTGTGATGTCACCATTTTCGCAATTTCATGTTTTAGCTCTGAAAACCCAACAGTAACATAATTAATGCTTACTGCTCACTGAGTACATTTAAAATTTTGTGTGACCAGAGTGTAGAAGCAGAGAAATTTGATTCTAAGTTCCAAATTTTTCCTTTGGTTTGAGTAGTCTGACTGTATTTGTATGAGTGTCTCAGATTTGAATATCCTGGCAAATATTTCTCCACTGAAGCTAAATTTTTACTAAGTCTGTATCGACTTGCATGGTATCAAAAATTAGTCAAAGTCAAGTGTCCAAAGAAATAGTGAAGTCATCACTTGACCACTCTATGCTAGTGCTGCAAGAAACTTTGTCACTCCCAGTCTTTTCTTAGCTTCCTGGTGATTCCCCAGAAGAGCAGTTTCACAAAACAAAAATGCATTTGTGCATTTCATGGGATATTTTATGTTGAAAACATAAAAGCATGCAATAAGCAACCCAAGCGCATTTCCCATTGACTTGGATCCTAAGCTCACCACTTCTTTCCCCTCTACAGCTATACACAATGGTTCCAGGCACCAGAACTCACCAGAACCAATGATGCGAGGGGAAGTTGTTTCCCCTATGGCCTGGTCCAAATTGTCCTCATCCTATTAAAAAGAACGGGAAAAAAGATGAAATCACCATTTTGATTTTACACTGACATTCAAGTCATAAGCTCAAGTACCCCCTGGTAGTAGGGTAAAGTCCCAGACGAACTATAACATTCTTGGCCTTTGCAACTCCCTTTTTGTTGCTGTGAAGCAAGAGTACTCATCACTCTTCCACCACCCTCCTTGACTACATTGTATGTCAGTTAAATAGGCATTGTAGCAACTTTGATTTTAAACTGCAAGTGCTACTACAGTATTATCATTTGTTTTCCTCTTGATTTTTTAGGTGTATCACATAGAATTCTATGAAAGAATGAAAATGCTGTTTACCACTTGCAAATACCCGCATTAGTTCTGGAGATATTTAAGTTTGAAAAATGTGTAAAACATGCAAATGAGATGGCTGATGATGTCATACACTCAACCCAATATTACATCAAGTGTATAAATAGAGCTAACGTGGCCAGCACAGACCATTGAAACTTGGTAGGCTAATAGTTCTACAGAAAATTGGCTGAGATATCCTTTTCCATCATATTTGATCAAAATTTTGTTGTCTATGATGTCATCACTCGGCTAATTTTCATATTTTAAAAACTTGAATATCTCTGGAACAAAAAGAGATCTTTTAAAATAGTAAACAGCATTTTTCTTCTTACAGGCTACTTGTTAATGTTTTAACATGGCTTTGATAGAAAAGATGCAATTTTCGTCATAGTGGCACTTTAACAATAGGTTTTGGTCTTCTTGTAAAACTCCCTTTACACAAGAAGCTTACAAGTGCGGAATAAAGCTTACCGTGCATATTTTAATGAATTGCTCTGGACTTCCACCCTTTTCTTTTAATAACAGTGGTAGGAGGACCACAGCAGCAGCCTCTTGAATTCCTTGAAAACAACAAGCAAAATAAAATAATAAAAAAAGAGTTATGCTGATACAAAGGTTTATTATTGTCCGATATTGCCAATAATTACGCTTAGGCTTTACAATTATGCTCACTGAAGAAATGTAGTACACTGAACAACTCACTATAGTGTGTGCAACTCTGAACTTCAAAACCCAGTCATTACAAGAGTAATATTAATACATTACCATTTTTTTGGGTTGGATTGTCTGCCACTGCTTCCTTCATTGAGGTAATAATATTAGCAGCCAAAGGCTGCGTTTCTGCAAAAGCTGTAATCTTCTGCACCCAGTTGTTCTGAAAGGCTTGACACATTGTCTTCACAGCCTTTTGCTGACCCCAGATGCGTCCAAACTCTGCTTTTATCTAAAATATAAAGAAATTCCTGTAAAACAATTGAATAGGAATTGAGGGGTTTTGGACGTTAATTCAAGAGGAGTGAGTGTTTAAATGAGAGAAGGCATTCATTCTCGAGAGTGAATATGGTACTGCTACATGAAGGTGAAGCAATTTTCACTACAATCAACTAACGAGTTCTGTAAAAATAGTTGAAATTACTACATTGTACATGTAATCCCATTTTAAGCACACCTTAATACCAAAATTCCTTTGTTCTGTAGTTCTTTCATCTGAAACTAGCCCATTAATACAAACACCTTGGTAATACATGTACATGTAGAGATTCTTTCTATGACCCGTATGATGTCTATACTTCATTGTTGGGGTTTGGGAATAAACAGAGATATTCACTTACCTCAAAAGCAGTTTTCAATGCGCGGTAATCCTCCAAGAATTTATTTATAGGAACTGTGTCTTTCATAAACTGTTCTCGCCTGTAAGCATGGGTGATTTCCATTAAATCCTTAACCATGGCAACATTTCGGTTTGTTGTGCGTGCCATTTCTTTTCTCATGGCTTTAACATGCTCTTTGCACGTCTCCTCAGTTTCACCTTCTGGCATCTCATAGTGTTCCTCTAAATGCAGTTTCCGTTTTCTATCCTTTGACTGGTCGTCTTTCCTGTTCGGTTTGGCGTACACAGATTTTTCTTCACTCTTTTTTCCAGTTTTCCGCAAGTTTTTAAATCGGTGTTTGAATGCTGTCTCCCAGGAACCCTAAATCAAACATGAAGAGGTGATTACTGTAACTGATGATTATAACATACTTGCCAGTAAAAAATAGGCATCCAGGTGGTAGGCTAGTCATACTGTATTTTGAAGCCATCTTTTTCTTGGATTACAACAAAGGTCAAGCTACATACATGTACTAAAATTAACACATTGCATTTGCATTGCAAGAGTCACAGTTTGGCTGGAGGAATGGACTTAGTAATGATTAACTATACCAATAGAACTATTAATACTTTTTGTGATATTAACAGCAAAATGCATGTTAACTGTTTAATTACTCAGTTATTAAGCAACCCTATGATCTAATACTGTACATGTATATAATAAATGAAGATCACACAACTTACAATTCCTGAGCCAATAGCATCTTGAAGAAATGGGTACTGCTTAATCAGAAGGAGTGCCACATGTTCCCTTTCTGCCTTGGTTGGATACATGGTGTGTATCCTTATGCTGGAACATATGTCTCTTGTCAACTCATTTCTTCTATCACCAGTTAGTTTTTGGTTTGATAGTGCCTGGGTCACTGCATTGGAAAACTGAAAAAAAAAACACCTTTTGATATTAATATGCTTGTAATTCTTAAATAGATAAATCACCATCCTTTATAGGACACAAGCATTTTTGTAAACAATGAGTACATACACTAGGTGTACACTAGGTACATGTTAAGGTCTACATGTATGTATCTACATGGACTGCTACAAAGAGGTTTGTCCTACCACTCAAGGTATATGTAATGTATTGTAATTAAGTGTCCTCTGAAACAATAGCAACAGCAAAAATGAAGTACTGACACCGCGCAAAGAATGGCAGGTGGCAAAATGAGGTGCACTTTTTAGAAGCTTGCATGATCAATGATATTTAATAATGGTGTGGTCACTCATCATGGTACACATGCTTCAAGATCGTGGCAAAGTGCCACCACTCACAAAATGTACCAGAATTAAGATCTCACAATATCAGCCCCTACAACAATTGGCACTACTCAAGTGATGTTGACAGAAACAAGTGAGAGACTAAGCGCTGTGCACGGTCTGGCTAACTTTTTTGTGTGGACAGAATCAATAACAACATGATGCAAATTTCAATTTCAATAGCTGCACTTTAATAAGACAGTAACTATGATAATGGAGGCATACTCACAGTAGATGGAAGCTGGAAATTAACCAGCCAGGATGAACCCCTTTTGGACCCTGAATCAGAAGGCGCATACTTAGAAAAAACAGGAAGTGGTGATGGTGGTGATGACAATGGTGATGCTGATGCTGATGATGGCGGTGGTGATGGTGATGCTGATGGTGATGCTGATGATGACGGTGATGCTGCTGCTGATGATGGCGATGCTGATGACAGCGATGCTGCTGATGATAGCGATGCTGATAATGACAGTGGAGATGATGAACCTGAAGAACTTGGTGTTAATGCTTGAGTTGATGGTGAATTTTGTTTGCAAAACTCAGAGCAGGCTCTCTTTATCCTAAGCACTTGACCCCCAGTAATTTCGCACGATTTCAATAGCTCCTCACTTGCCTCAGCCAAATCTTCCACAGTAATGAGCTACAAAAAAAAATAAAGATATCAAGCAAGGCACAAGAAATTCATTATATCCACCTTTAGTTCAATATCAGTTCTACTGGGACGTACACAGGAAGGTTCAACTGTGAAAAGTACAGCTTACAGTACGTTTGCGCCCGGCCCACATATATAGCCAGCTAAGAGGAATTTAATTCGAGTGGCGGGGTATTCTGAAGATACGTTCAGTGCACTAGCTTTGAAACGCACTGTAATTATGAGTTTTAACACTAAAGCAGTACTTCTTCAGCCACATCATGACCAAATGACATGATGAAAAAACTGATCGAAGTTGGTTATTCCGCTTTACATGACGTTATTATAAAGTTAATTAAGCTTCATCTAGCAACGCGCACTGAACGAAGCAGCCTGAAGTTTCGATCTCGCTCCAAACTTACCTCTTCCTTTTCCAGCTGGTCTATGGTTTCTTTCTTCACTTTTGATTCCAAAAGATAGGTCTTAAAGTCTTCATCCATTGCCTGTAATTAATGTCATACAAAGGCTTTCTAATGTTAGCTCATTCATAATGTAAGACGGAATTCAAGAGCTCGATCTGCTCACATATTTCCCATTGCAATAAGTAGAATCAATTCAAAAAACGACGCACAATAAAAATACGTAGTAAGAAACTAACCTTTTCGTGATCGTTTTTCTCTAGCAAAGGCAAAATATTACCGAAGAAAGGAAGAAATCGGTGTTCGAATAGCTAACACAACCGTTTACTTCTCTGAGAACGACGAAGTGCCCGCGCAAACTGGCTATGGTCACATGATCAATCACGTGTTACGTCAAGCTTTTTTGTCTGGGGTAGGGAGAGTGGGAAATGAACGTATTTTTGAGAGCATGTCATATATCTTCTTCGTATTTTGCTTTGAATTAACTAATAAAATGCGAGTTTTATCCGCAGAGCTGGCTTTTTCACCCAATCGTCTTGTTTTATGTTAATTGCTAAATCCGGATTATTCCAGAGCAGGGAGGGGTAAAATGGGCTTTGAGACCGACAGCGAGCAAATATTCCCGCGCGCGGTAAATTTCGTACCAGGCACGAACGGCACAAAATGGCGTACCGTTGCAACTTGTGTGTTAACTTTATCGCCGTTACACTTGCTGTTTTGCTTAACCATTTGGGTCGATGTCATTCGAATGATCCAAATTTTCACGCACTTTGTGGAATTAACGGGTGTACAAGGACGTACAGAAAATTCTTCTCTTTCCGAAACCATGTTTCTACTAAACACGCAGACTTGTTGCGGGCGGAAAGAGATTTCGAAGCCGCGCAACAAACAAATAACAGCTCGGGTGAAAGTGACATGGATTTGGATACAAATGAAGATGAGCGTGCGATTTTATACGATGTCACCTCTTCACCTCCAGTTGATTTGGTGCGAGAATCGGAAGAAATCCGTCGCAATGGCGCGCTTTACTTGTTGAAAATGAAAGATCGAGATAGAGCTTCCCAGACAGCTATTGATTCCTTTGTGGAAAATACCACTAGCATTGTCAGAAAAAGCATGGAAATACTTAAATCGGGACTGATGAACAGACTGGATACAGCAGGGATAGATTTTAGAGCCGTTCCCGGGCTTACAGACCTATTTAAAGAAGACAGTTTGGCTATGAATCCCTTTTCTGGCTTAAATGGCGAAAAACAACAGAACGAGTACTTCAAGGATCATCTCAATCTTGTGGTGAGTTCCGCTACATAAACCTTAGTAAGCTTAACTTTGGTAACATGTGCTAATAAGGTGTCCTAAAGCAGGGGAGGGTCCCATGCAGGGGATATTTTTATAAATTCATAGTTGCGTGATTAGTTCCCAGTGCAAACAATATTTTTGTCAGAAGGCCAAGCAGATCTATTAGTTGACAGCATAGCCTTTTTTGAGAAAGTAGCAAGGGTATGCTGAAGGTCAAATTATTCTGAGGTTAATCTCTTTTAAACCTGAAGATAACACTTTTGCAAGCAGAATCTAATTTATTTAATTTAAAATTATTCATTGATATAATTCAGATTGTTTTATGCAATTACAAGGGTGTTAATGTATCTTCAGGTTGAAACAGATTAACCTAGGGCAATTGGTTCGCCACCCAAACCCCCAAACAATGCTAAAACAATAGTGACGATTGAATTCTATTGTTTCAAGTATCCAATGAGAAGAGACCTTACGAACAACTACATCACCATAACCTAGGTAATGTTAAAACAATTTGATCTGCAACATAATATTACATGTACCTATATGTGGCATTTTTTTTGGTTTTGTGCCTCTTAAAAGTTTTCTGACACCTTCAATGGAGGCACCAAGTCTGGATGATATGGGGCTTCAATGTTTACAATATTATTTGAACTTAATGGTCACTCTTGGCACAAGATTGACCACTAAACTGTATTTATTGTATTCACATAGGAGCCAAGAAAGATAGTTCTTGGCCAATATTATAAGAAAGTACGAAGAGGAAACAAGTTGAAAGATATAAGGCAAACTGATGATGCATATTACGTTCCACTGTTGGAAAGCCTGGAGCAGCTGTTAAATGATGACTCCATATTAGAAGAGGTAAATATTTAAGCTGCAGTTTTAACTGAAGATCTCTTATTGGATTGATACATGTAGTACATGCAATACCTGTCTTTTTGTATAACTTTTAATGCTATAAAGGACTGCATGCCTACTCATTGCACACTTGCAACAAGTGTCACATGCATTTCTAGCAGTAGACCTTATCATGGTTTTGGACACCATTTTGAAGGGTAGTTAAACATGTCAGAAATAACAGGGTTTTTATGTTTTTACCCTCTCTAAATTAAGTTTATAATTGCTCTGACTCATTATTATTGTACTGAAATTTGATATCAAATAGGTTGTCATAAGACACAATGAAAAATGATGACTAAAAGTTAAGATAACAGGCAAAGGACTTTTTTATGTCAATACAGGTATTTTAGGAATGTAGCTATGCAAGTAATCCTGTCAAAATTTCTTTATTCTATAGAATATTATTTGACCAAAAGCTGATTTTATATGGAATTGATGTCACAAAAAGAGAAAATAATGATTATTATTTTTTTTTAAGATTGAAAATCCACATACAAGGGATGATGGCCTTCTGAGTGATTTCTGTGATGGGGACGTCTTCAGAGCACATCCACTTTTCTCTCGGGACCCTCAAGCTTTGCAGTTGACTTTGATGAGTTTGAAGTATGCAATCCTCTTGGATCAAGGGCCAATAAACACAAGATTGGTATGTTGATACAGTGCTTAACAACTTATATGATTCCTGTTTTTTGTATGTTTTTTTTTTGGTTAGGAATGCTTGTATTTTAAAACAAACAAAACAAAAAATTTATTGCTTTATTAACCTAGGAGGGTTTTATTACACAATGGGTAACATACGACCAGAGAACAGGTCACACAAGAATGCCATACAGCTACTTGGGCTTGCTACAAGCAAGCACCTAAAAAAGTATGGAGTAGCACCACTACTGGATGCTTTTATACAAGATCTAGCTCAGTTGGAGCAAGTAAGTTTGCACAATAATATAATGATATTGTGGCAATTATCTTATAATTTGTTATTTTTATGGCCTCACAGTTCCGTTAATCTCAACCACCATTCAATATTATATGTTGATAATCATAATAAACTATTTATATTAGACATTCAGCAAGGAGAGATCAAGAACATTACTACAAAAAATTCTGACAGAATGGCACACCTCATACAGTTCAATACAACATACAGCACAAGCTAATCACAAGGGTACATGTAGCTCTCACATTTATAATATGTTTGTCCCTCTGAACTGGCATGTGGTACGCCTCATACAATTCAATGTAACATAAGCATGCTAATTACATGGGTACATATAGCTCTTACTTCATATTTTTGTCCATCTGAACTGGTAGGTGGCACACCTCATACATTTCAATGTAACGTAAACATGCTAATCACAAGGGTACATGTAACCTCTTGCAGGCGTTCAGTTAGTTGGGCGCAGCGAGATATAAAATAAAAAAAGGCATTAATTATTTATTTTTATTTTTTTTATTGTGCTGTGCCCAACCAACTGAAGGCCTGGAAGAGGCTAGGGTACATGTAGCTCTCACTAGATATTTTTGAAACCATTTCTGCAATATTTGTTGTTTTTTTCCTGTATCTCCTAAGTAAATAGGGCTTAATGGTAATATTACAGAAATTGCAAGTTAAGGATTTTAAATACAGTTTGCTGTTTTTCTTTAGGATGCAGGCTTCCAGTTTGTAATAAATGGAGAACCTAGATCTTTTCGAGGCTCCATTGCTTTCTTTTGCGGAGACAATCTTGGCTCACAGTTCATTGGGGGATTCAAAGAAGGGTCACAAGCACTTCGACCTTGCAGAGAGTGCATGGGTGACAAACATAAGATCCAGAATTGTGTATGTTCTTATCTGGCTTCAGTTCCGTGCATGAATTTTAAACAGTTCCCTGATTGAATGGATTTACTCTAACTTATTATTTTTATGTTGCTGATATCACTTCCTTTAACTTTTTATCTAGTTTCATGAAACGGATTTTACCCTGAGAACCCGTGTTAGCCATAACAGGCAGTGTGATCGACTTAACGATAATCCACATTTTCATAAGACGTATGGAATAAACAGTAAATCAGTGCTGAACAAGTCAAGGTTTTACCATGTGGTCGGTGGTATGCCACCAGATGCCATGCATGACATCTTGGAGGGAGTGCTCCATTACATCGTTAAAGAAACATTGAAAGTACTCATTATTGAAAAGAACTTGTTTACTCTAGATGAACTTAATAAACGGATTTCCTCTTATGATTATGGGTATCACAATGATTCAAACAAGCCAGCAACAATTCAGCGAAGTCGCCTTTGTTCTGCTGACCACAGCATTAAACAACACGGTAATAATAATTTGTTATTTATGTTATGAGCAGCGACATGCTGAGTTGAAGTGATAATCAGTACATGTTTCTCATAATTACGTATTAAGCCATTTAGAACAAAAAAGAACTGAAAGAACGATACTGTCGTATTAAGAATTATTAAAGTTAAAGATACTGATGTTCGATAGTCATAAAATTAATGTAACTTTGGAGGGTCCTGGTTCATATCCCAGCCTGGCAGAAAAATTCACTAATTGATCTGGTTGCCTTTCAGATGGGGTTAATTGGGGGGAGGCACTCGGTTAGCTGTTCTTTTGATGTGTGTCCCAGCGGGACACACATACAATGTTATTTGTAATGTTACCATAATACTTGTAAATGTTTGTTTGACTGATTGATTGATTAATTAATGATTGATTGATTCAGTGAGGAGTGATCGATCAGTGATTGATTGATTGATTGATTGATTGATTGATTGATTGATTGAGTAATTTGTTCATTCATTTGTTCGTTCATTCACTTCATTCTCATATTCAAAGCAAACCAAATGTGGTGCCTTGCAAGGAATCTACCTTTGCTGGTTGGTGGACTGATCCCGGATGATGATGAGCATTGGGGTCTTTTCTGTGATTTTCTTGAAATCACGCGCATCATCTTTTCGCCGATTGTGAGCCGAAATCAAGTGGCCTACTTACAGGTTTTGATCCAGAACCATCATGACAAGTTTAAGGAATTATATCCAGATTGCCCCATAACTCCTAAGATGCACTACATGATACACATGCCAAGGACAATGTTGAGGTAACTTTGTTAGTGTAATGAAGATTAATTGACATTGACAGTGGTCTACTGCATGCTCTCAACTCTGATTGGCAGAATTTTTTGTTGTCTATTTTTTGAACAATTAGACCATGAGTCTGAGTTTTCTGATCTAAGAGTGAATGAAGTGAATGATAGTTAACATGACACAACCAAATTGACTATTGCTCATAGGAAATGAGGACATAATTATGATCCAATTGTTTCAGAAGACACAGGGGTTTCATTAAGTTTTTGCGCAGGAGGTCAGTGGGGTTTTTTAGCCAGGCATTTTTAGTTTTTCTTATGAAAGAAAGTAAGAAGAGAAGTTCACAGCCGGTCAATTTGCCCGGTGCCTGGCCCTTAATGAACCCCTTGAAGACATTCAACTGATAACACCTGCAAAAATAACAATTCTTGGTAATGTTTGCACCAGAATTCCAACATTAAATTTCCCTTTTCGCGAACAGAATATTGTGCCATTGTTGACTATATTGGGGAATAGACAACAGTGGATCGAACCAATAATAGATTCATGGATTTGCAATAGACCATGCTGGATGTCTTCTAATAAGGGATAGACAGTTATTGACCATGGGATTTGTCCTCAGATTAAGTAAAAAATATATATGTTAATATCATTTTGTTGGAACTCGGCTCAATCTGTGTTATTTTTATTAAGCTTAACATCTTGCAAACTCACAAATCCAATTTGTGGATTTGAGCCACTTTTCCATAATAAACTGTTATGTTATCTTTTAGCATTGGACCGCTCATAAGAAGCTGGTGCATGCGCTTTGAGGCAAAACATCACGAATTTAAACCTCTTGCAGCACACTTGGGTAACTTTACCAACTTGCCATATTCTCTTGCAAAGCGTCACCAAGAAGGGCTTTGTTACAGACTTCAAACTTCTGAGGGCAGTCTGACGTCATTTATCACAAAAGGGACTGAAACAGGGCCAGGTAATATAGCCAAATGCATTTTAATGTAATTACAAATATTTCGAATGGAAATGTATTAAAGACATAACAGACACTTCCGCTTTATGATTGACATAAACAAATTTTGAAAACAAATGCAGTTATCAAATCCAGGATCTCACCAAACTAATCAATTATTAGTGTCAATGGTGACTGTCACCAAGAATGAAAAGCTTGTACATAAGCTATAATACACCAGTACACATATCTCTTCACATTTCAGGCCATTGTTGCCATGCAGGAGAAGTAAATTACTGCAACATCCTTTCTGAGGACAATCCAGATGTGGATAATCACACACCCATTACTGAGTAAGATGTCTTAAATAACTATACACTAAAGTTTAGCACCTTTCAGCTGTGAACACAAGAGGAAATGTTGCTCACAATGTATCTGTTAATATGTAATATATTAAATACAAGTGAGTGTTAGTGGCTTCATTGGAATATCTACAACAAAAAACAGAGAGTTTAAAAAGTGAAATGCACTGCTGAGATTTTTGGACAGAATTTGAGGTGTTGGATATCCTGATGGAACACATGCATTCACTCACTTGTAGGGCTGGTTCACACTTTGACATAAGCACAAGCATAAACATAAGCATAAGAAAAATATGTGCATACCGGGGTTACATAAGCATAAGCATGAGGATGGCTATTACACAGGTGAGGTTCACCGCTCAGGAATCAAAGATGGTGGATAAAAAAGTCGAAACTGGATTGTTGCTACTGTTAAGCCGTTGAAATCGAAGAAGATTGCTTACAATGTATGCAAAGACAAACACAAAGAAAACCGAGGAAGGTCTGGATAAGAGACATTTTTATGTGCATCACTTACCATTCTGTAATCCAACCTCATTTGCTACATCATTCCAAGCCAACATTTTCTTGTTTTTGTCTTTAAAGTCTGTTGATGTTTTTTTTTTGTAAAAAACAAGGATAGTTGCAGACAGATTCCCCCAACTTAAATTCGTTCATCTGCGTCGCCATGTTTTAAGCTGACAGATTCTGATAGAGCGGGACTAGGCTTCATTTTTGTGTATTCCGCTGACAGGAAAACTCTTACACTTTACGCTTATGCTCATGTACATGCATGCCCGGCTCACACTCAAGTATTTCCAACATAAGCATACATGTAAGCATAAGCATAAGTGCAAAAAAAAAAATGGAAAAAATATATTCCTTGTGCTTATGCTAATGCGTATGCTTATGTAACCCCAGTTCACATACATTTTTCCCATGCTTATGTTTATGCTTACATGCTTATGTCAGTGTGACCCAGCCCTAAACAACCATTAAATGTCAATGAAATTGTGAATCCAAAACTTCTATCATGCTTGTGATCAATTTTATTTGTTTTGTGTAAGATGGACTTACTGGTGAGTTTGAGAATGAAGTTATCATGGTCATCCTCATAGCTGTTTATTTGTTTATTATTTTGCGCAGGTTCAAATGGCTTTCTGTTATTGGAACAAAGTATAAAGCTGGATGCACATTAGAAATAGGTACCGATGAATACGACAATCCAATTTTTGGCCAAGTGTTGAAAATTTGTGCAGTAAATAAGAACATAAATGACATTCTTTTTGTGGTATCAAAACTGGATACTGGTGATTTCAGCAGTCATTATCAAAGTTTTGAGGTGAAGAGCACACTCCCCAGGAGGAAGATAATTTGTCATCACAGGGATCTTCAATCTTTCTTGCCTCTGAATCAAGTCAAGCCATTTGGTGTGGCAACAAGAAAAAAATATGTTGTTCAAAGATTTGAGATTGGAACAACTGAATAAACAATTTGTGGTTGTGTATTCTTGGTTGTTTTTAAGTGTCACATTGTAATAATTATATTTCATTTGATCTCTCTCTTATAATGCTAAAACGATATAACAAAGCATTTCCTTGAAAAATAGCTGTCCCTTGAATAGTTATTGCATACATGCATAATCACCTCTCTTTTGAGGCAACTTTTCAAAATAATTGCTCCAAAACAGCTGTAAAAAGTAACCTAAAGTATCACTCTCCCACCAAAAAATAAATAAATAACAATAATCTGAAACTTTGGGATGTCTGATGTATGCATGCATGCACCAAAAATTTATTAAACCTAAACCTGAGGTAATATTTGCACCCAAACACTTTGCTTGCATGTGCATGTTAATTAATGCATGCATTTTAATTCAGATGCAACATGCATGCACATGGCCTTATACACATGCAGAGTTGGACTATTTTCCTACAAGGAGCTTTATGTTTTTGAACAACAATTTACAAACTCTCCTTGTGGAGTTAAATATTTCTTAAAATAACTCCCAACAGTGTATGAGGTAAACAGCAACCAAAACTTAAAGAGAGTAATACTAACTCTCCTTGTAGAGGTAAAAATACCCGAGTTAGGCCTGGGGCAAACGTCGAACTTCACATGTGCCGAATCTAATGCAAATGAGCAAGAACAATAGATTTTGCTCATTTGCATTAGATTCGGCACATGTGAAGTTCGACGTTTGCCCTAGGCCTAAGAGTCTAATTATCCTTGAAAATAGTCCTTATATTGAATCCCACAAGTACGTTAAAGTAACCCCAAGAGAGAGTTATATTAACTCTCTGACAAGAGTTGAAATAACTCCTTCAAAATAACTCCCTAAAGTGAGTTATATTAACTCCTCTTGAAGAGTTGAAATAACTCCTTCAAAATAACTCCCCAAACCAAGTTATTTTAACTCCCGTTGCAGAGTTGAAGTAACTCCTTTTTGGAGTTATTTTAACTCCCCTAAAATAACTCCACCTTGGTGAGTTAAATTAACTCCACTACAGGAGTTATTATAACTCCTTAAAAATTACTGTGTAGTGATGTAGACATCCTCTGAAGAGGTATGTTGATTTTTCGAGAACAGTATATCGAGTTAGGTAACATCGACCCTCTTCAATATATAACCATCGCTTCTGTATGCATGACCATGTACAGAAGTAACCACATGCCTTGTGAAAAGATCGGTATTGTAAAGGAAATTACACGTGGAGAGAACTACAGTAAAAGTAGCATCGCATGGTTAGATTGGATTTCTCAGAGAGATGGCGTTAACATAAAACACGCTCTGAACGGCGGTGAAGAGACTTTACCAGATACCGGAAAGGTTGATGGGTTCTGTGGGAATACGGTCTACGAATTTCAAGGATGTTTTTGGCACGGTTGTGAGAAGTGTTATACATGCGACACAATCAACACAAAAAATCAGATGGATATGTTAACTCTAAGAAAGAGGACGGTAGCGAAAAACGATAAAATTAGAGCTGCCGGGTATGAACTGGTTGAGGTTTACGAATGTGAACTGAAAAAGGAGAAAACGTTTAGTAAATTTCTTAAAACGTGGAATCGGGAATTTGTAGGACCTCTTAATCCTAGGGACGCATTTTTTGGTGGACGAACAAATGTAACAAAACCGACCTACACATTCAAAAAAGGTGAGAAAGGTAGATATGTCGACTTTGTTAGTTTATATTCAACGGTACAATTCTACAAGGATTATCCAGTAGGTCATCCTACAAAGATATTTGATCCTCCTCACGAGTACGATAAGAATTGGTTTGGTATTGTGAAATGTAAAGTTTTACCTCCAAGAGGTCTTTATCACCCTGTGTTACCGGTAAAAATAAAATGCGATAAGGCTGAAAAGCTGTTATTTCCGCTCTGTAGAGATTCAGAAATGTACACATACAGATAATGAACGATCATTCATCGGTACATGGTGCACAAATGAATTGAATGTGGCGATTTGTAAAGGGTACAAGGTACTAAAGATATACGAGGTGTGGCATTTCGAGGCTAAAACCGCTAACCTTTTCAAGAGTTATGTAAGAAAATTCATGAAAATCAAGATGGAATCGAGTGAACTGAAGAACGGTCAAGGTTGTACATATAAGAGTGTTGATGAGTACCGGTCAATTGTTGAATCAAAGTTAGGAATCGAGCTTGAAGAGATTAAGTACAATCCTGGAAGGAGGGCAATCTCAAAGTTGTCTCTGTGTAGTTTATGGGGAAAGTTTGGTCAGCGTAATAACTTGAATCAGACTGTGTACGTCACTGAACCACCTAATTATTACAAGATCTTGCTAGATGAAAGCATAGACGATCTGAACATTCAATTCTTAAACGAAGAGATGGTTGAAATGACTTACAACTTGAAAGACCAGTTCGTTGTTAATAGTAATAACACAAACATATTTATTGCTGCTTTCACAACCAGCCACGCTAGAATGATGCTGTATGAAGTGTTGGATAAACTCGGTGATCAGGTTCTCGGTTTTGACACCGACAGCTGTTGGTATATCGAACGTGAAGGGGGACAGCGTATCGAAACAGGTGACAGCCTCGGTGATCTAACCGATGAGTTAAACGGATATTATATTACCAATTGGTGCGGTTCTGGTCCAAAATCATACAGTTACAGTACAAGTGATGGAAAGATGGAATGTAAGGTCAAAGGTTTCACTCTGAATCACAAAAATAGTCAATATATAAATCAAAAAACCATGAAACAGATCATTAAAGGTCAAAAACAACAGATAACAATCTTCAACGAACGAGCGATAACTCGGGATCCTTTAACAAAACAGGTTGTAAATAAGTACCAGAAAAAAGACTTTCGGATGTGTTACGATAAACGGTGTATGGTGAAGACTGAATCGGGTATCGAGACGTTTCCGTACGGATATTAATGAGTGACGATTAATTATTGTGATTTATCGATTAAAATATATACCGTATAGTATGGAGTGACGACAAACTATTATCGACATTTCGTCGATAATATAACATGTGTCACTAAATTATAATGATTTATCGATAATGAGCTATGATGGTTTTCATAAATTAAAAATTAACGACAAAACACACTAAAATGGAAAAGTACCCCAGAGTGAATAATTATAGACGATTCGTCTATAATTATACGATATTACATCAAATTAACGACAAAACACACTAAAAATGGAAAAGTGCCGTATAGTGCCTTACATAACTACTGAGTTATTGTAGTATGTAGTTTTAAAGAAGCTTTGTCACGATATTTTAAGTCATTTTTCTGATGTACAAAATTACTTTCAAATTTAGTTTTCTAAGTTAGAAAAACACCAAAGAGGTAATAACTGCGATGATCATTTTTTTTTTTTACTTCAAAGAAGTAAAAATAAACCAAAAAGGAACAAGGATGGTTAAGATTGGGGAAGATTGAGATAGATTACGAATGACAGACGTGAAAAACTTGGCCAGATTTTTAAGATGCGCCTGGTTTTCATACATGTATGTTGGGAAAATCTCAGAAGCTCAGGGATTTCACTGTTTTCCACAGTCCCAGATTTAAACAACACAATGATCCAATGAGGACGCAAAGCAAATACGCATGACCAAGTTGCGATTTGTTTAGGTTTTGCATCTGATTGTTTGAATAGGTGGCGTGAGTGTTTTAAACCAATCATAGAGTGTACGTCATAAAGCAAAACCAAAGCAATTCCAGATTTACTTTTGATACTCAACTGAAAACCACTTTAAAATAGTTTGTACATGTACTTATCACTGCAAAGTTTTATGATAAGATGAACTGTGAAGTGCATATGAGGCTAGATCTCGCTCCTGGTGGTTTGTTTAAATCAACTACAGCTGTAAGTCTTCTAGTAAAGTATTTGAGACAAGATAAAAACATAACAGAAACATTAGAAGATCATAATTATAATGTACACAAGGATGGATGGTCAAAATTTAACCAATAAGATTACAACAGCCTTTTGGCATCACAAAAAAGGTTAGGGCAGTTTGTGCACAAACTTGATTTATGATGCTAAGAACTCATCCTGTTGGTGCTTTGTCATGAATGTAGAGCTGAGTTTCCCTCGCAGTATATTCTGTAGAAATTTAGGTGTGGAGCTTGCTCTTTCGTTCTTTCAAGTAATCAAAGATCACCCAAAAGTAGCCTGATCTATCCTATCAGTCTATTTGAAGCCAGTGTAAGAAATTCCTTGCAGTCTTCGTGTTTTCCTAGTGTGAATTTGGCTTACGATTGTTGTTTTTATTTGCTTGGTTCTGTTGATCAGTCAACTTCTTAATTGTACTTTGAGAAAGAGAAGTCATGACTTGATTACTGAAGAAAAAAAAGTATTTAGCACTGGTGTAAATAAATCAAGTAAAGTTTAATGTAACTTTGAATCAATAATTTGTAAATGTCTATAATGTTTTGTAGCCTCATAATTTTTGGTAAACCTTTCCATTATTTAAGTTAAATTGTTGTTTACAACACTTGTTAGCGAGAGTTACAGTAAAATAGAGTTATATAGTGATAGTTTTGGTATTTCAATAGCATTATAATATTTTTATTGTAAAAAAAATGCAAGAATTTTAAGTTTAATTGCAAATAAAACAGTTGTCAACCTACTTTCATGTGTTGAATTTCCTTTTGACTACATGTATCTGTCCATTCTATGTATTTAGTTTGGACTAACTGGCATTCATCATTTCGTGTGAATGTATATGGAAGTTTTAAGGGTATAAGCTGACAAATTTACCATTAGCTTCAATTTAATTAAAATGATAGTTTTTCAAGACAAGATCACAGATACTATGTTTTAATTACCGTGATGAAACAACACATAAGGCAGGGCACAATTTTGTGAAAGGAAGTGTACCCAAAATTTGGAAAGTCCATATGCCCCTGGTAATTAAAATAATTAAAGATGACATTTGCTCCGCATTTGTCCTTTCAAATGTTGTCTTTAAACACGTTTGTCTGCATTTGAACGGAACAAATGAGACATTTGTCTTGCATTTACATCACATTTGTCCATGTTTGTCACTAGAGCAAATGCATCATTATCCTATTTATCGTCAGGACAAATACCATATTTGTCTCTCAATTAAATATGAACAAAATGACAAACGTCACATTTAAACCATATTTACACTACATTTATCTTATGTCAAATCTAATTTTTCGCCCAGTGTAGTTGTGTCACGTTGACATGTTTTAAATTCACCGAAACAAAATTTGGTTTATTTGAACTTTTACAAACGGCAGCGAAAGTTTACACATTTAACAGCAACATTTAGAGGTTACAATTTAAATTACAACAAAGTAAATAAAAGTTAGTTATTGGAAAAAATATAGGACACAATATATTTATCTGCCTTGGTTTTATACATAATAAATGAAACGTATATAGCAGTCGTCTTTCCGGCCAGAATTGACGGCAGAAGCATACCTTTCTAATATTGGTTTCCCTATATTGTCTCAGTGAGATTTTTCATGCTTTCCATAAGCCATAAGCTAATTTCTGAAGCAGCACTTCTTTAATCTGTGATTGCTTCTAGTAGGTAAATTAAATCTAAAAATGAAAATTAGACGAGAGGTATACTTACCTTGAAGTGTAATTGTAGTTCTCTGAGGTATGCGTAGCATTATGGGATGATTGTGCATACTTACTGCATACCTATTGGTCAGCGGTCACATTTCAAAAAAGCTATTCAAATGCAAATTAGTAACAATATAAACCCCAGAACCAGGCCTGGAAACCAGTTCTTCCTGAAGTGCCAATACTGGCCAAGGTCCATAACAAAACGGGGTGGGAGAAACAAAAAAAAAAAAAAAATAGGGCGGGAAGCATTATCCCATAATGCTACGCATATCTCAGAGAACTACAATTACACTTCAAGGTAAATATACCTCTCGTCTAATTTTCATTTCTCTTTCGATATGCTCCACATTATGGGATAATTGTGCGATTTCAAAGAACCGTGGCCAGCAAAAAATGGCAAGCATAAACAAGTGTATAAACACCAACAAAGCATTTATTAAGAGGCTCAAAATGGCCCTACACATTTTCCTCAGGAACTCTCAGATAATGTTTGCGAAAAGTGCGTTCGCTAGACCAATCTGCCATCGTAAGGATCTGAGAGACTGGAACACCTGTTACAAAGGCATGAGTAGTGGCAGCCCCCCTTACACTGTGAGCGTTGAAATAAAGGTATCAACCCCTGCAGAATCTAAAACCGATTTGATCCATCTGGCAATAGTTGCCGTAGAAACAGGTTTGTTCGGTTTAATAAATGACAAAAACGATTTTGACTCAAACGTGCCATTTTTAGACCTAAGCACCTCTGTACGTGAAATGTACTCTTTTAATGCAGCAACGGGACAAACTGAGGCATTGTCTGAGGATTCAAAAGAAACCTCGAGGGATTTCCCTGGTCTAGAAGTCTTTACATGTTGAGTCACAACAAAACTAACTGAACTCTGAGACTCTTTCTTAAAATTAAGGTCCAATGCACATAAAGTCTGCTCTCTTTGGGCAGAAGCCAGGACACAGAGCATGACCGTCTTAAGAGTTAACAACTTTAAACTTAGCTCGTTTAAGGGAGCTAATGTCTTTATATAATCAGTCACCGTGGAAACGTTCCATGTGGACGAATACCTTGGAATCGGTGGTCTCAGCAAATAAATTCCCTTGAGCAATCTTGCAATCAGAGGGTGTGAACCAATGGATTGTTTATCATCACCAACAGAACAAAGAGTTGTAGAAAGTGCTGAACGGTAAGTGTTGATAGTGCTGTACCCCTTGCCTTCATGATAACATTCAGTTAAAAAATTTGCAACGTGGTCTACAGAGGTTTGAAATAGATTTATCTGTCTTTGATGACACCAGCTAGTCCACTTGTTCCACACTCCTTGGTACTGTTTTTCAGTGCCAGCTGTCCACGAGGCACAGATGATCTCAATAGATTCCTTCGAAAGTCCCTTGTCTGAGAGAGCTTTCCGGATAGCATCCAAGCGGCCAAGTCCACTTTTTTTCTTAGCGGGTGTTGTTCCAGACTGTGAGGAAGTGTCAGGAGATTGTCCAGATGAGGTAGCCTGATTGGCTGATTGATTAATAGTTGAAGCAGAAGTGGATACCAACTCTGGGTAGGCCACACTGGGGCAATTAACAGGATTAAGGCTTCGTCGTTGCGAATCTTGGAAAGCACTCGAGGTAATAGGCTAAACGGAGGGAAGGCATAACATTTCATATTAGCCAAATGTAGACTAAAAGCATCCACAGCCATAGCATCCGGTTCTGGATGCCAAGAAATAAACTGATCAGTCTTAGCATTCAGCCTGGACGCAAATAAATCAACTTCGGGAACAAATGTCTGGGAAATAATTCCACAAAACACCTAATTACTATCCAAGGACCACTCTAAATTAGAGGATATTTTTCTTGATAACGCATCTGCCCTGACATTTGCCTTGCCTGGGATATGCTGAGCAGAAACTAAAATGTCCCTAACAATGCACCATTCCCATAACGATTTAGATAAAGAGTCCAATGAAGGGGATTTTGTACCACCCATATTGTTAACATAGGCCACAGCAGTAGAATTATCGAGTGCCAGTCTAACATGAATGGACCTCTGACAAGAAACAAAACATTGGAGGGCATGAAAACCTGCCAAAAGTTCTAGATAATTAATATGGTATTCCAATTCACCTGGTGACCATCTCCCATTGGTGGATTGGCCATCACATAAAGCTCCCCAGCCAGTTAAACTGGCATCACTCTCAATATAAACATCAATTTTAGGTTCTTTAAAAGATTTGCCATTAAACTTAGAAATATTGTCCACTACCAAGTGCAAGTCTGACCGAGCCTGGGAAGTAAGTGAGAGTAATGAATCATAATCCGAGCTAGTGGACAAAACTTGAGTTTTGCATAACTCTAAAGAACGATAATGGAGTTGAAGGAAATTTACTGCTGGGAGGGCAGAAACTATCAGCCCTGTAACTCTGGCTACATCCCGAAGGGAAGGTCTGTCTTTGGCTAGAAGCTGTGAACAGGCCAAAATGATTTTCTGTAGCTTTTCTGTTGGTAAGTGTAATTTCATTGAAAAGCGTTTATGATAAAACCCAAATAATGGATCTCAGTGACTGGTATCAACTGAGATTTTTCCACATTGATGGTAAAACCCAAACCTTCCAAGGTCTGCCTTATTATGGACAGTTGTTCCAAGCATTCTTGGTAGGAACTTGCAACAAACAATATATCATCAATGAAAATAGTAACGCTAAAGCCAAGAAATCTGAAAAAAGCCATAACAGGTTTGAAAATTTTGGTGAATACCCGTGGAGCAAGACTATAGCCAAAGGGTAAACAAGTAAACTCAAAACGCTTAGAATTCCACAGAAAACGCAGATATTTTCTATGGTTTTGAAAAATAGGTATGCTGATATAAGTATCCTTGAGGTCCACAGAGACCGTATAATCCCCAGGGGAAATAGAATTTAAAGCCATATGAATGTTTCCCATTTTGAAGTGGATTTTTTCAACGAATTGATTTAATGGCTTTAAGTTAATAACTGGGCGCAAATCACCGGTTTTCTTGGGTACCAAAAATATATTTGAAATAAATTCATCCTAGCAAGAGCAAACCTCAGAAATGGCCCTTTTTGAAACAAGTTTGTTTATCTCCAACTCAATCAGCTCAGCCTCCTTCTCATTAAACATCGGTAGCTTTGGAAGCTTACGTTGG
This sequence comes from Cladopsammia gracilis, assembly GCA_022457155.1. Lineage (NCBI taxonomy): Eukaryota > Metazoa > Cnidaria > Anthozoa > Scleractinia > Dendrophylliidae > Cladopsammia > Cladopsammia gracilis. Next base: position 24,774 of record JAJGOT010000865.1, on the reverse strand, counting down.
TAAGGGTGATACCCAGAGACAGTTTCTAATACCCAAGGATCACCAGTGATTTCCCTCCAATTTTGTAAATTATTGAGCAAATTACCAGCTTGTGTAAAAGACAAAGGACATACCTTGTCTATGCCTTGTCTTTCTGTGTGTTGGTGCCGCTCGACATTGTAGAGCGCATTGGTACGTGTTGTCGGTTGTGAAAATGTCCTCCACGACCTCGGTACCCTAAAAAAGTGGTTCTTCTTCCAGATCTCTGCTGGTAATGCCTGTTATCCGCACCACTCTTGTATGTATTAACTGTATGTTTAATCAAACTTGGGCGACCAGACACCCTCTTGGAGATTTTGTTCACCTCTCCAATTTCTTTTATGTGTTTAGGCAATTCATCCCCAAACAGGCAAGTCGTAATGGGATAAGACTTGCTGCAAACAGACTAATAAGGTTTTGCTATGTCAGGCCTAAGCAAGTCTCTCCTCTTCAAGGAGGTGAGAAAGGAGGCGTGACCAACAAAGGTCACTGCATCTGCTAACATAGGCAATAAAGTGCCAGAATCGATGGTCGACTTATCTTTTCGAGCTTTCAAGGCCGCATCAAAAAGCTGTATAATAGGCTGGGCTGCTTTAACAATCCCTTTCTGGACCTCCTGAAGACCAAGGTCCTTGTTCTTAGACTCTTTGGACAAATCGTGCCATAGTTCCATATTGACTTTGGGCACACATAGTAATTTACAGTTTCCAGGCGTCTTGTATTTCTCATATAGCTCTTTGAGCCTAGAGTCCATTGCTTTCTTAGAGCATGCATCATTGATTCGTTGAGCAATGACATCAGCCACGTCGGGCCCAAAGCTCTCAATCTCCTCAAACACAGAAGGGAGCGTAAACTCCTCATCTTTCGAATCTCGTGCAGAAGAATCTTCAGGCACAACAAAAGGAGCCGTCGGGTCAAAAACCTCCTCGGCAGCCTCAGAAAAGGACTTTGTGTTTTGAGCCCCTGAACCAGGGTACTCAGTCCGCTCGCTAAATCTGTCTGCGAGACTATTAAGTTTATCGAGGATTCGGTCAATGCCGAGTTGCTCCTAATCAGTTCATCCACATCAAATTCTAGGCTATCGTCTTCGTTTGGAGGAAGAACTTCGGTAACTTCGTTAATCTCCATCGCCTGAGCCACCGGTTTAGGTAGAGAACTCGCCGGCGACGCCATTCGCACGTGGTCGAACCAACGAGGCGTAGAATTGAACGTTAGCTCGAAACTTCGAAGGAAAACTGAAATCGAGGGAAACGCAAAGTCAGAACATATAAACACAAAAAACCGAAGGAAAAAAACACAAGCGAATCCAAAAGGAAACGACAAAACCAATGTTTACACTGACCTCGTAAGCACGAAAGGAATAACTGGTTGCCAATTTGCATTTGAATAGCTTTTTTGAAATGTGACCACTGACCAGTAGGTATGCAGGAAGTATGCACAATTATCCCATAATGTGGAGCATATCCACAGGGAGCCCAAACGCTTTATCGGCTGTAACATAATCATTTAATAAAATATTGTTATCTACCTATTTTCCTGTGTCTTTTTGAGTCATTTTGGAAGGGATTTGAATCAGAGCGAAGACGGTTGACCTTGCACGTTTCAAATATTATCATGTCTGGCGCTTCGTAAATACGACGCGCCTATTACGTCTCAAGTTTCCATTATTATTAACTCAAGTTCCCATTATTATTAACTATTAACTCTCCAGAAAGAGAGAAAGAGAGCAAGGGATGAAACTAAAATGAGGGCAGTTTTATTTTGAAGCATAATTCTCTTGTAACTGACCAATTTCGGATAGAACTTCACACCTCGATTAATTAAAGGGTGAATAATCATGTGAGGCATGATTTGTTTCTTGGGACGCCCATTTTCCTGCTTAGTTTTGGGTTGTTTTTAGATGCGGCTTTTCGTCCGATCTGTGACTACACTTGACTTGACCGGAAGTGATTTTATTCTTGTGAGCATGTCCTTCATCAAAGAGGTTTTATTGTTCTCGTGACAGAAGCTTTTGTTTTCATTTGACAGCCGCATATGTCGGAAATATAGAACAGAACATTCCACGCGGAATACACGGTCTTGACGCGAGATAAATCTACCGCTCGTGTATCAGTGTTTGATCTAGATTGCTCGGTATAAATACACGGCATACACGGCAAATGGAGAAATATTTATTCACTGATTTATTTTCTATAATCGCGGCCGGGGCCAAAAGCTGAGCGATCCCTTGGCTTAAATATGTTCTGGTTGTCCACATGAATTTGTGTTCTTAACTGGCAAAGAACCGAGCAAAACAAAATGGAAATATTATTTGACTCACCAGTAAACAACATTAAAATTGCCCGGCACTGGACCTTGATTTGAGCGGAAATCGCTTGTCCTAAAAATTGTAGTCAAAGGCTGCCGGCCGTTGGCTCGTGTTTCCTCGCGCATATCCACGCGCGAGACTGGTCACCTCAACTGTAGTCACACATTGTACGAACGCTCTCAGTGAGTTTCACCCCTTGTTCTCTTCTCTCTTCTCGCGGCCGTTAAATTGAAACCCGAGATTCTCCCCCGAGGAGAGTTAATAGTTAATAATATGGGAGCTCGAGTTAATAATAATGGAAACTTGAGACGTAATAGGCGTGTCGTCGGCAGACAAGATAATATTTGAAACGTGCAAGGCAACCGTCTTCGCTCTGATTCAAATCCTTTCCAAAACGACTCCAAAAGACACAGGAAAACAGGTAAATAACAATATTTAATTAAATGATTATGTTACAGCCGATAAACCGTTTGGGTTCCCTGTGGCATATCGAAAGGGAACTAAACCAAAAATGCAAAAGATTTAGGCAAAAAAAACAAAATAATGTTTCCAGCCAGGCTTGAACTGGCGACCTTCCGCGTGTTAGGCGGACGTGATAACCACTACACTACGGAAACCACGACACAAATTACACATGATATCTGACTGCCGATTGGAATGTGAAATCGGAGTTAATAGGATGAACGGGATATTAATTACACTGTTACTCTCAGTGAAATAAGGTTGCTCGAGACCATGATGTAAATATGTATAAAAAAGTAATTAAAAATCGTTTTTTAAAACAAACTGTTTCCTTCCCAGCAGTCGTATTCCTCGGAGAGTATCACGCGGGAGACCGGGGTTCGATTCCCCGCCAGGGAGACCATCTTTTTTTAAAAGTTAAACGAATGTGCTTGTTTTACGTTTTCTAAAATTGTTTTTCACCTCCACGGTAGCTCCTTCCATTGCTCTTCGTCATGTCGGCTGTTTGATTTTGATCCCGATGAACTCCATAAAATACAACAAGAGGACAATTGAAAAGAAGATAGTCCAAAGATTCTAACGGGAAATTGCCAAATAAATGGAAGGAAGCTAAGGAGTGGTCAAAAGAAACCATACATTGATTTTGAGACCCCAAGTATTGGTTAATTAACAAAAAATGTGTAGACAACAAAACATTTCTCTGCATTATCCCTATACTGTACACAAAAGTAATATAACAGCCGTGTTGCTGGCCAGAATTGAACTGGCGACCTTCCGCGTGTAAGGCGGAAGCGATAACCAACTACACTACGGAAACCACGATGAAGAGTTATCAGAAATATACAGAATATTTGACAACTGTTTGTTATAAAAATGCTAGTTTCTAACCCAGATACCAAAAATATCTCACTTGGATTCATATGAATGGGAGAAAGATAATCTTCCAGCAGTTGCTTCTTAGAGTGAAATAGATACTTGAGACAAAATGGTATAAAAATAGGACCCCACTGAGGCCGTCTGTTCTGCTGATGTAGCGTGAATTATTTTGGAGATATAATTTCTCATCGCCTTGTTGTTCCGTGGTCTAGTGGTAAGAAGACGTTCCTAGTAGCGGTAGTTCCGTGTTCGAATCCAGTCTAAATAACATGTTTTTTTTTTATTTCTTCTTTTCTGAAATGTCTTGGGAAACAGTGTTTTAAATTAACCATAATGGTAAATTCAGAGCAATTTAAGACTTAACGATAATGGTAAACTCAGAGAGGAGCTAGAACATGTTGCAAAATTTCGACTAATCTGAAATGAAGTTATTGAAGCGTGGCAAAGTGAATTTTTGTAAAGAAAACAACCGCAACGTGACAGACATTTTTGCATATATGTCAGGTAATTTTTGTTTTTCGTTTGTTTCAAATTCATTAGCATATATTACCATACTCAAAAACAATGGAAAAATAAAAATTACCTGAGATAAAAAAAAATGGTCGTGACTAGAATGGATACTCCAAAATCAGGTTGGATCACCTCGGACACATTGAGAATTATATAACGTAATGTCGACACTTGGAATTTATTTTCAATAAATTTGTAAGTGTAAAAAAGAAAATCTAAAATCTCCACTCAGAATTGAACCTCTGACCTCACCAAGGCTTAGGCTTACATAGCCTACCGTACCACTGTACCACCTAGCTTCTCGGGTTGTTTAATCCTAAATTTAACTATATAAACTGCTGCCCCTAACCTCAACTGAAAGCTAACCAGTTACTCCGTTATAAGTCTCAATAAGGCGTCCAACCTGATTTTGGAGTATCCATTCTAGTCACCACCATAAAAAAAAAAAAAAAAAAAAAAAAAAAAAAAAAAAAAAAAAAAAATTAACTACAACATACATATAGTTAACTTGCCCAAAAGATAGAAATTGCTGCGGTAAATTTGTTGTATAAATGATGCTGTTTTATCGTCTCACTGATATTACAGAATTTTGTCTTTCGTTTTTTGAGGGGAAGCAAAGCAAATGTAAACGGGATGAATCGCCGAAAACTCCAGCTGATATTAAGACTAACTTTGTAAATTCACGCATCAAGTTCTTGCAATGTCTGTAGAATATTGTTGAGCTAAGGACGCGTTCAGCACGAAGTAGGTGTGAAAATTTAGGTTAACTATTGAAGTATGTTGCGTTACTAGCTAGCCGTATCGTGTTCGCGTCTTCACGCGCTCAGCTCAGGTTTCACGTTCCCACGCGCTCAGCTCAGTTAGTCTCATCGGCCGCTGTCGGATTGATTTCAAAATAAATGTCTTTTATCCCGTACAATCTTCGAAAATCTTTGCTATCCAACGGTCCTATCGTCATGCCTCTCAGCCGTCGCTCAACTCGCGGTAGCCTTCGACAATTGAGTTCCGATTTCGACTGGGACATGTTGGACCAAAATATTACAAATCTCGCAGCTTGCATCACCATTAAGGTCGCGGGGGACAGGTTCCACTCATCAGTATGCATTTATGAAAAGAGTATGCACGAAGTGCGACGGCTGATACCGAAAATGCGCGAAATATGCACGAACAGGCTCTGTAATGTTTCTAAATCAATAATTGCACGTGCAAAGCGTGTCAACGCTTTGTTCTTTCTGCATGAAGTGTTGACAATAGCCGTGGATTAAAATTAGCAAAATTACCATAAATATATATATATATTTTTTTTGCATTTGTGTTTGCTCGGGAAGCCCTCGGAAGCGTAAAAACACGCAATTTTGTGTCCAAGAATTCAGCGCGGATAGAGAATTTCATGAGTTGACACTGCAGGGAGGTAAACTAGGTGTATTGTAGATTGTCATATCTGACTCAAAATTTTTAAATAGGCTTTCAAAGGGAAGATATGAGGCTTCAAATTCTAACATGGACAATTTTACTCCTATAAAAGCTAATAACTTTTAATTAAAGTCGAAATCAAAACATCGGAGTCAGATATGACACAATAGACGTTTTGACGGATCAGTGAGTGGTGAAATTAACTTGCTTTGTGTTCTTCTCAAGGAGCAAACTTGGACACAAAACCACGTTTTTAAAAAAAATAACTCTAGTGGCTTACAGCATTGACGTAAAGCGCGATTCCTTCAATAAAAATCAGTCCTTATGCACTTCCGTTATTCGCCAATATCTCTGTTAAATTTTAGCGAAATCGGCATTCAAACGTTCACGATATAACGTTTTTCAAAGTGACACCCCTGCTAAAATTTTGCCTTATGAATTTATTCATGGCCAGGTATACCCCGCGACCTTAAAGAAAAGAAAGCCAGGCTATTGTTCGAGGCGCAGTGCATTCTGGCCCGATTCGTAGCTCATATATTTCTCATATATTTCTCATATATTTCTCTTAAATCCTGATTATGTTGCTGCCCACTCGCTGCGCTCGTTTCCAGCAACAAGTAATCAAATTATTATTCTCGTGCAATTTGGAATAAATAAGCACTTGTAAATTTGGTAAAGGCTACTCGTGCTTATTTATTCCAAATTACACGAGAATAATCATGAAGTGATTACTGGTACAAATTATGCAATAAAAAGAAAGGTTTTCGTGCTCATTTAGGAGGAAACAACCGCTTATTCATTTGGCCAACATTTCTTCATTAAGGCTGGTTCTCATATAATCGTCCCGGTCGCCCCTGTCGTCCGAGTCGTTTCAAAAGTGTTTCGCAAACGACTCAGACGATCGGGACAACCCAAGCGATTTGGGTTCTCATATGGTCATCCCGGTCGTCTCGAACGTCAATAGCGCAGTCGTAAACTGTGTCTGACAACATGTTTTGGGCAATAATGCTGCATTCTGGGGTGGGTTTGGGTTGCTTTGATCGCCTCAGTCGTCCCGGTCGCCTGAGAGTAGTTCTCATATGATCGTGCCCGATTATTCACGATCGCCCCAGTCGTCCGATCGTCCAGTCGTCTCAGAAGTGTTCTCATACAATCGTCAAAGTCGTTCGTGCACTTTGTGAAACGACTCGGACGACCGGGACGATTATATGAGAACCAGCCTTAAGAAACCCTTTTGATTCGAACTGTGCGCGCGTTCATGCGCGCGCTAATGGCGCAATAAATTATGCGCAGTAGTGATGCGCAGTGCAATACTAAGGAATCACCGTAAATGAAGTTGAAAGACGCAAATTGGATAAAACTTTCATACAACGGGGAAACAAAAAATGGGGCAACTAAAAATGATCAAATATTGCTGAAATTATCAGTCAACACTGGTATCGGTCAAAGTATTCTTGCTCAAAGTATACGTGAAAACACTTTGATACGTGGTCTAAAGATTGGCAGGAAAGAAGTCAAGCTAAGTTTATATGCAGATGACATAACAGCCTTTATACGAAATGAAGCCTCCACTTGCCATCTGTTCACTCTTTCGTTCTTTTCTGGTCTCAAGATTAAAAGGAATGTGGCTTGACAGTCTTAAGAGAAATATTAACGTGAAAACTCCTTTCGAAATATCGTGGTCTGAAGACTATATAATCGCGCTCGGTGTTGCCTTCGCATATGACCTCAAAGTCAGTCGAAAAATAGATTTTGAAGAAAAACTTTCTAATCTAAAAGCAACTTTAAATCGTTGGACAACCAGAAAACTGACTCTCCTAGGCTTGATAAACATCGTTAAAACTCTTGGCATCTCGAAGTTTGTGTACAACACCTCAGTCGTTTTGACAAATGCAGACGACAATACGTTTCTATGCTTTTGTCATCTTATACAGAAAATAATAGAAAGAAACTTCGTACGTGCGCACTTTTCATGTTTTCGAAGGCAATAAGATTTGTGTCTGTTTTTGCATGTTTCCCTCCTTTAAAACACGGAGGCAAACCTCTATGGTATTGTCTCCCATTTTCTGTCGCGCTCGCTAAGATAGCCATTTACAACTACCTTGAGGTCTTAGTTTGTAGGCTTTTAGCTGGCCTGTTCCAGGTGTTCAAGATTCGATATATCATTTGCATTGGTTTGTTGTTCAGCCTCTGGAAGGGAAATCAGTTAAAACAGATTTGTGAAGTTGAAAAGTTAACAGAGTTTTTCTTATTTTTATTTAGACAATGCTCGTGTCTTTGCTCGTTGGACCAACAATCTTCACTACCGTGGATATGTAAAGAGGTCATATTACCATGGCGACGTCCTTTATATAGACGTCCAGTTGGATCATTTAGATTTCACTTTACATCAAGCCCGCAATGAGAAGTTCAACACTCGTTTTCATCTCTCAAACTGACTTTATGTGCTAAATACAGAAAAAAAAAATTCGTGCAAAGGAAAATTTCGAAAAAAATTCCGGAATTTTGATATTTCCAAGAAAAGTGTCATACAATTATTGATTTCATTCAAAACTAGCTTTGCAGTCCTTTATTGTACTCAGAATTTCATGACAACTTTTAGCTTGAAGTCGATTACATCTCGGATTTTTTTTGTAGAAAAGTTCGTCTTAATGAAATGAATTGAGCTAAGGTCCAAATGCCACAGAAATAGAACAGTTAACTTTATTGTTATTAAAATAACAATAATATTTTCGACTACCTGTGAACGACGTGAAAACGAGTAGCTAGACATTATTTAACTTTCCTTTCTCGGAAATGAGTCGAAAGCCTCTGTTTGAGTTTCTGATAAGCTTCATCTCCTGTTTACTTTTCTTGTAAATGTTACGTTACTTTATACTCTGAATCCAGGAGTTAAGGTCATACTATGCTTTATCTGACAATACTAAGCAGATGAGTTGAACACAGTTAGATGGCCAAGCTAAAATGTCTACTTTTTCGCCCTCTCTTGGTTCGGTTTTCGGGCAAATTTCTGTACGTCTTCCAGCAGCTTGTCAATTTCTCTCTGAAGTTCGCGATTTTCCAATGCCAGCTGAATAAGTCCCTGAGCGATTTCCATCATGCCCGCCCTCTGGAATGTTACTGATGGTTTGACGAAGCGAAGGCATTTGGTCTTGGGACTGCTACGACAACGACAGCAACGATGGTGATGATGATGATGATGATGATGATGATGATGACAATAAATATGATGATGGTGGCGATTCCGACTAAACGCTGATTCTTCATTTTCCAAGATAGCACCATCAGAAGGTAGCAACTGTCCAGGTAACGAATTGTTGTGCTGTTGGTCTTCATTCTGAACATCTGTGCGTGAGTCAGATGACTGGATGTGTTCCATGTTAGTTGATTTTCTTTTGCCTCATATACCCTGTTAAAAATATTTCAGAGACAGTTTCATATTCATAACATTGAAATAGACTCGCGTTAGAATAGAACAGAATAGAATAGTTGAAGTACTCATCGATGTAGTCTGTTGTATTCACAATCATTCATTGGATTGGATAGTGGTGCGAGATTGGACTATGTGCGAGGATGAGTCATTGCTGTAGCACTGCGCATAGCTCACTAGAGTGCTCAAACCAGAAAACTATAGTTTTCTGGTTTGAGCACTCTAGCATGGCTTAGATGTTACCACATGTGTGGGACATTTGGGGTGGCTTTTAAAGCTATACCTCCATCCTAGCATCAGCACTGCACTGATGAGGCCCAGAAAGCCGAAACAGTACTGTCTGCAGTTATATAAAATCCAGGTATATATACAGCAGTTTGTAAAAATTTTGAACCCCCCCAAAATATATCATTATATCCCTGCTCTCTAACAATGCTATATATTTGGATATAATGATATATTTTTGGGGGGGTTCAAAATTTTTGCAAACTGCTGTATGTATATATATATATATATATATATATATATATATATATATATATATATATATATATATATATATATATATATATATATATATATATATAACAAAGAACTTGTGAGGGGCCTCGCAAACAATGCAGATCCTTAACCAACGTAAAATGCTTGCTGGAGGATCACTAAAGCGATCGTGGACACTTGAAATAATCGTAAATAAAACGTCGAAACGTCGAGCGAATAAACCAGCAAAGCTACATTGGAGTTGGACTCTTGACCCTCACATTTTCGGTTTTATATATATATATATATATATATATATATATATATATATATATATATATATATATAAAGATGAATTTATGGACAACTAATTGCCTCATAATCTTTGGATCACCAACCTATTCTCGTTCGGAAGGCGATTCACAGCGATTTCTGAAATAAATACATAGACAGTTAAAGTGAGAACAGAAATTTTCACAACAAAGATTATGAGTGAAAAAGTGCCTCAGCCGGGAGTTGAACCCGGGTCTCCTGATGACCGGACAGATGCCTTACCACTAGGCCACTGAGACAACCACACTTACACAAACACAAACAACACATTTGTGGCTTCATAGTGGAAAGCTCTTAGGAGACATTTTTTACACAAATTCTGCAATTAGGATCGCGTCACTTTACCCAGTCGTTTCAGTTTCTGAAATAAATACAATAAATAAATCGCTGTGAATCGCCTTCCGAACGAGAATAGGTTGGTGATCCAAAGATTATGAGGCAATTAGTTGTCCATATCTCCCTTCCCACACTAATTTGTAAATTAATTTCCAAGGGGAGTGGACTGTGAATCGCTGAACGACTGGGTAAAGTGACGCGATCCTAATTGCAGAATTTGTGTAAAAATGTCTCCTAAGAGCTTTCCACTATGAAGCCACAAACGTGTTGTTTGTTTCTGTGTAAGTGTGGTTGTCTCAGTGGCCTAGTGGTAAGGCATCTGTCCGGTCATCAGGAGACCCGGGTTCAACTCCCAGCTGAGGCACTTTTTCACTCATAATCTTTGTTGTGAAAATTTCTGTTCTCACTTTAACTGTATATATATATATATATATATATATATATATACACCCTTTTGCAAAAATATTGACACTTAAAAATATATATAAATATATATTCGTCCTTTGTGTTTACATCGCATACGTGATGACAGGCGGCAAATAGTTTTTAATTTGGGTACAGTAGCATTTTACAAACTCTATTGTACCCTTCTCGAGAACTGTTTGCCGCCTATCGTCACGTATGCGATATAAACACAAAGGACGAATATATATTTATATATATTTTGAGGTGTCAATATTTTTGCAAAAGGGTATATATATATATATATATATATATATATATATATATATATATATATATATATATATATATATATATATATATATATATATATATATAAAGATGAATTTCTGGAGTCGGACTAGTTCAAAAACATTTAATTGCTACTCGGAGTTTCATGCTTCTAATGAAGCAATCATCAGGCAACTGACAACAATAACGGTTACATGTAAAGATATACAAATTTGAAAATGGGGGACAATGCTTACTGGCGTGACATGTCGAGATGTGATTGGACGGCAAAAGCGCTAAACAATCGGGTAAATCTATATTAGGTAAGCGCGGTATTTAACAGGAACTTCTTAGAATGTCTACAGATCGATGTCAGTTCGTTTCTATGATTAAGTGTCGACATTTCCGGCTTACAAATTATAAAATATTTCTCCCATAGGCAAAGATTGCATTTTTTGTTGACATTTGAATACGACCTAGCTTGCTTTACTTTTCTCCACTTGATTTGGTAATTGATTTTCAGTTCCTTTAGACTCCATATGTACTTGCTAAGTTCGGTTACATTTTTGTACCTTTCGTTCCTGAAAGAACATGTATGGTTATTGTAGCGTTCCTTAAATGTCGTGTCACACAGTCCGATGTATGTTTGTTTTGTCTGTGGAGTCACGACCTCTGCTTGGTAGACAATGTTCCGGTCATTACAATTTCCTTCAAGTGGGCAAGAATTCTTGTTTCGGCAATTACAGTTGTTATCAATTTGTCCTGAATGATTTGATGGTTTGCTAATCTGGGCTTTGTTGTGGCTGGAGATAATGGTTTTAATGTTGCTCATACAGCTGTAGCTCAGTTTAAGCGTGTTTCGGTTAAAGATTTTGTGGTTATATATATATATATATATATATATATATATATATATATATATATATATATATATATATATATATATATATACCTGAATTTTTCAAAACGTGTTCAACGAAAATTTACGCAATTTCACTGCAACTAGCCCAAACAAGGGTTTTTATGAGCCCGATCAGCCCGAAAATGACAGAGAAGAGAGAGAAGAGGAAAACGGAGCAATAGCGAGCGAAAAAAATGACTAGCAACAATCTATTATATTTTATACCTTTATATTAAAAACAAGGCCAAGAACGCTCACAAACGCTTACTTGGAGCGATATCGTTTTCAAAAATCCAGGTAGATATCTCGATAGATTGACGACAATGATTGGAAAAAGTGCCAAAAAGCCATTTTCAGCCAAAGTCGGCACTTTCTGGAACACTCCACAGCTTGAAATTATCTTAAAACCAACAAACGACCCCCCCCCCCCCCCCCAGCCCCTCCCTTTCCCTCCAAGTGCAAAGATTGTCGTTACTTCCCATGATTCTCTACTATGACAGAATCAAACGTTTCGAAGCCAGTGCGCGCGCTAGAAATCAGTGGCTTACTTTGTCGGTTATTTTCTGTAGATTTCCTTTTGGCCGCCTTGAACAAAGTTTTCCTGAGGACATCATTAAGTCCCGTGAGGGAAAGAAAGCTGGTGATTGGCACAGTCTGTCATCGTCCTTATATCTTACTGTATTTCGTCTCTTTTGAGGCTAAACGGGTACCACTTTTGATCTCGGGCCGAGACGAAAAGGTTACTGGGGATATTGTGCGCTTTGTTGTTGGCGGTAACAAGTCTTTTGCCTCAAAAAGGAGCTTCTACGGGTCATATCTATTAGACAGCAGCCGAATTGTTGGTGAATTTTGACCCGGCGAAAGACTTAGTAAAAATTTGTTTTGAAGGCAAGAGAATGTGTTCCCCTGTCAAATGCGAGTGTACATCCGGGAACTCGAATAAAATAACTGCGAAGACAACTGTTTGTGGATGTTTACTTGCCAAGAACGTGAGTTTTTTCGAGTTATTTGATGATATTTGGCTTGTGAGAATCATGGAAAAACTATGGGTAGTTCCCCGGAAGCCTTTTGACTTCTGCAAAGGAATTTTATTGTGTGATTTCCGGCTTGGTCAAGTTGTTGACAAATGCTGATCAGCTGAAGTGTCAGGTATGTCGATCCATCTGTTTAGTATATTCCGTGCAAGGCATAAAACAGCTTCTTCTGTGTTTAGTTAAAGCAATAGTGCCTTAAATAGCCCATTCTGGGTTCTAGATTTATCTGCGGCGAACGTTTGCTATAAACCGTATCGTTTGACCGACTAAAAGGTTAATAAGACATATTTGTGCTTTGGTTGTTAATTTCGAATTCATTGCAAAGCTTTGTCACTTTTGCCGAGAGCAACTTGTCGTGAACTACCAGCAATTAGGATGTCATTTTAAGCCTAACTAGATTCTTTTAAATGCTTTTCATTCGTCTTAAGTGTGAAATTGTTAAAACGTACTTGAAATTTCTAGAGCCATGCTTTATCAAATTCAGTCAGATATTACTAGTAATATGCATGTGTGACACAAATCCAAATATTTGTGGCCCCTGTCTCAATATAATGCTAGCAAAATGCCTTAAACCAGCGTTATTGTCATTATTTTAGTTCTTTTAGAAACATGTTTGGCGTATACGAGACTGTTAACCTTAATGAGATTTTTGCTTTTTGTGGCCAGTACAATTTATTTTATATCTTTGTGAAAAGTTGTCTTGTTTACATTGAATTTCTTACTTCTGAGGTGCACATAGAAATGTCACATTTTTTTACTCTAATTTGGTCGCTTTCAGATACATTCAGGGCACAGCTAAACTAAAGAAAATTTAACACAGTTAAAACAGCATCTTTCAACTAGTAGCTTCTAAGAAATGACCATATGCTAATAGATGGATAGTGTTTATGTCAAGTCGATTGAGGGCTTTCCCTTCTAATAATGAGCATGCCAATTCATCGTTCGCCGGCGAACGATAAATCAAGGGAAAAGAGTAAAACGGTTAATGAATTGCCGACAATGATCAGCAAAAGTACCAAAAAGCAATCTTCGGCCAAAGTCAGCGCTTTCTGGAACACTCCACAGCATTTGCTTGAAATATATACCTGAATTTTTCAAAACGTGTTCAACGAAAATTTACGCAATTTCACTGCAACTAGCCCAAACAAGGGTTTTTATGAGCCCGATCAGCCCGAAAATGACAGAGAAGAGAGAGAAGAGGAAAACGGAGCAATAGCGAGCGAAAAAAATGACTAGCAACAATCTATTATATTTTATACCTTTATATTAAAAAACAAGGCCAAGAACGCTCACAAACGCTTACTTGGAGCGATATCGTTTTCAAAAATCCAGGTAGATATATATATATATATATATATATATATATATATATATATATATATATATATATATATATATATATATATATATATATATATATATATATATATATAGATAAGTATAATAAAAATAACGATGGGGGCGAACTTCTTACTGGTCCTGACTGGTTTTAACGTTTCGGCCTTCGGCCTTCTTCAGAAATTACAAAGAATTAAAAACTAAAAACTAAAAACTATGTACAATGATTAAGTTATACAAGTTGTGACTTATATACATTAAGCTACAAAAACAAAGGAAAACGAGGTTACGTAACATAACAAAAGAACTAAATAACAAGGAAAAATTTAACGCTAAAAATATACATGATGTGATAAAAACCTTAATTAATGATTGAAACAAAGAAAACTCCCTATCGAGGGCCCCCGAATAATCATATAGGTCACTGTCGGAATGACAGGACCAGCACGTCTTACCAAGTGCCCCCGACAGAACGTTCAAACACAAAACAACTAAAAACAAAGAATAAAACAAGGAAAAGAAAAAGACAATCCTATTATTGCAAGATACGTGCGTTAATTATTGTAGTTAATGCGGTTTTTTGATCTAAATTCACGTCTCTTGTTAAGGCCATGCGGATTGAGCGTAAACAATTGGGTTGTCCAATAAGCCTCCCTAGTGAGCAACAATTGGTCAAGGTGAAATGTATTTTGAAATGATCTAATTTATATATATATATATATATATATATATATATGTTTATGGAGGAAAGAAACAAATAAACTACGCTTTCATCCCGACAAGCCTGTTTCGTGGTTGCCCACTCATCAGGGGATTCAATAAGAATATTCCTTACCGTCGCTTCTTATATACAAAATAATTTACATAATAACAATAACAAACAGGCTTGTCGGGATGAAAGCGTAGTTTATTTGTTTCTTTCCTCCATAAACATATACTTCGCTCTACATTAATGTATTGAGCACTGTTTTACGAATATCCAGTTCTACAAAATCCCTGAGCAGGGTCCTTAAACAATGAGTAATAAATTCCACACTCAGAGCCTTTGAGTGACGAGGCCAGCACAAAAATAACAAATTCCCGAACGAGGCCCTTGAACGTTAAGACAATTACAAAAGGCGATAAAAAATTTATGCTAAAAATTCACTATAAGAAAATCACAACCTAGTGATGAAACCTCCCTGAATTTAATTGTAATGAATACGATTTTTTGAATGAAATTCTTGTCTTTTATTTAGCCCAAAAGGTGAAAGGGAAAATAGTTGCGCACTCCAATACGCTTCTTTCGTGACAAGTAATTTTTCTGTGTCTTGATTTGTGTTTGTATAAATTTGGTCTATGCATTGAAAAGTGAAATCTGTTAGAATGTGTGGCGTTTTGTTGAAGTGTATGGCGACCTCACATGCTCAGGGATTTTGTTGTGGCATTGGCCTGTATGATTGTTCAGAGCCCTGAATGGGAAACTTATTAAGTTGGGACTATTGCATAACTTTTTCTATTTTTGATTGTTTTTCTTAGTTATTATACCTTTTGTTAGGTTAATGTAGTTCATTAGTATTATTTGTGGCAATTGTGATTTGCCTTTGGTTTAGTCTCGTTATCACTTTTATTATTGTATTATTGTTGTAATTTTTGCTTTTATTTTTGTTACGTAATTTATCAGTAGTTTAACATTAAGTCATTGTTGTAACCGTATTTAAGTCTCATGTGTAACTTGTCTGTATAACTGATGAAGGTCGAGAGACCGAAACGTTTTTAAACTAAATTTTTATTTTTTATACCAAAAGTTGTCCATTTTCGGTCTTTTTAACTAGTTTTTTATTATATCCACCGAATCCGGACTGTGAATCCATTATTGTGATCCTTTTGGTATGACATCTTTCGTTGGCTCAGGCAGCACCTTCAAAACCGTATATATATATATATATATATATATATATATATATATATATATATATATATATATATATATATATATATATATATATATATATACGCAAGCCTTAACACACTTGTAACTCCCCTGAAGAAGGCCGTGATGGCCGAAACGTAGGGTCAATAAAGCAAAATCAAGTCAAGACATGGAGTTGGAAGCTTGATAATCACAACTCATTCTATATATATATATATATATATATATATATATATATATATTATATATATATATATATATATATATATATATATATATATAATAAATTACAAAGTTAAGTTTGGCGGCCCTATTAAATCTTCACAATGGTGGAGATATCGTGCTGATATATCTTTGATCTCTGGCAGCAAGGTCTTTTTGCGCTGAATTCCTTTACTGAGTATATCAATTCTCTGTATCCCACTATTAAATTCGAATTAGTTTTTATCTGAGAACAAACTTAATGTTTTAGACGTTACACTCCATCTTGTCGATGGGTTTATCCAGACTGATGTTTATTCCAAACCTACAGATAGCCATTTGTATCTTTCTCCATCCAGTGCCCATCCTAAGCATATTTTCAAGGCAATCCCTTTTGGGGATGACTTGAGACTGCGCAGAAATTGTTCGGAGGACGATTTTCTTACCAAAAGGTTGGAGGAGTACAAGGACTACCTGGTTGATCAAGGATATCCAGTAGAATCTGTTTCCCGGAAATTTTCTAGAGCGGCAGAAATTCCTAGAAGTGATTTGCTCAAACCTAAAGTTAGGGATTCCAAAAAAAAAATTTCCTTTCGTTCTTACATATAATCCAAATTTACCATTCATTATTGGGTTGATTAGAAAACATTTCCATCTCTTGGAGTCATCCCCCAAACTTAAAAGAGCTCTTCCCACCTGGTTCTATTATATCATCTTATCGCAGACCTAAGAACCTAAAAGAAATTTTAGCAATTTCTAAGTGCAGAAACAGCCCGCGGCCGACAACAGATGCACAAGCACCCGGCTGCTACAAATGCGAAAAGACCAGATGTGACCTCTGTGAGAATTTCCTTGTCAGTTCTAAAACTTTTTTCAGCACCCAAACTGGCAAAACATATAGTATTCGACAAAGACTTTCGTGCAACTCCGATAATGTGATTTATTTGCATTGGTTCATTGCAAGAAATGCAATCTCCAGTATGTTGGATCTACCACTACGGAATTTAAAGTTAGATTTAGGAATCACAAATCTACGATGAAAACAAACAAGAAAACCTGCGAGGTCGCCATACACTTCAACAAAACGCCACACATTCTAACAGATTTCACTTTTCAATGCATAGACCAAATTTACACAAACACAAATCAAGACACAGAAAAATTACTTGTCACGAAAGAAGCGTACTGGAGTGCGCAGCTATTTTCCCTTTCACCTTTTGGGATAAATAAAAGACAAGAATTTCATTCAATAAATCGTATTCATTACAATTAAATTCAGGGAGGTTTCATCACTAGGTTGTGATTTTCTTATAGTGAACCTAAGCATAATTTTTTATCGCCTTTTGTAATTGTCTTAGCGTTCAAGGGCCTGGTTCGGGAAATTGTTATTTTTTTTGCTGGCCTCGTCACTCAAAGGCCTTGAGTGTGGAATTTATTACTCATTGTTTAAGGACCCTGCTCAGGGATTTTGTTGTGGCATTGGCCTGTATGATTGCATTGAAGTCCATAATTGCTAGAATAGAAAACTATGATTGCAAAAGTCTGCATATAACGCGCAGTTTTGCTGGATTTCTAATGTGTAAAAAGAAACGAAACTGAATGCAATTTGGTTAGCCGAGGGGTTGACCATTAATCAACAAGAAGCTGCAATACTGGGGACCTTGGAGAACCAGAGAACTTGTTCATATCGAACCAGGGTGTTCAATCGAGAATCGAGTAAAATTTGTTGTCAGGTTTGATTGAACCGGCGTGTTCAATCGAGAACAAAGGTGTGCGATTACACAGCTTGACCTCGTGGCGTCTTAACCCTATCCAGACCTGGGGGGACTTTCGGAGCCCGCTCGAACTTTGAAGTTGTGTCGTTTCAAAACGGCTGATGCAATGACCACCAAATGTGGTGACTTTTCCTAAAATTTATCTGGAAACATTTTTCCGTTAGCGCCCTTTGTTCACCGACATTGACGTTTCCATAGCAACCGCTTTTTGACAACTATGTTTTACAAAATTAGCATTTTTTGCTTTAATCAAGATTATGTCAAAGTTTTCTTATTGAATTAACATTTTCCACTTAATTTAGCGATAATTGATCAAATTATGTATAATTGTTTATTAATTAAGGTTAATTACTGGTAATTTTAGGGAAATGTGGAATATGAAATGTCAAGATCCAGGATGGCGGATCAAAGTTTTACTAAAGGTTGTTTCTCTCTATAATATTATTATTGGCTCATATTTGCGATTATAAAACATTTCCCCACAATAAACTAAGGTTTAGCAGTCCATTTGCCTTATTTTAAGGTGTTTTTACCGAAATTAACACGTTTGGACTAATTCAAGATGGCGGATCCAAGATGGCGGAAAATAAAATGGGAAATTTATTTCTAGTATATTACGTGTCTGTGTAATTCCATTATCTCTAAAAATTTATTGTCAAAATATCATAAAAATGTCCTTTTCACTTGAGAAAGCATTTTTGAATTCATAATGTACATAAAAAAGCCATAATTTGCAAAGTTCACTGTTCCAGTTTTTATGAAAATTTACACATCACTTACACGACGTCACATGCTGTTACCATAGCAACAAAGTGTACGAATTCATTAACTTTTACTCCTGCATCAATATGTGAAAGTTTGGTATGAACACTACCGTTTGCTTCAGAGATATGCCTCATAGAACGTTTCAGTTGGTTATTTCATTGTATATGACGTCAAAATGACGTCACTGTTATTGTTAACAACACCAACAGTGTTAGTAAACATAAGACTTTCATCAAATAGGTTGCTGTTAAAGTCTTGTTGTTATATGTTTAAAATTGAGAAAATATTGATTAAAGAGTGTTTCAACCATCAAAATCGACTATATGAAGTCATAATGACGTCACGTGACGTCATTATGACACCAAAGTATCTGTAGTTACTAAAAACATTATCTTGTGTAAACTTGGTGGCCATAGCATAAGCGGTTTCAAAGTTACGTAGGGGAGGCTTCTGGAGCCCACTCCACGCCCCCCCCCCCCCCCCCCCCCCCCCCCGTACCGACCCGTGTATAGCCAAATTATCTTATAAAGCAAGTATTTAGATAGGTAAGAGTGGAGAACTATCACTCAAATGCAGAACACGCTTGATCGATATTCTGACAGTTTTCTGAACAAGTAAAGTATCTTTGCTTGACAATGATCGTCAAATGCGCATGCATTCAAACTTTGCTCTATACTTGATCGAACGCTGGCGCTGGTTCTCGATTGAACACGCTGGTTCGATCTGGTTCATTCGAAGCTGACGGCAAAATTTCCTCGATTCTTGATCGCACACCCTGGTTCTCGATTGAACACACTGGTTCAATCAAACCTGACAACAAATTTTACTCGATTCTTGATCGCACACCCTGGTTCTCGATTGAACATGCTGGTTCAATCAAACCTGACTACAAATTTTACTCGATTCTTTATCGCACACCCCGGTTCTCGATTGAACACGCTGGTTCGATCAAACCTGACAACAAATTTTACTCGATTCTTGATTGAACGCCCTGGTTCGATGTAAACACGCTGGTTCACTGAGGATCAGTATCGCTCGATAGAACAACTCGTCTGAAACACAATTGCAACACAGTACTAGTGGCACTGTATAACTTGAACGAGAGTTACTCCACTCGATCTTGCTATCGGTACCCAGATTGAAAAACCAAAACTCTTAGAGGAAAACAAAATAATAAATTACTCACCGCCTTCGATTTTCTTTCTACAAAAACAAAGACTGCAAAAACGTGAGGTCAACAAATCCCGGTCTGGATAGGGTTAACTCATTGCAGTATCGATTCCCCAGTGTTTTGAGTGCTTTTGATTCCAAAATGGGAGTCCAGAAGGGGGAGGAGGTCCATGTTTTGTACCGACCCGTGTATAACCAAATTATCTTACAAAGCAAGTATTTAGATAGAGTGGAGAACTATCACTCAAATGCAGTACACGCTTGATCGATATTCTGACAGTTTTCTGAACAAGTAAAGTATCTTTGCTTGACAATGCAATGGCAATGATCGTCAAATGCGCATGCATTCAAACTTTGCTCTATACTTGATCGAACACTGGCGCTGGTTCTCGATTGAACACGCTGGTTCGATCTGGTTCATTCGAAGCTGACGGCAAAATTTTCTCGATTCCTGATCGCACACCACGGTTCTCGATCAATCAAACCTGACAACACATTTTAATCGATTCTTGATCGCACAACATGGTTCTCGATTGAACACACTGGTTCAATCAAACCCGACAACAAATTTTACTCAATTCTTGATCGCACACCATGGTTCTCGATTGAACACACTGGTTCAATCAAACCTGACAACAAATTTTACTCGATTCTTGATCGCACACCATGGTTCTCGATTGAACACACTGGTTTAATCAAATCTGACAACAAATTTTACTCGATTCTTGATAGCACACCATGGTTCTCGATTGAACACACTGGTTCAATCAAACCTGACAACAAATTTTACTCGATTCGTGATCGCACACCATGCATAGTTCTCGATTGAACATGCTGGTTTAATCAAACCTGAAAACAAATTTTACTCGTACATGGTTCTCGATTGAACATGCTGGTTCAATCAAACCTGACAACAAATTTTACTCTTACATGGTTCTCGATTGAACATGCTGGTTCAATCAAACCTGACAACAACTTTTACTCCATTCTTGATCGCACACCATGGTTCTCGATTGAACACGCTGGTTCGATCAAACCTGACAACAAATTCTACTCCATTCTTGATTGAACATCCTGGTTCGATATAAACACGCTGGTTCAGTGAACATCAGTGTCGCTCGATAGAACAACTCGTTTGAAACACAATTGCAACACAGTACCGAGTGGCACTGTAACTTGAACGAGAGTCACTCCACTCGATCTAGCGCTGTCGGTACCCAGATTGAAAAACCAAAAATCTTGGGGATAACAAATAATAAATTACTCACCGCCTTCGATTTTCTTTCCACAAAAACAAAGACTACAAAAACGTGAGGTCAAAAAAAGCCCGGTCTGGAAAAGGTTAACCCATTGCAGTATCGATTCCCCAGTGTTTTGAGTGCTTTTGAGTCCAAAATGGGGAGGGGGTCCATGTTTTGTACCGACCCGTGTATAGCCAAATTATCTTACAAAGCAAGTATTTAGATAGAGTGGAGAACTATCACTCAGATGCAGTACACGCTTGATCGATATTCTGACAGTTTTCTGAACAAGTAAAGTATCTTTGCTTGACAATGCACTGACAATGATCGTCAAATGCGCATGCATTCAAACTTTGCTCTACACTTGATCGAACACTGGCGCTGGTTCTCGATTGAACAGGCTGGTTCGATCTGGTTCATTCGAAGCTGACGGCAAAATTTCCTCGATTCTTGATCGCACACCATGCATGGTTCTCGATTGAACACACTGGTTCAATCAAACCTGACAACACATTTTACTCGATTCTTGATCGCACACCCTGGTTCTCGATTGTACATGCTGGTTCAATCAAACCTGACAACAATTTTACTCGATTCTTGATCGCACACCATGGTTCTCGATTGAACACACTGGTTCAATCAAACCTGACAACAAATTTTACTCGTACATGGTTCTCGATTGAACATGCTGGTTCAATCAAACCTGGAAACAAATTTTACTCGATTCTTGATTGCACACCCTGGTTCTCGATCTGTCTCGATTGAACACACTGGTTCAATCAAACCTGACAACAAATTTTACTCGATTCGTGATCGCACACCATGGTTCTCGATTGAACATGCTGGTTCAATCAAACCTGACAACAAATTTTACTCGTACATGGTTCTCGATTGAACATGCTGGTTCAATCAAACCTGAAAACAAATTTTACTCGATTCTTGATCGCACACCCCGGTTCTCGAATGAACACACTGGTTCAATCAAACCTGACAACAAATTTTACTCTTACATGGTTCTCGATTGAACATGCTGGTTCAATCAAACCTGACAACAACTTTTACTCCATTCTTGATCACACACCATGGTTCTCGATTGAACACACTGGTTCAATCAAACCTGACAACAAATTTTACTCGATTCTTGATCGCACACCATGGTTCTCGATTGAACACGCTGGTTCGATCAAACCTGACAACAAATTCTACTCCATTCTTGATTGAACACCCTGGTTCGATATGAACACGCTGGTTCACTTAAGATCTGAATGTCGCTCGATAGAACAACTCGTTTGAAACACAATTGCAACACAGTACTAGTAGCACTGTAACTTGAACGAGAATTACTCCACTCGATCTTGCTATCGGTACCCAGATTGAAAAACCAAAAATCTTGGAGGATAACAAAATAATAAATTACTCACCGCCTTCGATTTTCTTTCTACAAAAACAATGAATACAAAAACGTGAGGCACGCGGAAAGGCACATGAATACGCGTGATTTTATGTGATTACTGATAACACTTATCAGGTGAATAATAATAATACATTTCTATAGCGCCTTTTTTCAGTGATTCAAAGGCGCTAATTACATTCAAATACACTAAAAATATCAAATCTACAATGTTAAGTTAAAAAGCTCGCTTAAAAAGAAAACCAATAAATTATTTACAAGTAAGATGTTCTAAAAAGCTAAAAACGTTACAAATAAAAATAATATAGTAATAATAATAATAATAAAGAACATGTTTATCCAGGATGACTGCGTCAGTTTAGAAAAAGAAAAACTGCTATCAACGCAGGTCCTGCTACAACAACGTGAGCAAAGTGAAATGCACAAGCTTTCACGTGACGCAAATCTCGGTTGTCGGTTTTTTCTGCATACACAAACCGACTTCGTGGATTTATGAACTGCTGCCTCGTTAGCTTTTTGTCGTCAGAAGGCTGGCTCGTTAGCAATAAAATCAAAATCGCTAAATTAAGTCGATGAACTTGCAGTTATTAGCTTTGTTTTCTATTTTTAAACTGTGTTTCTACGCTATTTCAGCAATTTTTAGTCCAACTACAGTGGAACCTCGATTTAACGAACCTCTATATAACGAAGTCCTCGGTACAACGAACGATATTCTTTAGCCCGGCAAAATTACAAGTGAAATGACTGAAATTTATGGAACAGAACCTCGATATAACGAAATCCTCGTTATAACGAACACAATTCGGCAGTCCAAACGTAAAACTTACCCCGATATAACGAATGAATCTCAATGCGTGACAAAAGATGAATTCGGAACAGACCAACAGTGTGTGCTACAGGGCTATGAGCTGCACTTCTGGAAGTGAATATTTCCATCCGCCTTTTGCCTGTTCCAGGTGTCTATTCGCGCTTTCCCCACTATCTGAACGCCTGGGACAGGCTGAATAATCCGCCTACAGTTTTTAATAACTTTTAAGTTTTAAAAAAGTTTGTCGTCTGTGTTTATGTTGATTTTCAACGTCTGAAAAGGTATACGTCGTCGGCTTTTCTACTGTTCAGTAAAAGAATTTTCGACAGAGCGAGAGAGAAGTAAATGAATTGCATGATGAATCTGATCTGAAAATTGACTGGTTTAATATCATCAGGTGCGGGCTTTCCATAGAATCGCATATATAAAAGAAAGCGTGCATTCTTATTGGCTAACGACGAGAGGGTATTTAGCGTGGAATTGCATACCTGAGAAGTGATTTTGCATGGCATCTTCGCGGACGATGTTTTTGTACTTTCTTTATGTAGTATTTATACTTTCTTTTAAAATAGTGAGCTTTGATTTGAAGCGAAAAATACAGACGTGCCATTCACTAATGATACATTTATCTAGAGTGAATTTCTGTCCTAAATTTAAACCAAACTGTGGACTTTTGTAGAGAGTAAAGAAGCCATTCACACTGCAGTCTTACAAGAAGCTTAGGAAAAAAAAAAACATGTCTAAATCAAGCAAAGAAGTTTATGAAAACAAGCATACTGTACTGAGCTAATTAAAAGTAATTTCCACTATACACCGAAGGACCGCCCGGTTGCTTTAAAAATAAACAAAGCTGCTGTCCGAAGTAGAGTAGTTTCAGCGAACTTTCTTATTTCAAAACCAAAACTTGTTTCCCAACTCCTGTCTTGTAGAGTATCAAAGAAATCCGGTGTAAAACGTATAAGAGGTACAAAAGGCAATAATGATTAAGTAATAATATTAGTAGTCTGGTATTCAGTTCTTAGAAATGAGTCGCGAGGATACTGAAGAAATAGCGAGAATAAAAATATTCCTGCTCGAGCGGAGATGCGTGTCCGGATCCTTCGTCGTCATAAGATAAGCATATTTTTTTACTGAATGTTTAATAACCAAACTATCAGTCCTCACAAACTTGCCTTCTTTTTTATACAAAGGTTTTTTTTTTTTTTTTCTTTTTCTATTTACGGTGGTGTTTTTTTATTGTCGCTATGATGAAATTCATTTATAACAGTGTGTCGGCGAAGTACAGCGCTCATACGTTCGGCTCCAATGACCACATTATGTGCTCAAGTACAGACAGCATCAATTTCAGTCATATAAAGGCATTTAAAGATAAACAAAACT
>JAJGOT010000864.1:0-184998 GCA_022457155.1 Cladopsammia gracilis | reverse complement strand
CATAGGCCATGAATTTCATGACCATAGATTTCCATTGGTCGTGGATTTTCATAGGCCATGGATTTGATTGGCCATGAAATTTATGGCCATGGATTAGCATAGGCCATGAAATTCACTGCCATGGATATTCATAGGCGAAGGATTTCCATTGGCCAAGGATTTCATGGCGATGGATTTTCATAGACCATGGATTTTTATAGCTACTTTTGATTTTCATAGGCCATGGATTTCATGACCATACATTATAATAGGCCATGGATTTTCATAGGCCATGAATTTCACGGCCATGGATATTCATAGGCCATCAATTTCATGGCCATGGATTTTCGCAGGCCATGGATTTTCATAGGTCATGGATTTTGATAGGCCATGGATTTGATTGGCCATGAATTTCATGGCCATGCATGTTCATAGGTCATGGATTTCCATTGGCGATTGGTTTTCATAGGTCATGGAATTGATTGGCTGTGAATTTCATGGCTATGGATTGTCAAGGGCCATGGATTTTCATAGGCCATGAATTTCATGACCATAGATTATCTTAGGCCATGGATTTTATAACCATAGATTGTCATGAGCCATGGATTTTCATAGGTCATGAATTTTACGGCCATGGATTTTCATAGGCCATGTATTTCACTACCATGGCTATTCACAGGCCAAGGATTTTTATAGCTACTATCGAGTTTCATAGGCCATGGATTTTCCTAGGCCATGAATTTCACGGCCACATAGATTCATAGGCCATAAATTTCATGGCCATGGATTTTGTTATGCCATTTTGATAGGCCATGGATTTTCGTAGGCCATGGATTTTGATTTTGCGCCATAGTTTCACATCCACAAACCTAAACAAACTGCCAACACCCCAATACAATGTTATTTTAGACTGAAAATAGGCCATTTGCACGATGACGTCAATGGACTACTACTACCAGAATTCATTCCGTTTTTCCTTTCTTATTTAAATTTTGTAATCCCAGTGCGGTTTAAATAACAAGAGCCCTAATTTGCACTACAAAACAAAAAACTGAAGGATTCTGGTAGTAGTAGTCAAATGACGTCATCGTGCAAATGGCCTATTGGCTCATACAAATCCTGTGATTCCCAAAACAACATTGGAAAAGGGGAGGGGGAGGACAAACAGTTACATAATGGTATTTGAGGTTTGTTTAGGACCATAGAGAAATGTGAGCGTAGTTTCAGTATGTCTCAACTAGTTTTGTGCGAGATTGTAGCTCGTTTTTTAGTTAAAAACAGTTAAAGCCAAAATTAAGGGTGCCTTAACAGGTTATACTGTTACTAAGGTAACCTGTTACGTCATGGAAATGACCATAACTTGTTCAACAATGGCTAGGCAATTGTTAGATTGTTTAGCACTAACTGATAAAGAGTGGTAGTTTTTAATCCATCAAAGAAACTGTTGCCAGCCACCTCATGGCAAAAAAATTGGGTGACATTTGCCTTTTTCACTCATCACCAGGCTCCCAATTTGACCCTTAAATCATAGCAAAAAGGGTTGTTTCTGTGTGTACCGGAGGACAGATGACGTAAAACAAAAGGAACAAAGAACGACAATTATACAAATGCAAAACAAGACCAAAAATATTATACCTCACAAACAATAGAAGACAATGAATACCAGTACACACAGAAAGACCCGCAAAAAGGTCATTTTGTGAAAGGAAAATCAAAATCTCGCGCATTTCTGAGTTACCTTTCTAAAATCCACACTCGGATTCCAGTATTATGGTTATTATTCTATCTAAAAACGTTAAAATATTTTAATAACGTTAAAAAAGTACCGTCATTTTGACCTTAAAGTGAGCAATTTCGTTGGAAGGCTTGTATGGAGTTCGACCGCGCGGTCATCGCTTTAAGCGTTCTAACTCATTTTAGCAGGCGCAATGTCAATATCCACACTTGGTTTTGGAAAGACTGAAATCTTGTGAACATTTTGGTGGGAAATTTGCTTTGGTTCGAGCGAAAAAAACACGTCATTTTGCACGTTTCAGCCGCACGATGCTTCGACTGAATGCATGTCAAGGTTACATAAACAAGTGCATTTTGTAGACAGTATTGATATCGGAAAGATTTCCGTTTAACCCCAACATTAGTTATGCATACCGTCCCTAAAACTAAAACAAAAGCCAAAACAATAGAAATCCAAAAGCAAAACAATAGCGCATACATGCATAATTAATTTTGGTAATCATTTTGGTGACGCGCACGCCCGGAGCAAATGTCTCGTCTGAGGGGGTCAATATTTTGGCATGAATCAATCCCATGGAACCTATGTGCAGTTTGAATAGAAATCTGCAGACTGCCATTTGTTTTTCACACCTTGGTCAAAAAATTGCCGACAATTTATATTTTGTCATTTCCCCTGGCGAACTGCGTTTTTTCTAAATGAAAGTTTTTACTCTGACGCAAACTTTACAAAACAAAAGGTCAATGTTAGCCTACCTGTATACACCCTTTTGTCTATGTGTTGTGTTGAATACGATTCTTTTTGTATGAATTTGAAGAACATGGTTGGACAGTCTTTCACATCCGTCAAAGTCCCGATAATTGCCTATATATTTCAGCGTTATTTTATGTACGCAGGTTGTCTGCCGTTGGAGCTTTGTAAGCATTGCCTTGATAGCCTGAGACCAGAACTGTACAGTTTTGTTAAATCCAGTGATAGGTTGTCGCCTTTGGTACGGTATTAAAACACAAAAATACTTACTTTTGTAAATAATGCTCACACATTCTGTGCCATATTTTGGAGGAAAAATTATATTTTAATCACCAAAAAGTGTGAATATTTTATAAAAGAAATAAATTAACATCACACACAATGAATTATCGGTGGCAGCTGCATACTGTCTTCCGAGTCTCAATCGCTGC
This sequence comes from Cladopsammia gracilis, assembly GCA_022457155.1. NCBI lineage: Eukaryota > Metazoa > Cnidaria > Anthozoa > Scleractinia > Dendrophylliidae > Cladopsammia > Cladopsammia gracilis. The sequence continues at coordinate 182,106 of JAJGOT010000864.1, read as the reverse complement.
CAACACTTTAAAACATCGACCCATTTTTTCCGATACACAATTTTGTTATACAATCTAACACACACGCATTAGCTTGACTCCCGAATAAACTCACAAAGAGGTGAACGTTGTGGTAAAATTAAGACAACTGCTGCCTACTTCATAGCTTTTCTTTGCAAAAAACAAAAGGCGAATTCATTTTAACCCGTTTTTGCCGGAGTCAAAGCTTGAGTTTTTTATCGTGGTTTAAACAAATTTAATTAGTCTTTTTAATAAAACCCTATGTTGTGACTATTCAAATAAAAGCTGTTCAGCTGTGTACTGTTTGTTTTTTAGTATTTTGCGAAATGAAAATTTTCCATTTAGAATTCGCACTAGACAAATAAAATTTGTCGGGTTTTAACTTGTTTGCAATAAGAAATAGTTACGTTGTGACCTTGAAAATCTTAGACAATCTTGGACTAGTCGGTTCTCCTATGGTGTGAATTTGCCAACAAAACATTAAGTCCAAGTGTAGAGAATATCGATTGATGTCTTCAAAAAACAGTAACAGTCTCGTCGGGTACCTCTGGCTAGGAAACAGCTTTCACGTAGAAAAAATATATTTCAAATAACAGATAAAGTTTGAGTGGCACAGCGATTTTTTTTTTAACTTATAATAAAACAATGGCGATGAAGCTTATTTGCATTCCTATTAGTATTCTATATCAATGATACAGCATAGCTTGCTCTGTATCAGGATTTCCAAATCTTCATTAAATTTTGATTTCTTTTGTATTTTCCTTGTCAATTATTAATGAGTTTTATGACATATTAGAAAACTTTTCGGCGGAACAAGGTGAAGTTCACGGATAACGTCTTCCTGTGTTTTTTTTTAGCCCCTGAGACATGCTGTGAAATTCAATTTTACGCCTTCTTTCCGGATTTTGCAAACTGGTAAAACTTTAATTTTCTTTAAGGCATAAGAAAATAGCGACGAAATCGAATTTTTGAACAGGATGAGATAGTCATAACAAATATCTTTTAATACATCTTTCAGCGAGACTAGTACAGTATTATCGTATTCATAATGAAACTGTGATTTCTCTGAGCCCTAGAAAATAAGGCATCAAGTCATATTATAAACTGTTCGGTTGCCATCCAATTATGAATCACATTTAACGCTCCCACGCACGTTTCCGATATCCATGCTTGGTCAGATTTGTTAAAAAGTAAGGGCCTTTTTTCGGACGAGGTTAAATCTTAGCCAACGTCTAACACGGGATAGCTGTTGACTGACATGTGTTACGGGGATTGTGCTCTTCTTGATCAAAAGCAGAGACCGCCCCACTACAATTCTCCCTCCCCCCCCCCCCCCCCCCCCACCCCACCCCACCCCATTTTCGATGGAGCTGGCAAACTGAAACTGAAACTAAATATTTCGCTGATCACCTTTGCCCTTACACAAAATGTTCTTAGAGCATCGAAAGTAAAGTATCAAGTGATTCTTCGATGAGAAAACAAACCATACGCCATGACCTCGAACCAAATATTTTCCATCCTGCCCGATCTAACTTAGTCAATAAGTATTTTATCATATAACCAATTTGGAGACAAAATTACTTGAAATTTTAACGTGCGAGGCCGTCCGCTTTTGTAGTAGGGCCGTACGGCTTTTTCCAGCCCCGCTCGCGCAAATGCGAACGGCCTTCATACGGGACTTTCATCAATGATTTTGCTAAGAAAAGGTTTGCAGGGCCGTACGGGTCATATGATAATCAGATTTATGTGATTTTTTCCAAAACACAAGAACTAAAAAAAGGAAATTATGGTGCTGCGTCTTTGGGGGACTGAAACACGAAAATTCAGTTTTATCAACTGCGTTGATAGGGTGAATTGTCCACTCTAAACATATTCAAAAACGTGTGACGAAGGGCTAGCGCTCGAAACAAAATTTTCGTGAAGGACTTGAAAAGATAAGCCAATTTTTTTTTTCAAGTTGCAGTCCATTTCCATTCGCGCTATCCGCAGCCAAAGACACGTATCTATAACTTCAGTTCACTAGTATAGTAGTTGTACACAGAACTTATTTTATTTAGGTTAAAATTGATAAAAATATGTTTTTAAAGTGATTTTTGATTTTTACTGCGCATGCGGCGATCAGCCACGTTATTATGCAAGCTGACGTAAGAAAAGAAGAAACTGGTCCGGACCCGTGTTTTTTCAGGTTTTGGGGCCATTGACGTCTATGGCCCCAAAACCTGAAAACGAATGAACGCGGGTCCGTACCAGGTTCGCATAGTTTACACGGGCGAAAATGTGAGGTCCGTACTCCTTTCTTGACGGGTCCGTACCCATTTTTTTCTGTCGTGTAAACGGCCTTTAAGTGTCAAGTATTTAGCGGTTAGAGCTAGTTGTGGACACTATACTAACTACATAATATATTGTAAATTAAAATTATCCTAGTCCTATGTATAAAAGTAGCTTTCTACATGTTAAAATGTCCTAGTTTTAAGAAGAAAAATAGCTAAAAATGTATAAATATATATATAAAAAAAGTGTCCCATTGTCTACAAAGATTGCAATTATCACAATTGTTATCTATCAAGCTACTCATATCTGTTCTTCGTATTGTTGTCTTGAAAGTGTCTAGACTGCGTGAGTTTCTGGTGTCCTTTCTCAACTTTGACCATAATACAGTTTGAGGCTAAACATTTCTGCTACAACGCCAGATGCAAGTTGATTTTTTGCTTTATAAATAAATGACATTGCCCCCTCAAACCATTGCCGTAAAACGTCTGCAAAAGTAAAAGTACATTTTCAATGTTTTTGCTTTCGCAGATGTTCTTCATAAACTCATAATTCGGATACAATAGAGTTTTCTGTATCTACAGAAAAAAATACCATAATGATCAGTATAGTTTTTGTCTTCTTTGCCAGACAGAAAATAAAGGTTATGTTTATTATAACTGACATAGCACATAAACCAAAGCTGGACGTAGTTCCCAAACGACATGAGCTCTCTCAATTCGTTAAATGGATGCAGTTTTTATCTTGACTTGGATATCAAAGCGACCACACTTAGACTCTATTCTTTTAAATGAGCTTCATTCAGAATTTCCTGTCGTGAATTACATTGTTTTCCTTTAACGAAGGAAAAAATCACTTTATTCTATTTATTCCTGCTTTGAGACATGAGACAACAAATATTAATGCAACTATCATGTTTCCTTTACAGGACGGAAACCATAAAGAAACTCTTTGATGATCCCCACCGAGTTTAAATGAAACATTCGAGTTTTCTGTTATCCTGTGATTCACTGAGTCGTGCTACACAGAAATTATTTATTGAAAGATACACAAAGACCCCCGTTCCTTTCTAAATAAATTAACGCCACGTCTTAATGTCGCTTTCAATTCGGTTCCGCCGTAAATTAATCAGTTGAAGGACATTCAGGAAACTGCTCAAATGAAGGCATATTTACATGCAGGCCACAGCACAGTATTAACTTACGGAAAGAAGAGGGAGATAAAGATATTTGATTTTTTAACACATTGATTTGTCAAATCAAATTTTGACGGTTCTAAATGCGAGTCACTTTATAATCCTTTTTAGGTATGAATAGAATGAAAAATAATGAGTGAAATTAAAGATCCTGGCTGTGATGTGATTTATTTACAGGGGCAGTGTCGTGCAGATCTGACCTTTTCTGGTCAAAACCATGCTACAATACTACTTATGTACAAAATGAACACCAAGAGAAAGAAATCAACCATGAAAGAGGAACAAATCATGGTCTGTTCAAGCCCATTTTGCAAAAGAAAATTGAAGAACTTAACCTTTTTCAAGTTACAATTCATTCTGACCTAGCCTAGTCCGTCGGTTGACAAGAGACACTTGTCGACAGTTCTGGTACACTGGAGTGGCAATTTAACTGAAAACTGGACCATCAGTTGTCGGTTTCTGTTAATTCAAAAACATATTTTTGAAATGACACCAAATCACCGTGACACTGCCCCTTTAAGCAATTGCAAAAAAAACGTAAAAACAAAATTCGGGCTTGAACGGGAAACGGGGTGCATTGCTCTTCCCAACTGATCGAAAGCCGTCTGCATTGTTGCTAAAGGGTCAAGTTATCCGATTTGATCACGTCCACTGTAAGGAAAATTATCTGGAAAACTGTTTAAATTTTGAGTTTTCTTTCACCATAGAAACAGTAAAGTACACTGAATCACTCCTTGAAGTAAAATCCATACTTTTTTGTTTTATTTACTTTTAACTTGTAACTAACACTTTACTATGACACCATTCGATTCTTCTAATGCTTAACTATTTTTGAGCCCTTCGAGTGCTTGTCTGATGTTTTTTTACCTTCTTTTATACTGTCACTAAAAAAGCCTTTCATAAGCGCGAAAAATGAAATGAAGCTCTTTGATACAACGTGCTCACGTACCTTTTATGAAATTAAGCAAACAATTTACTTCTGTTAAAGATTAAAATATTCCGAGAAAGCTCTTTGATTATTTCGTATGTCATGTTTACTTAAACGCCAGATTAAATGTCTAGTTTAGATCAAAATACATACTACTCCCCTGCGCGACAGTTGAACTTCGGCTAAGTGGGATTTTGGCTCATTTTGTTTTAAAAACTAAGATTTTACGGAAGGATTGTTTTGAATTTGCGTGTAAACTTCTCGATGTGGGTGGAAATCTGCGATGGCCATTTGTCTGACAGGAATACAGATGATGATTAATATGTTTTTAATATTTTTTTCTTTCGAACATACAACGACGATTAAGAAAGCACAACTGAATAAAAACCTTTTATAGCAATTTTTGTCTGACTTTTTGGTCGTGGCCTTGCCAATTTAAAGTTCCAATATTGATTTAAACAAATTGTTCCTTTTACAGATCAGTTTTTTTATCAGTTCGATATTTCGATCGTTTTTAATACTTTTATGCGCGATAACTAAAAACATTCGTGACTTCACGCTTTTGATTATTTACTTTTCGCAAAACTCTAAATCCATTTTTTAATCTACATGAAATAGTCCTCGAAAATAAATTCAATAAAACTTGAAACATGTCACTACAAATCTAGCCGCATCTTCCCTTTTTGTCCTCTTATTCTTCTTCTCTCTCTAGCTCAACGTCTAAACTCTTGTAGTCCGTTTAGATCTTGTACGAGATTTTCCAACAAAGTTTTTCTCTACTCTGATACCACTGTTTACATAGTTTCATTTTCTTTTTTCCTGTCTTCTTGAGGTTATTACGTTACGTTTGTCTTTAGGCAAAGTTATGTAATTTTTGTTCCAGCTTGTTACTGTACATACGATGGTTCATTCAGGGCAGTGTTTTGAACGTTTCTCTCTGCACTCAGTCAGTAACAGTGTTTACTTAATGTAGTAGTGATCAAACGAGAGTAGCCATAGTTTGTAGCTGATAAACTGACGAGCTTCCAGACGTTGATCGCGTACGGCGCGAGCACCCGGAGTTCAGTTGTGGAGAATCGGTCTCTCTTCTGTCACCCACGCACAGCGACGCAAGAATGCGACGAGGTAAATTACAGATGCTTTGAAAGGCTTCCAACAGTTGGTTGGATGCTTGTGCTGCACATTTAGTAAACACCTCGCGAAAATCATTACAAAGCCACGCATACAAAAACGGATTAATTGCGGCGCTTGCGTAGCAGAGAAAAACGAAAGTGTAGTGAACTACGTATGGTAACGGGTATGGTGCACCTGACACTTTAAACATGACATTAATTACGTAAGGAAACCAGCATATGATGTATACGGCAGCAATCTTAGCCAACGTTTTGGCGGTTTTGAAGAGTGGACTGCGAATTCGCTCGTACTCTGCCAACACTTGGTGCTCGAGAATCTTGATGGCGTGAATTCGGGCGATTCGGAAAATCAGTCCATAGAATACAAAAACAAGAACCGCTGGTAACAACCAGTTAACGCTCAAAACGAAGAGAACGAATTCAACCTTCATTGAAAACCAGCAAAAGTTTCCTGCAGTACTGGTTGGAACATCACGCCAGCCCATCAACGGTAGGAACGCTGTGATTCCTGAGTAGAGCCAAACCACAGCTATTGCTACCGCAATGTGAATTGGGGTAACACGCTTCGAGAAGAACGGGTACGCGATTGTCAGGTAGCGGTAAACGCTGATCACGAGCAGGTTGAACGCGGAGGAGGTCAAAGTCAAAAAGTGGGTCGTGTATAGCAGTTCGCAAACGATGACACCGTGGATGAATTCTGATCGAATATGCAATTCCACCTCTAGGGGCATCGATATTCCCGTTAGCAGCAGTTCAGAGACCGCCAAGCTCACCAGAAGGCCATTGACTTTTGTTCTCAGACGGCGGTGCGCGAGGAAGGCTAGCAGTACGGTTAAATTTCCGATGACGCCGACAATGCAAATCAAAACACCGAGAACGGAGAAGAAAATGTGAAGGTAAGGATTCATGGCACCGCTCGAGGATAGAATCGACAAAAGAGGAAAGTGTTGTTTATCCCTTCAATGCTCGATGTGTTTTGATTAGCTTTAGACATTGAAGGCTAACTAGCTAATCCACGATTGCCTTTCGATGGCGCGAAAGTCTCCGGCACTTCGACAAGATGTTGGTTTTTCTGTAGACTGACTAAACGGTCCGCAGCCCAAGCTTCTTAATATTTCACTAGACTCGCCAGGTAACAAGGAAGCAATAAAGATAGTTCTATGAAAGGTGGAGCTTCTAAATCGTGGTTTTTAAGCGAAAAGGTTTCCTACTGCGATGTTTATTCAGCATTCCACCTGGCGGCATATATTCAAACAATTGAGGTTCAGAGAGTTTGCCTCAGGTCTATATATATTAAATACCCAGTAATGTCGCTCTTCTAAAACTGTCTTTACAACTGACAAGCACTTAAGATAAAAACCAATGAGGCTTAAGCCTTCATTTAAGCTTGACATCCACCAATGTGGTGGCTTCTTTGACATCTTCACGTCATCTCTTCAGGCTATTTCCCCTGCGCTTCCGTGTACGATATAGCAGAGGGTTCAATAAAAGCCAATTTTCGTTGTATTCCCTGCGTCAAATAAAAAAAACTTGAGCTTTAAAGACAATGAAAGAAACAGATCGGTTGGAAGAAAAGCGGGGCATCTATGAACGGCCGTTGTTTACAAGGCATTCGCACGCTTCAAATTAACTGAATATTATTGTGTTTGGAACTGTAGAGTTGAATTATTTATGAGACATTTGCGAATTTATGAGAAATTTTCGACACTGGTATACTTAATTAAATCAACTCAATTTTGGATTCAATTTCGGTTAGCGAAAGGCTTATCGCTTTTTCTTTGCCGAGTTACGTTAAATCCATTTTCATTTTTGCTACTTCACTTCAACGCGATAACAACGCCGAAGAATAAAGTCTTCATTTATTATTTTCCATATATATATTTTTGTCATTGAGTTATTTCGCCCTTTTATTCATTTAGCGTGAGGAGTGTTGATTGTTATTTTGACTCGCTTGAACATAATGGCATCTTTTAAAAAAATTGACATTTACCTTCGGTTCTTTCCATGGTATCTCTTGAAAGCAAATGGATTTAAATTCACTTCGCTAGACGGGAGTCTCAACAATACTAATGAATGGATTGAATGCTGTCCAATTGGTATAGATTGAAGTGTTCACAGGGACAATTGCACTGCATATAAATACCGCGTATTAAGAGGAATCGTAGTTGGTGATAGTTATGCATATATGTTGAAATTAAACGCGCAGGAGATCGACTATTAAACAGTCTACAGGCGCCATATGGAGAAAAAAAAAACAGCAAAAAACACCGAGAGTGGAATGCAAGGTTACTTAAAAGTGAGATCTTCCTTCTTCCTGTGGGTTATAGACACAATGGGTTCTTTGAAATGTCAGCGAATATTCATCGCACAAATTGCTTTTTCATCTAAATCCGCCCCACTTGAGTAATGTTTATGTGGCTATCAGTTTTCTCTAAAAGTCTTTTGTCACCGGATTATCTGTACAGAGAAAACTTAGGATCACGAGGAAGCCGCATGGAAATATTAGCCAGGAACAGCATAATTAATTTCGCTTAATCTCCCGGCTTTTTACTATACTTTTCCAATTTTAAGTTATAGGGCCCAAAGCATCCTATCTTAATAACAAATCTTTAACAAATCTATCGCTTTGCTGCCTGCTATCTGCTACCTTCAAATTGCTTTAAGTTTATGGTTTTTCTACTGAAACTGGGGGCAAGCAAGGTTTCTCCCCGAGCCAAACCTCAGCACGTGTATGTGGTTTTAACTAATTTATTCTGAAAAGGAAACCCAACAGTGTGACCCGGCATTCAAACGAAAACTTTTCTAACGTTTGAGTCTGTGAGTGAAATCCTACAGTGTGACCATTCAAACGAAAACTCTTCTAACTTTTGAGTCTGTGAATGAAATTCTACAGTGTGACCATTCAAAAGAAAGCTATTCAGCAGTACTTTCCTGTGGTACTGCTTATCAGTTTAGCATTTTACAAACTGATTTTTCTCTTGTTTTGATGTTGGGCACTCTTGCATGGAGTAAAAGATGTAGAGCACACCTGTAAGGGCATGGATTGTAAGCTTAAGCTAGCGCTCTGTCCATCTCTATATGATAAATCGCTTTAATTTTTTTGTTCGTCAACCTAAGTCCTAAAACGTGTTCAAATTCACGCGGTGTTGATCATCTTGTTTGACTTTTACAACTCTACTAAATCTTCTGATTGATTTTATCGCCAGTCGGTCAACACACTTTAAGTTATCAGGAAGAAGCTAATCTCACGTTTAATTTTAAGCATATTTTAAAGGACATCAAATGTGCATCTATCGCATTTTTAGATAACATGCAGGTGAAAGGCGGTTGTAACGTGCCAAACGCAAGGGAAGCGGAAAATAAATTCAGCGTAAAGATTTCGCTTTGCAATTGTGGAAACGAAATATTACTGTAACGAAAAATAATGTTCTTTTATCTCAAATTTAAGTTGAATCGGATGCGATGGAGCGAAAGTGACACAGTTTATCCTTCGCTAACAAGTTAAAGCAATCGTTTCAGGCACAAACTTAAATATACTATGTAAGTCATGTTATTGAGAGAAACTTTTGCCAACTTGGACTTGAGAATGAAATCTTACCAACAATAATTTAAAATTATGTCCATAATATTCGCTTTAAGATTTAAGAGTATTATTTACAAAACGAAAAAAGTTAAAAGAAAAACCGAACGTTTTCGACTAATTAAGTCATCTTCAGAGTTTAATAATTTGATAACTGATTTTTTTAACAATAATAACCAAAACTGTTTATTTTAGAGATGGAGAACATTTTCCGTGTTTCTATCAAGCTATGTTAACCCTAGTAGAAGTCTGGGAGAACTCGAGGAGAACTCGAAGTCGAATGAAACACGGAGCAGGTGAACGTCGTTTTTCTGCTTAAGTTGCGCCGATGACGGATAGGAATTGTTTAGCAAAGGAAGCCTTTTGAAGTACTGTTGTTCAAGTTTTTGCCGCTTCTTGAACGGAAGATTCAATTTTCGTTAATCATAAAAGCTGTGTTTATTCTTCATTAATGATAACTTTGTGTTATAGACTCTATAGCTTGCTTCGATCGTGCCGAGACGTCCAACTCTTTGTACGTGTTTGACAACTCTTGGTCGGTAACAAATGCAGTGAAATTCGTTAATCACCAGCCCGCGCACGTGTTCACCTTGGACGTATTTCCTGTTTGTCTAAGAGACAAAGGTTTTGAAATGGACACGTTTGCGCTATTAGTTTCCTGCCAGGTTTTGCTCGACAAAGTTTATCACAACATTTCTATTTCTATTCCGTGATTGGTTTCCCCTCAACTGACTTCCCCCATCCGGTTGGTAATTTCGGTTCTCACTCCGTTTCCTTGTTGATCATCCGACAGTGACGTCGTTTCCGCAAATATCCCAGCGTATTACACGGTAGATTGTCGTATTACACCTTAACATCCTGGTTTGAAGACACGAAAGCTCATGATAATAAAAAGGAATTCCAGGCGAATAATAAATCCTATATTCGATCGTTTAGCATGTAAGCGCAATTTTCCTTAAGTTGTGCGTGTGCTTGGCTTATTTAGGCCCAGTTCAAACGTCGAACTTCACATGTGTCGAACCTAATGCAAATTAGCAAGAACAATAGATTTTGCTAATTTGCATTAGGTTCGGCACATGTGAAGTTCGACGTTTGAACTGGGCCTTAGTTGACGTGTGTGCTTAGTTCGTTATTTAACGTACTACATTTATTTTGCATTGTTTTCCTTACTAACAAGTCTTGTCAATAACTGTGCTCACACTGTGGGTGGCTCCTCCTAAAATGTTCTGCATTTGGTTAGGATTTAATGGAGCCGAAACCAAGTGTGGAATTGCACACATTTTCGGCATCCTACTGATGAACAGTTACGAATTCAGATATGTTTAGTAACCACATTTATTTGACGTCTGTCCCCTTTGAATACGTGAGGACATGCTGCCATTTTTTGATTTCTCTCGTAACCGAAACATGCATGCATGCAATGATGGATTTTCCTCAATTTCATAACGCAAGATATTCTTTTCCATTTATCTTCTATTTATTTTCGAAGACAACAAAACAAAAACAGTATTATCGTAATAGAGCGGATATCGGTTGAATCGCGATTGCGTTGGTTTTTCATTTCCACGCTTTGGCTAAAAATCTCGCGCCACCTTTCCTAACAAATCAGAAGTAAAACCAAAACCAATCGTGACAGTTACTGGTTGTATGTATGTGCATCGAGTGCTGATTGGTTTGTTTGATTGACTGCCTCTGTTGTGATTGACGTACCAGAGTGATAACTTTGGTTTTGGTTTTTCATTGCTACGCTTTGTGATTGGCTTAAAAATCTCGCGCCACTTTCTCGACCAATCAGAAGTAAAACCAAAACCAATCGTGACTTGCTCGCACGCGTTTTCCCGCGCTTGGCGCCGGCGACGGCGACATGTAATTGCTTCGAGCTCTGATTGGTTCATTGGATTGTTTATGACTGTTGTGATTGGTCAGAGTAATTACTTTGGTTTTGGTTTTACGACACTCAATTGAAAACTGCTCTAACCTTCTCAAAAGTGAAACCAAAACCAATCGTGACTTACGCGCACGCGTTTTGCTTGGCGCCGGCTACATGTATTTGCTTCAAGTTCCGATTGGTTCGTCGGATTGTCTGCGAGTTCTGTGATTAGTCAGAGTAATTACTTTGGTTTTGGTTTTACGATACTCAATTGAAAATCGCTCTAAGACGCTCAACTGAAAACTGTTCTAAATTGAGCAATCCCTTGAAGGTGATTGAAGATGGAATCCCATTATGACAAACCAAAATCGTGTCCAAACCGTAATTAAAATTTCGCAAAGTAACGTGAATAGTTCAAGTTAAAGATAAAAAGATTAAAAAAATCATATCCTGTTGTCTTAAATACAGTAGATTCAATTTCCCTGTAGTATTATTGCATATTGACTCATAAATATCAGTTGATATCACCCCCACTTACACTTTTCTAACACTTGCAATAACTAAGAGATATACTCTCATACATTTTTCATCCCACAAACTTGGCTTTGAGACTACCGCAAACCAGGAAACATTTAAATATTTTAATGTTTCCTAATCTGTTTCCACTAAAATATGTGCCGCACAAGCATCTGTTGTTGTGCGGAGACAATACTCTTGTTATCTTGGGCGACTATGGCCTTCTTCCGAACAGATATTAAAGAAAAGATTCATTGAATGCCTTTTGCTAATTGCGGTTACTAAGAGTGAGCATGTGCTGAAAATTTTAAAATCTCATTTTGTGCTCTTTTAATTACTTGATCGCGGCAACTGCTTCATCAGCTCTTGTATGTGTTGTTGTGTGAAAACTGCGAGTGATTTTATACACGTTCTCTAGCTGTGGTAATTAAAACAGAAATTGCCTTTGTTCTTCGTAATCAACTTTAATCTCATAATTTCCTTGAAAAAAATTACAGAAATTTCATGTTTGTAAAATTACCGTAAAAATTACCTAGAGACGTTTTTAAATGTGAGGTTTCGCATATTACAAGAATCGTTTAATTTTTCAAAATTTCGAAATGAGCTCTTTAAAAAAAATCAGGATGTTTCATATCGAAAAAAGAACGTGTTTCATTTTTAGTACAGCACTGGATGAGCTTAAATAAATTATTAGATTGATTGACATGTCCGAGTTGTTGTTTTGCAGTATTACTGAATTACTTACATTTAGTCACGTTTAAATTATTTGAGCCCAAGTACTAACGATGGAAAATAAGCACATCTTTCAAAATACTTCCTGAAAACAATGACTGATCGTCTGGCAATTAGTGAAACTTCACATTCAGTGAGGAAAAGCAATTTTACATGCTGGCAGTTTGTGATCCAGATAATCAGAATATTTTGGGGACGATATAATTGTCCTATGAATTGTCCGAAAATAATTTCAATTTGTTAAAGATGTAATGTTTATCGTGTCACGAGCATGGAATAAATAGAGGTTATTCAGCGTGAAATTATGTAATATGGCTGAATATTTTCTACGAGTAAAAATGCCCAGCCGTATTACACAACTTTTCGCTGAATAAATTGTTTATTGTACGACAGTAACCTTCTCCTAAAACTAAGTTTTTGAAACTGTTTTTCGAGGTCAGAAGAGAGTAATAACGTGTCATATTTGCACTCGTTTTGATGCGTATTTGCACTCTAGAATGCTATGTCGAATAATAAGTATAGGAAATCGTATGAACACGGGTGCATTTCGTGATTTATGGACACGAGTGATGTTTTGAAAGTTCTCAAAATTGCACGAGCCGCTTCAGCGAGTACAATTTTAAGAACATTCAAAACATCACGAGTCAAAACGTCATGTGAGGTGATAAATAAAGAAAGATGGTAACTTTTAAGCTCGGCAATGTAAATTGAACCTGTGACCTCAGCTAGGTTGCTTAGTCCTAAATTTAACTATATAAACTGCTACCTCTAACCTCAACTGAAAGCTAAGCAGTGACTCCGTTATATAAGTCTCAATAAGGTGTCCGACGTCCTTCTGGACGGTATGATTTGGGCTTGACCGTCTCTCACTGATTTCACTGTAAACCGACCTCCGGGGTGGTTAGCACCAGTTTTTCATCAACCATACATGGAATTATAATAAAGACTGGCAGCTGTATGAGCTCTGATAAGCTATAATAGATGCATGAATACATAGTAAGTATAAACCAAAGAAAACAGGCGATTTAATGTTTTAAGTAATGTTTCACATAAGAACGATAGCAAACTTCATTGGCTCTTTCCCACATAGAATATCTTTGATTTCAAGAATAGAGAAGGAGCTGATGGTTAATAATTATATTTCATTATAAAAATAAAGAAAATCCATTTGCGTGAAATACATTTTAGGAAATGTTCGTGCTTAACCAATCAGAATAGCAGAAGACAATAGCTAATAATTTTGCTTCTTTGATGAAATTCCCCAAATACAACATCTTTTAAAAATTGTATGTTGTGCGATTGGGTCTTAAATAACTTCAAACCTTAAAAAAATTAGACAAAATGCACCTTGAACCTTAACTTTTTAGCGGTTTTTGAGTCTAAGCCAATGAGATCACTAGTTGTAACAATGAAAAAAGTTGACATTCCATCGTGCATTGACATTCCATTGCCGTTCAGCGCTATCGTTCTTATGCGGATCATTACTTAAAAGTACAGTAACTTTCCACGAGGTAAAACGTATCACTGGGAAGTAAACGGTGTTTTTTTTTGACAATTTCTCATTTTGGTATAAAAATATCAAAAAAAGAAGTTTTCAAAACTCGTTTCATGTGAGGTTTTGGACATTTACACAGCACTTATCTTCGGCTTGTCACGCTTACTACATTTCCCGTCGTATTTTATAAATGATTTGATTTTCTCTCTTCGTTGGTTACTCCTCTTTGATCTTGAGCGCGTGGTGTATTAAAAAAGGTGGCCACTGGAAAGTAATGTGGTTGAAAGTTATTCTGCAGTTTAGCGCAGAAGTTGCACAGAGTTTGTCTTAGAAATAAAGCAACGACAATACAAAAAATATCATCGGAAGCCTATTGCAAACTTTGTAGCTGAGGTTTTGACCCGTACGTACCAAATATGTCGTCCGCTGGTGCATATGTGGCATCGCTGGGCCAAGACGAACAATTTATTTAGGTTCGAGTCTTACACAAAAATGTACACATGGTCACCGAAGCATTGTTGACGTAATATATCAAACACGAGGAAGAGTGTTTCATCAGGATATCCAAACACCGAGAAGTGGGTTGTAAAACAAGGGGGGAGGGGAGTAATATATCAAACACGAGGAAGAGGAAGAGTGTTTCATCTTGATATCCAAACACCGAGAAGTGGGTTGAAAAACAAGGGGGGGGGGGGGGGGTAATATATCAAACACGAGGAAGAGTGTTTCATCAGGATATCTAAACACCGAGAAGTGGGTTGAAAAACAAGGGGGGAGGGGAGGGGAGTAATATATCAAACACGAGGAAGAGTGTTTCATCAGGATTTCCAAACACCGAGAAGAGGGTTGAAAAACAAGGGGGGAGGGGAGGGGAGTAATATATCAAACACGAGGAAGAGTGTTTCATCAGGATATCCAAACACCGAGAAGTGGGTTGAAAAACTAGGGGGGAGGGGAGGGGAGTAATATATCAAACACGAGGAAGAGTGTTTCATCAGGATATCCAAACACCAAGAAGTGGGTTGAAAAACAAGGGGGGGGGAGGGGAGTAATATATCAAACACAAGGAAGAGTGTTTCATCAGGATATCCAAACACCAAGAAGTGGGTTGAAAAACAAGGGGGGGGGGGGGGAGGGGAGTAATATATCAAACACAAGGAAGAGTGTTTCATCAGGATATCGAAACAACGAGAAGTGGGTTGAAAAACAAGGGGGGAGGGGAGGGGAGTAATATATCAAACACGAGGAAGAGTGTTTCATCAGGATATCCAAACACCAACAAGTGGGTTGAAAAACAAGGGGGGGAGGGGAGGCGAGTAATATATCAAACACGAGGAAGAGTGTTTCATCAGGATATCGAAACACCAAGAAGTGGGTTGAAAAACAAGGGGGGAGGGGAGGGGAGTAATATATCAAACAGGAGGAAGAGTGCTTCTCAAACTAATCATCAAATGCAGAGAAACTAAGGAATAAAATCGCCAAAATCTATGCAAATTAAGACCGGGTATCCAAACCTCCTTCACGGTAGTGATTTCCTTTGTGTTCTCGTCATGAATTATATTATTAATCAGTTTTGGAAGTAAAGATGACTTTTCATCCCTTAAAGCATTGCTCAAAGTTTAAGTCTTGTGAATGGTCGTTCAAGCCTAGAACTCACTCCCCCCTTATTTTTTTCGAGCCTTGTGTCTTAGAAGAGAGAAGTCTTAGAGAGTTCACTGATGACTCTCCAACACATTATCCCAGTATCCAAGGAGTACTGTTCGAGATAGCGAGATAACCCCCCCTTCCCGTTCGCCCACAAACCAACATTTTTGGTTCATAAGAAATTTTTTTTTTAGTTTTCATGTGTAACTTTTCTTTCAAGAATCCTGAAATACTGCACTGATTGAAATATCCACTGGTATGACTGACTTTTACTTGGGTCTTGAATAATCGGATAATTCTAGTAAACGTTTTTAATGCGCTAAAAGCATTTTAAAAATAGAAACCATATCAATTGACCCCCTCGTCTCTCATCTACTTTTGGGTGATAAATTGGTTTAAACTTCCTGTATGACTAAAAAAAAATATCAATTTTAAAAATAGAATACAATAAATCATACAGCTCCCTTTTTTATCCAGACAGGCTAATTTCATATTTATTAACAAGAAATTAGTTTAAATATCCCGCCGGCATGGATAAAAAGGTTCACCAATTTGTTGAAGTCTACCATAACTTAAGTATTATTCTTGGCATTTTTATGGCCACTTTGTTCCCTAACGCCCCCATCAGTATCCTCCTCAGGCACATCCAACGCAGCACGAGCTTATTAGATTTCTTTTGTCATTTTCACATCCTTTTTCTAACTATGAAGGCGGCTCAGGGATTGCGAAACGAATTTCAAAATTTTTGGTGTTATCACAAAACAGCTCTTGACTGAATTGTAGATTATTTCCTTTCCTAGGAAGTCCCAGATTACCGCGCGCCCACACAAAGTGTAATGCCGTTTGTATCTTTAAAGTTAAAAGGAAATGCAGGAGAATTTAGAAACGTTGGTCCAATATTTTGGAGGATATTTGCATAAACATTTAAAATAACGTTATTTCACCTTAAATGCTGTGTTAACAGCGAATTTTGGAGATTTGAAGTTTACGTTTCGATTACGTTGGCCGTTTATAACCGAAGCAAAACCCTTCAGAAGAGGAGGAGAAAGAAAGCTCTTCTTGCCATCCCTACCCCTACCCCTTGCATGTTGCTTGCAGCTGTTACTGCTAATATAATTATTAACGGCACCGCAAGTCTTATGTGTTCGATTAAAGTCCACATTGATGTCGCCCTGCATGGCGCTTCATAACAAGGATCGCACAGCGTAAAATTGAACATATAGTGTATTGAATATAGTTAAATGTTTTTGCTTCCCTACGATATGAGCGACCTACATGTAAACATAACGCAGATTTCTGTAGACTGAATCATCATTCAACAGAAGGTAAAATAAATGAATTCACAATCGTGATCTAACTCGTGGTCGTGAAATCCCAGGAGAAATGGGAAAAGTTTCAGTTATTCTGCCGTGGTAGTGAAAATTAAAATGTAAAAAACTTATATCCTATTTTATAGCAGTGTTTGTACCTAAATACTCTTTGTATCAGCCTTTATTTTATGTATAGTAGGAAGTGTATTTTGTGTGTTTGTAGTAGTAGTTTATTGGTATAGATGTAGTAGTGCGTGTTTATAATTAAATAAAAAAAAAAAAAGAAATGTATATAAAGGCCTATCTCTGAAAGAAATTACAGTTTCCACTTGGTTATGTCAGAAAAATTCGATATCTATCCAAAAAGCTGGAATTAATAAAAAGTCTTAAAAGCGTAAATTGCATTAGCATCCTTGTGTAACGAAAAATGTGAGCGCGCGCGAAAATCGCCTAGCTTGGGGAGACGCCTCTGTGGCGTTTTGCTTCCTTGATCATCCCTGGGATAAATAACAAGGAAGAAGGGGAGAGGTTGGATGATTTTGAAAAAAATACCCTACAAGCCAACTCTCTTGGAGAAAAAGTTTACCTGCAACTGCGAAAGCACGACTTGAGGCTTTGTGTTCTTAGCTAAAAAGGGCTCATCAGCGCGGTGTAGCTTGTAACAAACTAAGAATAAACTACGGGTCATTATGCAATCTATTTACGACTGCTTTCTTGTAGTTGTTCTTAGTTTGTTACAAGCTACACCGCGCTGATGAGCCCCAAGAAAGGGCGAAACAGCTGTCCGCGGTTGCTACCCTGCTTTATCGGTTTCTGTCGCATTGGTGTCTTGCAAAATCTACCTTTTTACGTAGTCATATCAGCCTTGCAGTTTGTCGTTTATGTTCGGATACAAAGCAGTTGTTTTGTCGACAACAGATGCTTAAAGGGACTAAATCACGCTATGCGTATGTCTGTACAAATCTTTCCATTGCTTGACTAAGGTCATTAAAGATTCTAAAATTACAATTTGTGCAAATAAGTAAGGCACAATTCCTCAGTTGATGCCGCAAATACGGTACAGATGGCTTTCTTTCGAGGACGATTGAAACGGATGGCAGTTGCTAGTGCTAAAGCGAATTTATCCTTCGGGCCGTAGGATAAATTATTAACTTGCGTAACACAGCATTGACCGTTCTCAATTTCGTTGTTTGAAAATGTTTATCTGAGTTCCTTACTTATTTCATTTGTATTTTATATTGTTATTTTAGAATCTTTAATAACTTTAGGGAAGTAATGTTTTCCCCAACACCATCTTTATCATTAAAGGCTTTTTATATACAGCAGGAAGAAAAGCAAATCGAGTTATACGTGTTCTGCATTATATACCTTTCTCTTACTAAGAGAATGGTATATATGAAATGATAAATGAAACAAGTATTTCGGTGCTTTATTAAACGCCATTAGAAGCCGAGTACACTGAAAATATATATTTTCCAATCTCGGTGCGTTGTGCCACATTGCGACACATACATGCACTTAAATTCCATCAACGTAATTTCAATGGCTCTGTTGATGGTGGGCTAATGGCTCTTGGAATCCAGCGCAAGAGTCTGGGAACACGGGAAAACCAGGCGTTGTCTCCTCTGGTGGGCGTTGGCTGCACAGGGTTTGGGTTTGAGTTGGAGTTGCTGAAAAATAGTAAGGAAGTGGCAGCTTAAGGTTTTTGGAATTCCTTCGCCATCTGAATCGTCGTTTCTTGAACCAGTTCTAAAATAGAGAAAAGAGCCATTTGAGATACATACACCTCAATGTGCGACCACCTCTCGTAGGCGACCAATTTTCCAAAATAAATTTCTTCCAGTCAAATTACTATCTTCGAAACTTCTCGTAAACGACCGCGACCACTTTACGGCTGGTTATTTGAAGCTTTCTATCGTTTTAACCTCTGTTAAGCGACAACTCAAACATATTTGGATGTCAGTACAGACGCAAATTGAACCATGTGGTGCAGTACAAGTCCAACAAAACGAAAATTTTCTCCTTTGCATCAAAACTTCAATATGCACTAATAGATGCTTTGTACATTGAAATTGCTGTAGGTTCTTAGAGCAGTTTTCAATCCTCGGTAGGGAAAAAGATGGCGACTGGTACATTTACCCATAATTCTTAGCGCACAAAAACCTTAACAACGTTCATAAAAATGTAACGAAAAGTTATAAAATCATCAAACCTAGTCTACACATTGTCCTTAGTACTGGGACAAATATTGCAAAAATTTGACTTTCTTTGTGCCTTATGTGCTGTGTTAGGTCCGCAAGGTATTGTGGTAAAATGAACAGCCGCCATCTTTTTTCCTACGGTGGATTGAGTGTCGCAAAACCAAAACCAAAGTAATTACTCTGACCAATCACAGCAGTCGTAAACAATCCAATGAACCAATCAGAGCTCAAAGCAAATACATGTCGGCGGCGCCAAGCGCGAGAAAACGCGTTCGAGCAAGTCACGATTGGTTTCGGTTTTACTTCTGATTGGTCGAGGAAGTGGCGCGAGATTTTTTAGCCAATCACAAAGCGTAGCAATGCTAAACCAAAGCAATTGTGTAATTACTTTCGATACTCAATTGAAAACTGCTCTATGATTCAAAAAGTAAAAAACCCCTGCGGTCTGACGGTCGTGACTAGAATGGATACTCCAAAATCAGGATGGACCACCCCGGACACTTATTGAGAATGATATAAC
The DNA here is from genome assembly GCA_022457155.1 of Cladopsammia gracilis. Lineage (NCBI taxonomy): Eukaryota > Metazoa > Cnidaria > Anthozoa > Scleractinia > Dendrophylliidae > Cladopsammia > Cladopsammia gracilis. The sequence goes on along the minus strand of JAJGOT010000864.1, from coordinate 162,714 downwards.
GTCATGTCGACACTCAATAAATTTTTAGGTGTAAAAAAGAAAATCTAAAATCCCCACTCAGGCTTGAACCTGTGACCTCAGCTAAGATTAGGCTTACATAGCCTACCGTACCACAGTACCACCTAGCTTCTCGGGTTGTTTAGGCCTAAATTTAACTATATAAACTGCTAACCCCAACCTCTACGGACTTGCTTAGTCAGTAGACGCAAGCTGTTCGCATATTCCAAAAAAAAAACAAACATTTACGGTGGCTCACAACAGTTTCTGGTAATTTCCAGCACTTACACTAGGAATATGAACAATTATCACCAGTCATCCCCCCCCCCCCCCCCCCCCCCCCCCCCCCTCGCGCACCTGGGCAGATAAAAGACCAGCCAGTGAATCTGTTTTGGGCATCTTTACTGAACGAAAGGAGAGGCCTTGAGGACTCGAGAGAAGCATCTAAGCAAGGAGAGAGGCCCAAACAAGTTTGACATGGGAAAGGAGGCTGCGAGGAGGTGACCAACGAGAACGAAAACAGTAACAGGAAACGGGTGAAAAAAAAAAAAAGAAAAGAAAATGAGAGGAAAAAATTTCGAAAGGCTGAGGTGGCTCTGAACCCCTCCCCCAGAAATTTTTTAAACTTTGCAAACCGTTGTATCTTATAAACATGCTAACTACAATTCCATAAAAGAAATGGGAGTCACCGAGCTCAAATTTAAGGGTGTCTTTAACAGGTTATACTGTTACTATGGTAACCTGTTTTGTCATATGACCATAATGTGTTCACCAATAACTGAACATTTATTTGATACCCTTATTAAAGCATCAAGTGATAAAGAGTGGTAGTATTGATCCAACAAACTTTTTACAATAACTGTGCGAATTCTCACACGCTGATTGGCTAATTTTTATTGTCAATAAGAGTACAGACGCATAAAACGATAAAACTGACGCCATCAGCGAAGGTTTTTCCAAACTTGTCAGCGCTGCGTTTTTCATGGCGAGAATTCTTTCGCAAAACCATAATTATTCAATGAGAAAATCGTTCAAAATAGACGAGATGAACCTCAAGAAGCTAAAACACAACCTTAAAGCAGAAGGATGAAGACGTTTGTTGAGAATCCAGACCTGAAAATTGGCGGTGAGCAGGATTATAGCGCTGTCGCTGAAAGAAGCTTTACCGGAGGTGAACTGAACCGTGTTTCAGCGGATTATTTGAGAACAATTTGAACCGGAATAAAGGTTGGTTTCAAAATTCCAATTTTTCTGTGTTTCTGACTTACTCTACTCAAACTTTTAATTTACTAGCCTGTGTTTCTCCGAATTATGGCGATGAAATTCTGGTTTTGTGGCGATCTCATCTTGCATCTCCTTCCTTCGTTTCAACATCAGTTTTGGCGTTTTGTTATTGTAAAAAACAAATTGACGTCAGTTTTTATACGTCTGTCCTCTTATTGATGATAAATTTCGTCATAACATTGTCAAAGTTTGCTGTGGATCCACTCGTCTGCGGCTCGTGGATCCACAGCACTTTGACAATGTTATGATGAAATTTATCATCAATAAGAGGACAGACGCATACAAAAATTGACGTCAATTTGTTAAATAAGTGATGGAAAATACTGGGAACTATTGTGAGCCACCTCGGAAGGGGCAGTACGCAGCTCTTACAAGGTCTTCTCTGATTTGCTGAGAAAACAATAGAACAAACAACACAACAATGGACCCCAGCCATGAAAACAATAGAGCTGCGTGATACCCAGGTCCAATTTAACTAGAGGTTGTTAAAAGCTGCGTGGTATCTGAGGTGGAACGGGGAAAAAGTTATGTCGACCGGTTGACATGACAATTGAATCTCGACCAAAGTGTACAATACCCGGGGGGACTCCCCTATCTTAATTACGGGGGTGCTCGTCGTATCTTTTAGAGGTGAAAATGTGTAGATTGATACCGCTCAGGGTACTAAAATCTAAAATGACCACCGTTGTTGTTTTAGAATTGGTACCTCTTTGGGGTAAAAATTCACTTACATGTAAGCCACGCCCATCGAACGAGATTCTGGTACCTTTTTCGCAAACTTCCGACAAGCACGTGCACGTAAGTAGTGGCCAAACGAAATTCTAAATCCACGCAAGTTTCCAGTTTGCGTTGACTTGCGTCAAAAATTTGTTTCATGTCGGCAATAAAGTCAGGTTAGAAAATTCTGTTATGTTTACTTACATCTAGAGGGGGGAGGGGTTGTTAGACTGTTAGGCGTGGTCTTGTCTAGCATGCGTTTTAGGGGGATCCCAAAAGATGTGATATGCGGAGATTTTTTTCGCACGAAGATTGAATTGCTAGTGGTTTCGAAAAATAAATCATAAAATCCTTAACATTTCATGAAACAAATTGAGCTATATACGAATGAAAAATATCTCAAATCAGTGAATCGGAAAAAAAGCTCTCTGTCCCGAAATCAACGGTAATTTTAGAACATCACGATTGGAGCGAGCGTGTTAAAGAGGTTATGTCGCCATTTTTAGTATTACTTTAAAAAATACTTCTTTTATCAGTGGAAATCCAAAAATAATGGTCCAGTTTTGTTTAAAATTACTCTACTAGGGTAAGAGTATAAATAAGTGTCTTGGGCTGCAAATGGCCGACCATGGCCAGCATGGAAATGGATTGCAACTTGCAAAAGTGAACTTTTTTTTTTCAAGTTGTCTGGCTTGTGTTCGGAAAACTCTCTAAAACTCAGATTATGATTGATTCTTTCTTGGAAAATTCATCAGATAGTACTCTTGATGTTTTATAAGCATTTCGTGTGTGACAAAGGTACTCAGTTTTAATTTGGGGCAGTTTTGACCCAAAAACCTCAAAATCCACATGACATAACCCCTTTACAAGAGTGACATTTTGGGAGTTTTTCCTGCGAGGCCTGCGTTTGTGCGCTTCGCTCCTCGCACTAGCTCTGGTTTTGCAATCTAGGGCTTTGTTTACCAGCACAACTTTAGGGTTGAGTCCGAGCTTGTCCGCTAACTGAGCCCGCAGTTCCGCTGATGGATATGGAGTGCCGTGGAACATCAACTCCAACTCCAATTTCTGGACGACTGTAAACTTTGTGCGTGGACTCTTGACTCGGGATTTGGAAAGTTGGTTTTCTGCAGCAGCCATTGTCCTGTCTTGCACATTTGCATTGACTGATTCTGTCAAGGTAAACGTAAGTAAAGTCGGCGTTATTGCGCCGCAAGCAGATGAGACAGACGTGATAATCACCACACCACAGGTTCACCTGTGGTGGCTATCACGTCTGCCTTGTACGCAGGAGACCAAGGTTCGATTCCTTGCCGGTGAACCGTCACATAGTAGTTAGTATGTTATATTGTGCTTTCATTCGTCTATTTGCTTTGTTCCTTTGGTATAATAGGTTTTTATATTTGCACAGGTCCTATCTGAAAATATGGTTGATGATTTACTTGGTAAAAATATTCCTTGCCGTCAGTTTCGTAGCTTAATCGTATCAATAACAAAATTCTCGATTGTGATTGGTCATCCACGCGCCTATTTCTTACGTAATTGGCGTGCGGTCACGTGGGTGTCCAATTACAGCTATCCAATTGCAACTTTTTGTAATTGGATAGCTATTGTAGCTGTAATTGGACACCTACGTTGCGCGCGCGTCAATCAGGTGCACTTAAATGGGTTCTTGTTTTCGTGGCTGTTTCCTCCTGCTTTCAAACTGATAGAAAATGAGTACAAAAATCTCCACTTACTGGATAGACTTTTTAATCTCGAATTTTGTTATTGATTCGATTAATTAGTAATTGAACTTCGTGCCGTACAATTCAGGCCGAGTTATCGTGCTTAAGCCCCGCCTACACGAGCAATTTTGCAATTTCCTATGTGGCAATTTTTATTTGCCCGTGTAGATGATGACAACTGTATTTGCTGAAAAGCTGGCGTTTTTTTATGTGGCAAATAAAAATTGCCATATACCGATAATTGTCGGTGTGGACGAGCTAGACGCCACTCATCTGTAGAACCCAGTCCCTAATATTTGCGCATCCAACATGGCGGCTTCCACGAGTACAGCCTGAAGATGGACAGATGCGCTTGTTTCCTTGTTTCTAAAGGCATTGCGAGCTAGGGAACGTTTGTGGAATAGTCGCAGCGAGAACTATAAGAACCGTAATACGAAAAAGAAGGAATATGAAGAGATTCTTGCCATACTAAGAGAAGATTGGCTTTCTGTTGCTATTTTCTATTCTATATATCGTTGTCATCAGTACGAACGCGGCTAAAGCTGCAACACGACTGGCACGTCTTCTTCTAGTGACTTTTCGCCATCTTGCTTTGTACCCTAGCCTTTATTCCATGGGCACCTCCGCTGTGCGAAATTATTACTGACGCAAATTAACAACAAATATTTGTCGATCATCTACACAGGCAAATAAAAATTGCCACATACAGTTGCCACATAAAAATTGCTCGTGTAGACGGGGCTTTACTCCCTGAATTGTACTCCACTCAGTCCAATTACTATTACTAATCCAACTGTGGTGAATTATATATTTCTTAACCTCATTAATAATTCATGACAAAAATACAAAGGAAACTAATGTTTAATGAGTGTTTGGAAATCAGTTGAAACACTCCTCATTTTTGCAACCTTAATTTCTTCTAAAAAAAAAAAAACTCGGCTGCGCCTCGTTTTCAACCCACTTCGCGGTGTTTGGAAATCTGATGAAACACTATCTCATGTTTGATATATTACATAACAGCTGTTAGTATAAATCTACTAGCGTTCTATCACGAATGCTGTTCTCTTATTGGCTACGCTACTCACTATCTATTCTGTTATAGAAAGTGAGTAGAGTGAGTAGCCTAATGGCGACCGCTTCTTCGCCTTAAGTGTCTGTGAAGAATATTTGTTGTTAAGTTTTGAATGTCTAGCAGATTTATACTAAAACAGTTAGATTATTCGCTTTTGATAGTAGAGTGACTTAGTGGAGTACAATCAAGGACCAATCGTCCTTGCGCTACTCACTCGGCCGATTTGAAATTACAAGCACGATTATCCCTGAATTGTACGACAGGAAGTCCAATTATGAGTTAATCGCATCAATAACAAAATTTGAGATTAAAAAATGTGTGTGGACTTTATTCTACTAAAAATGTCAGGGATATTTTCTATCAGTTTGAAGCAAGTAGAGAAACAGCAAAAAATAACCCATTTAAGTACACCTGATTGACGCGCGCGCAACGTAGGTGTCAAATTTAATACTGCTATACAATACACCATTTTCGATATATTAAAATTCATACTTGGCTCCGAGGCTTGGGGGAATAAAACAAAAGAAATCACATTGAGGTTCAGCGATGAATTATTCATTTCTTTTGTTTTATTCCCTCAAGCCTCGGAGCCAAGTATGAATTTTAATATATCGAAAATGGTCTATTACAACTGTTTGTAATTGGATAGCATTAATTGGACACCCACGTGACAGCGCGCTAATTTCGAAAGAAATAAGCACGTGGATGACCAATCACAATCGAGAATTTTGTTATTGATTAACGTGTTTTATTTTTCTATAACAACGTTCCTGTAATTAGGTATATATACAGATAAAGAAAAATACCAATAAACTATTCTAGAAATGGCCAGTTGAACGGGTGAGCATTTTTTTTTATGCCAGGCCAATCAATGTATTGTTTCCACAAATAGTGTTGCTCCACAAATAGAGATATCGGACATCCCACAATTCCTTGATTCGCCCTGTCGAAGGGCTAGCAAAATCTCTTTCGCTTGGTTTATTCGTTCCTTCGTTCCTTCTTTTGCAAAATTTAAAAAGAAGCATGTCTATCGAAACGCGAAAAATAAAAATAAACCACAATAAATTCAATAAAAACAACAAATAAACAACATTATATTTTGGACTTTTGGAAACGAAGTTGATTGGCTGGTAGATCATGACGTCATAAGGAAGCCATTTCGTGCAGTTTCAGTATCACGGAAGCAGTTTCCCGCCCAAACTTTCGGTGGACGTAAAAATGGTAAGAAAAAAATTTTACAACTTATAGAGCTGAAAAAAGAGAAACTTATTGCTTGTATTGCGCGAAGACAGCATGATTTTGGACCCAGAACATCTTTGGTTATTACTCTCTCTCTACTCTCGATCCATGTAGTGAGACGCTTAACTGTTTTTAATATGTTTGGTAAAAACCAAGTCAGAAATAGAAAATATATTCTCTTCTGGTTGATAAAATCATATATTTCGCCCATTAGTTGTCTTTAGAAAGAAAATATGCGTGTGTTCTCTTGGAAGGAAAGTCGAAATACAAATTGTGTTGTTGTTGTGGTCCATGATTTTTTGAGTTTGTTGAAGTCATGCAGTCAAAAGTATTTGGGGGAATTTCTACAAGAAAACAATACTGAAAACGTTTCTGAATGAGTTTCTCAGTTAGAAAGAAGAAAGCCAGTGCTTTATGTATGCGAAGTAAAAAAAGCCAACACATCTATAAAGTCATCTGATCACCGGAAATAAATTTCGCGATTTTGGACAGGCGATCATTCGCGGCACCCGATTTTCGCGAATTTGGATAATTTGTGGAAATTCTTCTATTCATTTCTAAAACATAAACGAATTTTGCTTTGGCGACATCAAATTCTCGAATAGCGAAAAACGCAAACATTTGATGTCGCGAAAATTTCCTTTAATAAGGTACATCGTTCAATGGCAAGAAACCGTGGTGGATTAGAAGAAATCACATTTTGGGAGACATCAGCATTTCAGAGGCCAGCTTAGAGAACGCGAGTGTTTTGTGTTCAGTTAAAACAAACAAACAATTTGGTAACGTTCGACTGAGAGTCCTTTTGTCGCGCTAGTTTACAGTCCATTTCATGCCAGTCGCTATTGGTTGTGTCAGTAGCGAAAACCAAGTAATTTTTTTCAACTTACCAAACTCTTGTTGTACACTTGGCTGACGGATGTTAGTATTGACCGAGCAAGGCGAACTTACAGGCTCTGGTTCCATTATAGGTTTTGTTAAGAACTTGTAAAATGAAGAAAAGTTAGCTCCACTCATTTTCAATCAGTCGCCGTTGAAGGAAGACGTTTGAGGCAAGCCTTGATAACAACTATTTTTTTATGTCTTGCTTATGCCGTCAATCAGACTACACAAAAGAATGTAATCTCGTGCCCAGGCTAATGTTTATTAGGAGTACGGAAGGCCCTGGGACTAAATGACTTCAAGAAAGGAAAAAAATATATTAAAGAACAATTTCTTTTAGGCGCTGCAGTGCGACTTCATATTTCAGTTTTAATAACTTTATCATGAGCTGTATGTTATTGTTAAAGCATGAAGAATGCATGGACTAATAACCTGTCGGAAACCACAACGGTTCACTATTTTTCCGCTGCTCTTTCTACACAGCGGAAGAATGGATCCTAACACCGGTCCTGACAGACTTGTACCCAGATTCCAGGAGACGACCGCTGACCAACAAGGCTAAGGCCTCTGGGGCTGAGGAGATCGCAGTCCAAAAGAAATCTGCTCCAAATGCCTGCAATGACCAGAATGTTGAGAACTGAGATGCCCTGAATGTGAAATGGAGGGATCACATATCGAATGTTTTAAAGCTCTATGGCAGTCTGCCAAACGTTAGTGACAAGGGAGCTCCTAGCAGAAGGCTTCTGTTTTTAATACCAAGCGTGATTTTTCCTATATCGATACGTTTTTAGAATATTCTGCCAATGGGTGCAAGATTTTTGCAATATATTTTCAAAGTGGCATTGGGTATTTTTGAATTTCAAGGAGAATAACATTGACAGACAATACATAATACACTTTTCACGAGGAGAGGAGGAGCGATGTCAACCTTGTCCCCAGGTCTCTCTCCGCGTTCAAAATGGCGGGCGTAGAACCCCCCGAACAAGGCTCCCAAAATACTCCAAGAATACTGCAGTATTTAGTCACGTGACACGTGACGAAATACCTTCGTTTCCTTTGAACAAGGGTTTCAGATAACCAGAAAACAAACACGGCTACCAATCACTGGAAATAACCTTCGAAAACGCCATTTCACCGTGTGTCACCGTGCTTCACGGTCAAGCCCATATCATACCGTCCAGAAGGACGTCGGACACCTTATTGAGACTTATATAACGGAGTAACTGGTTAGCTTTTAGTTGAGGTTTGGGGTAGCAGTTTATATTCTTGGCTTTCACTTACGTCACATCAAAATTCAGAAGCATTAAAAAATAGATTTCGAATCCAAAATGTTTATGGAATTGTAGAGAGTTTAAAACTACACATCTTGGCCAAATTTTGAAGCGCAAAAGCATTTCGTTCAAGAGTTATAGGCGAACGCGTATTAGATATTTTTAGTAAGAAATGTATGGAGCGGCCATCTTTGTGCCCCACTCAGGGGCACAAAGATGGCGGTCAAGAATTCAAAGTCTTAATTACACCAAAAATCACATCCAAAAATATCGTATTTGCTATAAGCTACATTAACTCGGCTTATAAGCACTTATAATGCAAACAATAACTTTCAGCTGATTCAATTTTGTTTATTTTCGCGGCTTATCTGAAATAGCGTGACGCATTGCGTGACACATTTAAAACCTTTGTAAATCGGAAGCAAAACATCGTTAAAACCTGAAACTTTTTGTGAAAGATTATAACACTTGTATTCACATACCTTGTTAGAAACAGCTTTGTAGGATGTATGCTTTAATTTTTTTAATTTTTATGACGTCATGTGAAAACCAAGAATAGTTAAATTTAGGACTAAGCAACCCGAGAAGCTAGGTGGTACAATGGTACGGTAGGCTATGTAAGCCTAAGCCTAGCTAAGGTCACAGGTTCAATCCTGAGACGGGATTTTAGATTTTCTTTCATACACTTAGAATTTTATTTTCAATAAATTTTTGAGTGTCGACATTACGTTATATAAGTTTCAATAAGGTGTCCGACGTCCTTCTGGACGGTATGATTTAGGCACATTCGTGCGTCACGTGACAAAATACTCCATGAGACAATATTCGTATTCACGGTATTGAACTGGAACTAGCGTGCAGTCGAGGCTAATGCAGGGGGAATCTTTTCACATGCAAATATTTAAATGATATTCCCCCGCATTAGCCTCGACATTAAGCTAGTTTCAGTTCAATACCGAGAATACGAATATTGTCTGTTCTTGGAGAATTTTGACAGCATTGTCCAGGGGTCAATTCAATAAAACTTTTACAAGTGTAGCTATTGTTTTTAACCTCTGAAACAATGGCTACACTCCAACATTACACTTGTAAAAGTTTTATTGAATTGATCCCAGGAGTGTCTACGCCCACCAAGCCGCCGCATACTTTTCGTGTCACGACACCAGATGCTTGTAACGAGTGAGCGAGATCGCAATACAGTCTAATCTCCAATATGCGCACCCCTCTAGTACGGACACTTCATTTGATCTTGACAAAATCTCCGTAAAAACTCCTTAATTGGGAGCTTAAGGTCGCGGGGGATACCAGGCCATGAATAAATTCACGAGGCAAAATTATGGCGGGGGTGTCACTTTTAACAGCTTTATATCTTGGGCCTTTAGAAGCGAATTTCGCTATAACTAAAACTTGGCAGATATATTGGGGAATAATGGGATTTCACTGTTTTTTATTCAATGAATCGCGCTTTACGGTAATGCTGTAATGAACGTAAGTTACAAATTGGTAAAACGTGATTTTGCTTCCAAGTTTGCTCCTCGAGAAAAACACAAAGCAAGTTGATTTCACCACTCACTGATCCGTCAAAACCTCTATTGTGTCATATCTGAATCCGATTTTTTGATTTCAACTTTAACTAAAAGTTATTAGCTTTTTAAGGAGTAAAATTGTCCATGTAAGAATTTGAAGCCTCATATCTTCCCTTTGAGGGCCTATTTAACATTTTGCGTCAGATATTACAATCTACAATACACCTCCCTGCCGTGTCATCTCATGAAATTCTATATCCGCGCTGAATTCTTGGACACAAAATTGCTTGTTTTTACGCTTCCGAAGGCTTCCCGAGCAAACACGAATGCAAAAGTATGTTTATGGTAATTTTGCTAATTTTATTCCACTGGCATTAGCTGCGGTTACACGTTGCCACTTTTACCTAGGTAAATTCGAAAGAACAATAGCCGCGGCACGCTTAAGCGTGCAAGGCCTATTGTTAATAATGTATGGCGTGGAGTTTAATCACTTGTGCCGCTTAGGGACTTTCATACCGGGAAGTCTGGGTACTAGTTTAGCGGCTTGCAGGGACACAATTTCGCGGGAAAATTCAATAACATGGCGGTCCTTCGGAAGGTGATATAGTTTTACAAACATTTTCATCTAAAATTCAGATGAAAATGTTTCTAACACCATGCCACCATGTGAACGTTAAGAAAATACACGCTTTCAAGTTCAGGGGGCCGTTCCTCGAAAGACACGGTAATTATCGGTAATTACCGGTAATTACATTTCATTAGGGACTTTCATACACAACCCATCGCCTTCAAAAGAGGCGGATAAAGATGAGATTTGGTGGAAGTCAATTAAAGAAAAGCTCCTCCTGATTAAACTGAATTGTGACAAGATTTGAAAGTAACAAGCTTAAGCCCAGTAACTGTGAAAAAAAAACTTCTCTCTTAATTTTAACGGGCTTGGACGTCAATTTAATAATATTTTTTACCTTCTTTTAGCGGGTAAAGTTTTCGATGATCTTCTGCCTCTGTTGTCTTGTAGTCCTGTCACAATTCAAAATATTTTCAAAGGCTTTTCTTTTATTGACATATATTATGAAATTTGTATGCCAGAAGTGCTGAAAACTATATTATGTATTTTAATAGGTCTGAAAACGGATGGGTTGGATATTGAATGTGCGTTTCAACAACCGGGCCGCACATCCCTACTAAAATATTTTAGGAAATTCCCTGGTGTGAAAAGTCCACAACTTCGAAATTGTTTCCTTTACCGTGGCTAGAAAGCAAACGTTATAAAGCCAGTTAGCACAGTAGCTCATCACATTATACCGGCATTAAATTCTGGTGTTTAATACCATAAAATGGCTAGCTCTACAATTGCCTATTTCCCTTGAGTAAGGACTAGCAAGTAGCAAAGCGAGTTCTACTGTAAAAAGATGTGAAATTAAATATTGTATGGACTCGCTTAAGATTATCTATAATACATAGATATCGCCTTCAAAATAAAAACGCAAAAAGGACTTGCTGACTTTAAAATTCGCCGATTATTGTGAAAAAACCGGCTAAGCTCGACAAGGCAGTGTAAGTAGTAGATAAAACATGAGCGGGAGCCAAAGGCGAGTCATTGTAAAGCCCATACAGATCGGACGCGAATATTTTATCGTACTTGTGAAATGAAACAATGGGCGCTTTCCATTCGGCAGAAATTTCCGGTTCGAGTTTTCGGAATTTTCGGTGGTCGAATGGAACGGACGGAACGGGTTTTATAGAACACTTGGAAATCGCGTGCTCTATTCCAAGGGCATACCCGGCCGAAGTGACATTAAAATGGCGAACTTTTTAAATGTTTTCGCGGCTTTAGAACAAGATGATTTGGGAACATTGCTTGCATAAGCAGGCAATTCTGCTTCTATACTAGTCGTTGCTATAGACAAGTCTGGAGAATAATAATAACAATATTTTGAACATAACCTCTCTGCCCCGAGTATCCTTTAAAAAAGGCGGGAACAAAACCAACGAGTAAAACAGACTTTTACCGAATGTAAACCAGACAAAACTAAACACAGTTGATCTTACCGTTGCCAGTTGCAGCTTCAAAGCACGAGTGATGCAATAATAATTGGAGATCGGTACAGAAATATCCACATGATAAAAGACAGTTCGGTCGCCATCTTTCCCGGGTCGTGCACTATAAGCTTAATACATTATGAGGGCCGAGACAAATTACGAATGGAACACAACAGTTTTGTTAATTCCGGAATTTCCATCAAAGGTCAACCTCAAAACGTATTCCTAAAATTTCGGAATTTTCTCCCGAAATTTTTCTGTTCCATTGGATTTCCGACCAAAAATTTCGGAAATTTTGACTGAATGGAAAGCGCCCAATGAGTAGAGATCTGTATGAAAAGTTAATGAATAGTAATTTGTTGCCATCACCACGTGCGATTTGGTAAAGAACTGGCGTTCGCGCTAGTTTTACTATCTTTTTGCTGTTACACCGTGCTGACGAGACCCAACCAAAAATGACAGAACAGATGTCAAAATCGGGTTTTTTCCTATCCCGATCGCATATTGGTTGGGATTCGGGATTTTCAAGTCAAATCGGGATAATCCCGACGAAATCGGGATGGTTGGACAGTCTGGAAAAGAAATAGAATGCATTATGTACGAAAAATTCAATTTAAAGGTTTATTTTGATGTTCCGCCTGTTCAATTTCTAATGTCAGTAGACGGTCACCCACATAAAGTATGACAACAATGATATAAAGCTGATTTTTTATAATGGTTTTGAGGTTAAAGTTTTCATGTGATCTGTTAAGATGTCATGTAATTTAAAAGAAATTAGGTAACAGAAATATTAAGACACAGTGAACTCCTGTTTTTGAGACAACATTGGTTTATTAAATAAAAGAACATAGCTTGGATGTAAAGATTGCACTCAGCTTTGCTAGCCTACAGGCAGGGATTTGCACCAACCAACCAACCCATCGAAAAATATCTATGATTTGTAGGAATTTTTTTTGGCGCACAATCCATGCATGTTATTTTTTTCCTCAGAGCTTACCATGCATGAACTTTTTTCCTTGCTTGGGCGGCTGCATCTGAATTTCAGATGAAAATGTTTGTAAAACTATATCACCTTCCGAAGGACCGCCATGTTATTGAATTTTCCCGCGAAATTTTGTCCCTACAAGCCGCTAAACTAGTACCCAGACTTCCCGGTATGAAAGTCCCTAATATGGCCGCTCGGAGCTCGGACGAGGCGTTCACCAAATTCGGACAAAAAACCTAAATGTTTGTGCAACATATATGTACCCGTTATGTGTCGAGGGTCTCAAATGGGGGGAAGGGGTAGTTTTAACGGTTGGGAGTTAAATTGTACAAAAATTTGTACAAAAAGGCGTGAGCAAAAGTATATGCATAACTTGCTTTTCCTTTCTTTCATTCATCCAGTTATTCGTGCGCGCGCCCGCGATGGCTCAGCAGACTTCTTCTTTCGTCCTTTCCTTCTCTTTACAAACGAAGCGGCAGGGATGAGGTGTGTTGTTTTGAAATCCTTTGCTTTTAGGACATTTTACTCGCCATCGAGATGTGCGAACTAAACATAATTGGTTTGAAGATGTTTTATTCGGTGCTAACTTTTGTATTTATCCTTTTTTCCCCTGTTTTGTTGGCAAAATGTCGTTTTATAGCGCATCCGAACAGACAGCTCGGTCTTTACTATCTGAGTATAAATTCAGCGCAGAAAATGACACAGATTTCATCCAAATCTAAGATAAAAAAATGGTTTCATGAAAAAGATTAGCCGGCGTATTGCTCTGCCATTAGTCCTGCGAAAAAGTTAGCGGAATCAGCTTAAGCTTATAAAAATAGCAGTCATGTCTGAGCATAATGTAAAATTAGTCAAACAATTCGAATTTTGATGTTGTCCTGGTAGCGACACCACGGGAAAAACTAAAAGCACTTTAAATTTAGTAAAATGGCCACGTTGGAGAGATATCTTTAAAATATAAAAGATATAGTTTCGTAAAGTCATGAAATTTTACAGACGTTTGAAAGGCGGTGGACGATTTTCTTCACATTCGTGGGGCAACAATAGTAAAGAGAAGTTAAAAGTTTTGAAGAAAACAGTTATTTATACTTTACCAATCAAACTTGCAGAAACGTTTCTTGTTCGTAAGATACCGTTGATTACCAAGCTCTATCTGCAGATTGAGTTTGATTGTGTTAGATTAGATACCCTGGGTAAACTCGTTCACTCTCCAGATCACTCTTGCACTTGTAAAATGTCCATTAGATGGAAGCTGACTTTATCTATATGATTATCTTTTCAGTAAGCTTCACCGTGATACACTGTTCGAATGCTGCAATGGCGTCCTGCAAGGAGCCAAGGATAAGAAAAGGAAATTTGTAGAAACCATTGAGCTGCAGATCAGTTTAAAGAATTATGATCCTCAGAAGGACAAGCGCTTTAGCGGTACTGTAAAGCTCAAGAATATTCCACGACCCAAGCTCAAGGTTTGTGTTCTTGGTGATGCATCTCACTGCGATGAGGCCAAGGCAAACGACATACCTTGCATGGATGCTGAAGCTTTAAAGAAACTGAACAAGAACAAGAAACTGGTGAAAAAGCTTGGTGAGCTAAGAGATTTTTTGCAGCATACATGTACAATACAATACTTTAATCAAACACTCCCATTATGATGCTGTCCAGTAACAGTACATACACCCTGTAGCTCCAAAAAAGTCCCATCCAGTTGTCCGTTATGGGGCCAGTAACTTTTTCTGATTTCTTCTGTCCGCTGACTAAATACCTATTTTAAAGGTACTCCCAACCTTCATGGTGGGCCCTTCGGAAGAAAAATAATTGTACATGAGCAAAGTAAACTTTGGCAAACATGTAACTGCCCGGGGCAGAAAGAGTTGCTTATAAGTTTTTTTCAAACCCTGCAATAATGTAGTTTAATTTTGACACACTACATGTGTACATGTATGTATACATGTATGTGAATTTCAAGTTATGTTGATAGATGAGGGTCAATATTCAGTAAGAGTCAAATTATTAATGGTGAGAACGTTTTTCGTCAATAACTCAATAACTGTAGATGTAGATGTAACTGCATAGAAACAATCATTCTTTTTTCATAAAACGTTTTCAAAAGAAATAAAGATTTCAATAAGAAAGAGCATACAGTTGCACAAGAGGAAGCCATGACTTTTAAATGAGATGTCAGACAGCTGCAGTTAATGCTTATAAGTAATGTTTTTATGTAAGAACAAGGGGTGCCTAGATTCTCATTCCAAATTACCTTGTATTCTCTTGTGAAACACAGGGAGAATTTGACGTTACATCAAAAGTCACTTAGGGCCTTATTCCACGCACCCCTTCATTATTCCAGAATGGAATGCCTTGCCGCCTGATGTACATTGTAGTTAAAGCTGGCTCGTACACAGCCTTTTACTTAGAAGCATCTGATGCTCTATCACATCAATAGCAGCCTTTCCCATTATTTTTTCCAAATGCTGGTTGTTCCATTTATAAATTAGGTATCACTATAGGCAATTAATGCAATTAAAGATTTAAAGATTGAAAACAACCTGACAATGTAGAAAGGTTGCATCTTTAAAAAAAATGAATTTGGGGATAAACACAAACACAAAGACGCGTAATAAAAGGAATAGCTCTGCCCCCTGTTTCAGCTCAAGTGAGCTAATGATGATGCTAATGAGATGGCGTCCTGGTAAAACATGTGCTGCGAGTTTTTTTGAACAACTTGTGCGTGTCCCTACGGAGATTAAACAAATGCGCTTTTGTGCAAAGAGGAAATTAGCATACAAGAAAAACAAGTAGACTGAACTTCAAAATTAGCGCCAAAAAAGTTCAAAATTCTCAAAGGAATTCCAAGGATAAAATCCTCAACAAATTCCTCCATTGTGTTGAAAATGTTATGGGGTTATACGGAAATCTTGCCCTGTCTTTATTTCTCCACAAATTTTCACAGAGGTTTGTACGCGACGACAGTTCATTGACAAATGATCCCGAGATACATGTACCTACATGTAAGGTGTGCTCCTTTTATAGCGCGTCTTCGTGTTTAAGCTTGCTTTATTGTAGGACATTGAAATAGAAAGAAAAATTGCCACAATTGATGAAAACAAAGAAATACACATGTAAAATAAAACCTCAAAATTTTGATTTCTTGTCCACCTGTCACAAAATCAAATTTGATGAACTGTAAAATAATTATCCAAATTTATCCTTGTTATCCTGAATATATCTCCAAACTGCTTGTTCTGTTTTGCTCTGTGGAGTATTTTTATCCTTCTTAAGCATATAATATAATCGCAAGGATCGCAGTGATCGCAGAAAAAAGTGTCATGCGACCCTTGCTATCATTACGATCCTTGCAAATTATTATGATAGAAAAATTTCTATCTCTGCAACCCTTGCGATCGAGAGGTTTTCATGTGGAAACCACTCTTGCAATCCATTATGTCCCAGAAAGCATTGCACACCAAAGCCTTGTATCCCATAATGCACTTAAAGTTTATCGGATGCAGGCCTACTCGATGTTTCCTTGCGATCGCTGTGATCATATGGAAACCTGAGGTCTCGGCGATCTTGAGGATCGCAAGAATCGTTGTGATTATATGGAAACCAGGCTTTAGTTGTATATGTTGTGGTGCAATTTTGTCCTTGGTGCAAATATTATTTTCCTTTGTTTAAAAATCATTATCATACATTATCATTCATTTCCATACCCCAAAACAAAGGAAAATAAAATTTGCACCAAGGACAAAATTGCACCACAACATATATTTTGTGGCATTTGGCACTCCTGAATTATTTCTCCAAACTGCCTGTTCTGTTTTGCTCTGTTTATAAATGTATATTTTGTGGCATTTGGCAATATACTTGTACATGTTCATGGGAATAAGGTGAACAATTTTTTTTTTATTTGAGTGGGACAGTGTGTTGACTGAAAAGACATTAATGCAACAGGGTGTTATAATACTATTTGTTTATTGTTTCATCATACATGTATGACAGTTAGAGATTTATGTGTGCCTGTCTCTGAGTTTGTTAAATATGATAATTTTATACTGTCAATGTACCATGTTTTGCGATGGGCAAATTCTTGCTGCCTCGTCCCTTAAGTTTTCCACACACAGGAATTGTATTACATGTTTATTTATTTACTTTTGCTTTTTTTCAGCCAAGAAGTATGATGCTTTCCTGGCCTCAGACAGTCTTATCAGGCAGATTCCCCGTATCCTTGGTCCTGGTCTGAACAAGGCTGGCAAGTTTCCCACAGCACTGACGCACAATGACAACATGGTGCAGAAAGTCGAGGAAGTGCGCTCAACAATAAAGTTTCAGATGAAGAAGGTAGGATGTTAACCAGAAATAAGGCACAGTGCTCAAACAATTTAAACTACCAGATTATAAAGAGTCTTTTTTTTCTGTTTTTTTTTTTTCTATTTTATTTTTAACTTTACATATTTTAATGGTGGTAGAGAATTAAATTGAGTTTGTTTTTCAAATTCGAATACACTACACTGCATGTACATTAAAAACAAACAGTGCCAGTGGGGAGTCTTGTTTTCTGGGGGTTTTTATCCACCTTGATTGACTTTCAAAATCCTTGAATTTGCAAATCAAAATTCCAGGCCTTGAAAATCCTTGAAAAGTGATTAATTCTTGAAAATCTTTTAAGATTGGAAGGACAAACATGTAATATATTATGGGCAAGTGAGATGTAGACAAACAAAATCACTTGTGAAGTTTTGCATCAAGAGAGTACATTTTTGTAGTGCAGGGTTTCATTTGAATGTTACAACTATGTTATATTACTCAAGTTTTGCATGCAAGTGGTAATAAGTTGCATATTTAATATAGAGTTTTGTGAAAACTGATTATGTGAGTCTACACACAACTCGGGTATTTGAAAATACTGCACTTGGTTAGTAATTTTACTTGTCCTTATGTTTTGAGCACTGGTAAGGCCTTATCTTCTGGAAGACCAGATCATGGTTTGTCCGTCTGGTCGGACCTGCACCCAGGGTCTTAAATCTGTGGGGAGACCTTAATGGTCGATAAAGTTCTGTACCGAGAGGGATACAGTTGTCAAAGATGTTCAAAACAATATGTGGATGGTAGTTACAGGTGGCAGATTGTAAAATTGGAAATTTGGATTATGCAGGGCTGTGTTCTAGCTAGCAGTGCGCCGGTGCCACAGCCGACTAACTTTTGTCTTTTGTCAATGATTCCTGGAGTATTTTGGCAGTCTTTTCCAGGGGTTGCTATGGCCGCCCCACCATTTTGAAAGCAGAGAAGACCTTGGGTATGACGTTGGCTATCTTGGACTAGAGTTATTTTTATAAAGTTTTTGTTTACCCTCTGGCCCCGATTGTTCAAAAGGTGGATAGTGCTATCCACTGGATAAATTACTATCCAGTGGCTAACACAATTGGTTTTGTAATACTTATCCACTGTATAGTGGTTTATCCGATGGAAAGCGCTATCCACCTTTTGAAAAACCGGGGCCTGTTGTTTAGATACATGTAGTCATGGTCTGCTACATTTCATTACATTTAAGGGTAAATTTATAAGACCTTTGCAGGATGCAGCCACTTTCCTGAATCCCTTTAGAACTGAAACACAAGCAGGATGACACTATGGGCATTATATGTAACACTGCTACATGTACATGTACATGTAATATAAAACAAAAATCCCAACAAGGAATCCAGGCACGTGGGCTTATTATAGTTAAGCAAATGTTCAGGTGCTATCTTTATTTAAGTATTCAGAAGTGATCATTTGTTTCTTTTACTCTTTAGGTTCTCTGTCTTGCTGTGGCCATTGGCCATGTTGAAATGAGTGAGGATGAACTTGTGGCAAATGTCTATCTTGCTGTCAACTTCTTGGTTTCACTGTTAAAGAAGAACTGGCAGAATGTGCGAGCGCTCTATATCAAGAGCACAATGGGAAAGCCAATGCGTCTGTATTAGGTTTGCTTGCTGTAAGCCTTTTAATCATCGAAGAATAAAATACTTCAACAAATGATAATAGCTGAGTTTTGTGGTGTACTGATTACATTTTGTCAGAGAGCTGTAGCTTTTTTAATGCATAACTGGCAGTATTGTTTGCACAAGAGCCAGCTGTCAGAAGATCAAGGTAGATTAGTCACAAGGAGGGTGGGGGGGGGGGGGGGTGAGGGGAATGAGCCACAATCATAAAGGGGGTTCCTTCGCTGTTCACATGCTGCCAGGCTAATAGGGCCATGTTTGGTATGACTGGTATTTCAGATGACACCTCATTTCAGTAAATTAGTGGCTAAATCTGTGTTATGTTGTTGCTATACACTCGGTTGACCAGTGAATCAGATTTCCCTCATGGCAGAGTATATGGGATTCTCGCATTAAACAGTTTTCTGAGCAAAAGGTAGTGCAGTCGAACTTTTGCTTACAGACACCTCTTGGTCCTGAACATACCACAATTTATACAATCCTTGACAACTTAATACGGACACCTTGGTCCTGAACATACCACAATTTATACAATCCTTGACACCTTAATACAGACACCTTGGTCCTGAACATACCACAATTTATACAATCCTTGTCACTTTAATACGGACACCTTGGTCCTGAACATACCACAATTTATACAATCCTTGACACCTTAATACGGACACCTCTCTTGGTCCTGAACATACCACAATTTATACAATCCTTGACACCTTAATATGGACACCTTGGTCCTGAACATACCACAATTTATACAATCCTTGACACCTTAATATGGACACCTTGGTCCTGAACATACCACAATTTATACAATCCTTGACACCTTAATATGGACACCTTGGTCCAGAACATACCACAATTTATACAATCCTTGACACCTTAATATGGACACCTTGGTCCTGAACATACCACAATTTATACAATCCTTGACACTTTAATACGGACACTTCTATATTGCAGATGCTTGGGTCTGGCTCCTTGATGCCTGTATTAAGGAGGTTTGACTGTAAGGCAATTTTAAAACATGGTCAGGTATTGCTACTTCCCCTCCTCCTGGAAAGAATGAAGCAAGCCCTCAACCAGTGGAGTGCTACTAATAAAGCTTAATTCATTCTCCCCTTTACTCCCCAGCATTATAATTCCAACTGTCCTCCCCTTTGCAGTAAAGAGCATAATGAAAGCAGGGAGGAATGGCTGGCCTGTCCCCATTGCTGGTCCTTTTATAAAAGTATCTGATAGTGCTACAACGATACACCGGTGAAACGCGATATTTTTTGTTACGATGCGAATATCGATATTTGAACAACATATCGCGATATTATGATATTATGATTCCTCGTCAACATTCAGAAATTACTGTCTTAAATGACTCCTTACCCAAGTCCAAGCCTTTTTATAGCTATTTATTAAACAAAGGGACAAGAGAGTTCCATCCTTGCTTCGTATAGCTTCCCATGCTTCCGACACATATTTTTCATAATTAGTTGTCAGCTGACACAGTCTTGCACGCCCACGGGAAAAACATGCGGTTCGTCGCAAAATGTCTTCCCGTGTTGGTAGAAAAATGTATGTAATGATGTATCGTATCGTGGCACTTGTATCGAGATATGTATCGCATCGTGAGAAAATGTATCGTTGCAGCCCTAGTATCTGACCGCTGTGAGCATTTTGAAAAATTTTAGACTTGCGAGTGCTTTTGTACATGCCCATTTTTTAGCGCATGCTGCTTACTTCATGTTAAAATCATGAATGACACCGCTTGTGTGAGATTGTTCGTGACTGTGCCCTGTGGGGTTTTTAAAACGTTCCAAAATGACACGATACTTACCTGCTGTAGGAATTGCGAGGACGCGCGCGCGAGGGAAACGCGCGAAGGGGTGGCGCTTGTAGCAGAGACCAGTCGCTTTTGAAGATTTGACTGAACCTAAGTTCTAAACACCTGAAGGCAAAAGCTGCTACTTGTAAGTGACTGACTGCAGGCTTTAGATATGCACTAGTATTTGATAACCGAGGTGTGCTGTCTTTTTAATAATGGAAAAAACGACCGAAAATTTAATTGTTAGCACAGCATGTAGATACAAAGGGAAACGTTTTGAAAATAAGCATTTTTTCCGTTTTGGGGTATAAGGGAAGCTTCTTACTCCAAAGTTTTTCCATGCATTTGAGGAAAAGACCAAAACGTAGACCGATTGATATGTTTCAACACTACCGTATTTTCTCAATTAAACGCTCTCGGCGTCTATTTCAAACTTGGCCTAGTGGACCCGGCGTTTCTTTGAATCAGCAGTTTTTTCTCGCCCGCCATTTTTTAAGAAAGGGTTATTGTTCGGTTTTTTTTTTTTGGCAGCCGTGTACCTTGCCCCTAAATCTTAAGTTTATTATACCACAAATAAACGTTTGAGGGGCTTACTTACAACTTGCTCTATTTTACCCGGCGTTTATTCGGGGCCCGGCGTTTAATCGAGAAAATACGGTATATTTGCTTTCATAAGTTCTAAATGCGCATGCGTATACCGATGTAAATTAAACGCGTAACCACAAAGATTGTGCGAACCGTTTGTATATAGACAAGTGGTCACCGATAAAAAAGACCATTACATGTTATTTACATGTTCATTTACATGTTAATAATTTTTGGAAAGGGAGCACAAAAGTGCTCCCCAATCTCTTATAAAGAACAACACAAAAAGCACGAGAATAGTTTGAACATCACCGTTAACGTTGAGGTCAACGAATTCACACGAATCTTCGTCTCGGGAAACAAAATTCACTGTTTCCCTCGGGACCAGTCATTACAGCCATGCTCCGTCAAGCGTGACCAGTATTTTTGAAAATTGAATGGAGTTTTCAAAATCACGCGTCGGTTTTGAAAATTCATTCCGAGATTCGGAGTTCCCGTGAGAATTTTACGGCATTTTCGGAAACAAAGAGCAACAAAATATCATTTTGTTTGAAATGTTACATATCTGAACAATATTAGGTTTTTTTATGCGTGCAGCGAAGTTATTTTCCGTTGATTCGTGACTTTCAAAGTGTTTTCCACAGAGATCTTCAAGGTTTCATTCAAATCTCGGACGTTACAAAGAAATTACTGGTCACGCGTGACGGAGCATGGCTGTAAGTGTTAAATTAATGGCGGTGTTAGCGAATTCCGCTTAATAGACCAATATCACGCTAGCATGGCACAAAAATATATTTAGTTTATTGGGGAAATGAGTCCAGCATCAAATTCAGCATATCGATATTAGTAAAACTACAAAGTTTTGTAAAGATTGCTAGAAAACTGACGAAGATATGAAATTTTGAAACTGAGCATTTTTACAAAGAAATGTATGGTGGACGGGCACAGATAAGCCCGTCCAGCCTCGTTTTCGTGTATTTCCCATACATTTCTTTGTAAAAATTAGGCCAGAGTACTAAGTTTCAAAAGTTCATATCTCCGTCAGTTTACGAGCAATCTTTACGAAACTTTACAGTTTTACTAATATTGATGTGCTGAATTTGATACTGGACTCTTTTTTCCATTAAATTAAATATATTTTCATGCCATGCTAGCGTGATATTGGTGTATAGTGAGCATCCACAACTTACTTCAATAAGCTGCAAAATGTTTCTCGAAATAAGAATTCGGCTCTTTTCTGAAACTTGGAAGATGTCTGAAGACTTTCATACTGATGTACATAATTGCATGTGTGCAGTGTGTTTGAGAAAATGTGCTTAGTGACTTGCATTTCTTTTCTATTAAAAAATATATATTAACTGAATGTCAGTCTTTCAATAGGGGAGCGACAGGAGGAGATTGAATTCCCCGACCGACTCAGATATACTCAAAAAATATCACATTTCACGAGTTAAAGTCAGTTATAGTTACAGCACTGTTATTTAAACTGAGTTCTTCTACACAAACGTTGGCAACATGTTTTCTTGTTAGTTTGGAACTGTTTTACCATTTAACGGATGTTTTATTTTATATTTTGTAAATAAAGCAAGAGATTTTCTCTTCAATTTGTTAAAATTCCGTACCAATTTTTACCTCCAAAATTTTGCCCGATCCCCCCCTTATCTTCACTGTTTGGGGACAGCCCCCGCCCCCCTTTAACGCCATTTTTTTCGCATGTCCCCCCTCCACCTCATAAAACATGAACGGTCCCTAGGCTCGTGATAATGTGATTCGTGACCTTATAGTTTTGATCTAACGAGTATATCCCCTTTTATAAGAGATCGGGGAAGGATCTTTGTAAATTTCTCTTAGCAGTGCTTGACTTAAAATCGTTAAAAAGGTGATAGGCCTAACACAAATATTGCTTGTGGCTCGTCTCCAAAAGCATTTTAGTCCAGCTTTAGCTAGGATAGGTTACCCCAAGAACGCGCCTGAGAGTTTTTTTCCTTTTAGATCAAAATTAAGATAAAACAGGCCTGTTGTTCACAATGCCGTCGATTCTTTGATCTTTGGAGTAAGTCCTAGCTGTGTTACTGACAGGAGGAATTTACGAGATTGGTCCCCAGGTTTCCCAGAATACTGTTGCGCATGGGAAGAAAAAAGAAACTACTGCCCCTTTGAGCACAGGCTCAAAGTTCAGGCATGGCGATTGAGTGATTTTATTATAAGCGATTTCCTCAGAGCAGATAAGTATTCAGACCTTCCAACCCCCATCACATGCAAATCTGGAGGTTTTGAGTGCCCCCTGTTGTATTCTTTTGCTGTTTTTTTTTTTTAAATTTGTATTCGAAGGCTAAGCTTTCCCAGAGACCTTAGCGCACCCATGTTTCACTGGAATGAGACTGACATTGTACCCAGGTTTCTCTCACAAATAAGTTTGATTAATTCGGCTGTTATGAACACAGATTATTTGATATTCCTTCATACTTTGCGGAATTTTCTGGCAATTTCAAGGTTTTCTGGTTCACCGTGAGATTTAGAGACAAAACCGTGAGATGGCATCCCAAACCGTGAGTCTCACGGTCAAACCGTGAGAGTTGGAAGGTCTGATTGTATTACAATGCTAAAAGACTATGGCTTTTTACGAAAAACCCTCCAAACACTTAACAGTATTTCTCCGGAAACACTAAACACCAAAATCACTAAAAATTATGGGTTAATAACACTAAACACTAAACCCATTTAGACCCTCCTTCTCGCTTCTTCTGTCGGTCCAAAGTTTTCTTGGTGATAACAAAAACATACTAAAGAATAGAATTATAGTGTGGCTGCCAAAAGAACAGAAAAACCCATCTTTTGTCGATTATTTTGGCCGTTTGGAATGCAGCTCGACGTTCGACATATTTTCATGGATAAAATTACGAATGACTGTTGACAAGAGATTATAATTGGACAATTATTTTCTCTTGCTGTTGACCATACCTCTGACCTACGTGATAACAAAAGACTTCATAAACAAAAGAAGTGAAAACTCCAAATCGCATAATTTTGACTTGATAGAAATTTGTCAGTAAGAAAACAAATCGCTTTTCTTATTTTAATGAAATCCAAGATTTCAAACTTTCTTCAAAGATCTTTCAAGTTCGCACAGGAACCCCAAGGATAGGCAGGAGTTTGTACTTAGATGTCAGTTTATTAAAAAGCTGCGTGATAATTAGTATTTCTAGTCTGTTTTAACTGCTACCCAAAAACAGTTGGGCAACAAAAAAGTAACATCATTTTCAAATCATTCTAAAATACTTCTTTACCATAGTGAACCTGTGAAATCATTTAAGGAGGCATTGGAAAAAGCGCACGTTCTCATTTCTTGGCGTGATCAGTGTGACGAGTAAAGTAAACGATGACACGACATAACGACAGGTCATAGTGTCGCTAAAATGGCATCGCTTGTTTACGAAAGAGAAAATTGCGCCGGCTGCTGAATGTAGTCTTACGTTTCAAACATAATTTTATGTTTCTCCGTAAAAGCACTTAAAGCACTAAATAATGCACTGGGTTTAATAAAGACGCCACGAGTTCAAGCTGTGTACAGCCTCTTGTTGTGATACAAAATGCACTTGTATATTTTCCACATATGTTAAAGATTGGGCTACCTGTGGGTTTCGAGTTCCAAAGGGAGAGGAAATGAAAGGAAAGTAATCTGCAATTTGACCATCTCCCCCTCCCCGCGAGAATTAAATCTCCTGATCGCAAGTTAGACAAAAAGGGACTCATCAATATTGTATCAGGCACTCCTCTTTCTGTAAAAGAGGTCGACAAAAAAGTACGCGGAGAAGAGAAGTGAAGAGCGAGACGGGGGAGAAAACGTTACCTTACCGAGTTGGACACAGAGAATGGCTGCTCTTAAACGCAGTATCCGTCCATGACGAACGTCGACTAACATTCGTAGTGTGTCTGTTTATCCGTCTCGTGGTTCGTCTTGTAAAATGACGGGCACAAGACACATTATGCGTTTAGACCAACTATCCTTTGTATCAAGTCTTGAACGGGGAAGCGCTGAAGCCGATAGTTGATGCAGACGCATAGCGCATCCTGTTCTCCTCTTATACGAGACACATAAACCTATTCACTACAAATGTTTGTCGAAGTTCTTCCCCAAAAGAATAATGCATCTCTTGGATATATAAAAAAGCCAATTTGTTAATGGACCATTGGAGCCAACGGCTTAAGTAAGTAAGCACGCACTCCTCTTTCTACTCTTTTCACGTGCTGTTTTTATTTTCCTTCGCATTTCTTAGAAAAAGAGTCTGAGTACAGAAATTGGGCATCATGTTTTACGAAGTGGTTCTAACTTCCAAGTCAGTTTCTTAAATATTTTCCAGAGTGGTTGTTGGGAGTAAAATATGCACTTTATTTACAATAGCGATTAGAAAACAGCACAGATGACCTTGTCAATAACTGTCTCTTCGTTGCCACTAATCGACCACACCAAACAACAAGGTTTATCCTTCTAAGCACAAATTACGTGAAAACTTGTGTTATGAAATGACCCTTAGTGTCAAGGCAGGGTCTGACGCGAATACCTTTCTCAAGAGACAATGATAACTGTATGGAAGTAAGCTTTAAAGAAACAGAAAGCTCGGTAAGCTGCGATTACTGCGTAAAAACTTCAGGTGTGTTATTTATTGTTGGAACAGCGTTTGCATGAGACTCAGCAGCTGGATCCTCCTCAGTTTGCTGGCTATTCTCAAACATTAGTGACACATTGACGGGTTTATTGCCAGCAGTTTCCCCACATGGAGTCTGCATATCATAAGCCTCTATACTCTGTTCTCCTCCTGATACACTTAAACTGTTTTCATGCGCAGTCATATGCTGTTCAGACTCCTCTGAAGCTGTTTCCGTGGAAACAGTTGAACCTTGAGACGTTGCTACGGAGACAGGGACACCTTGAGCCGTGTCCATAGAAACATGAACACCTTGAGGAGTTTCGATGGAAACAGTGACTCCTTGATCTGTTTCCATGGCGACAGGGATTTCAGGTGACAAACCGTTATTTGTGTACACTGATTCAGTCTGTTGATGCTTGACTGTTATTTCCTGGGTTCCTGTGTAATGGTGGGTGTCCTGCGAAGGTAGTTTAGTCTCCCCATCTTCAAGTATTATTGCTTGTTCACCTGCCTGCACTGACTGCAGAACTGATTCTGTTACCATGACAACTGGTCGTGTTGTGTCCATAGGGATAAAATTCCCGCCCTCGCTGGTTTGCGATAGACTGGTAAGATGTGTGTTATCTGTCTCCTGTTCAGCTGTGGATGTAGGGATGGAAACCATTTGTGACTGTTCACTTGTTGTTGTGTTTTTCTCTTGTCCTTCGCTGCCTTCTTCCTCGACCTGTAAAACAAAAGAAGTTTAATGATCAATGATTTGTACTCCCCTGAAAGAACTTATACTTGCATTGGCCAGCGGGTGAGCACTTATTTCCAAGTCTGAGTGTGAGAATGTGCATGGTGTTGTTTCCTAAACAAATACTTTTGCTCTGCATGGCTACTCCCTACCTAGTTGTATAAATCACTGTCAACAAACCATCAGGAAAACCAAACAAAATGCTGGAGCGTAGAAGCAGTAATATCCTCATAACTACTTCATGCTGTACTTGTAGTGCAACTTCACCTTAATCTACCAACTGCCCAAAACTTTCATCAACACACTGTATGTCTGTCAGTAGGGTGAATCCCAATTATACCAGGCCCGCGAAGCGGCCTTATTTGTGCTTCTAACCTCTTTTTAACGCATGTGAAAGCCTGTCCCCACCAGACAGGATAAGAAATGACGTAATCCCATAGTGCCCCTGTACAAGCACATGGTCTCACGATCCTCTGCATTTTTTAATGCTGTGCGAGAACAGCAGGGACTACGTTGGAGGGGTGGGACTGATATATTTCTCACTTCGTTTGCTTATATAATTTCAGTTATACTGGCAGGCCGCTTCACGGCCCTGGCATAATTGGGATTATATTACACAAGCTCCGTTCGACATGTATTTGCTTCGAGCTCTGATTGGTTCATTGGATTGTTTACGACTGCTGTGATTGGTCAGAGTAATTACTTCGGTTTTGGTTTTACGACACTCAATTGAATTCAACGCCCTGACACGCAGTGTTCATAAGAGGGGTTGGGGATGACAAGATTAAAATTGCAAGGCAGAACTGCAAAAAACAAAGTAATTTTAAGACAGCATGGCCATAATAGGACTTAGAAAAAACTCTAAAATTATTTTAATAAAGTGACCATAATTGGACTTGAAGACAGGCTTGCAGTAAAACTTCTGAAAAGTACTAACGCGAAACATGAACCTTCAGGAGCCACACGGCAATTCGAAGGTCCAGCTTTGAAAGGGACGAAGCTCGCTCCGGACAAGAAAGGGCAAGCAGCATTGCCAATTTGATCGAGAGGAGCTTTAATGTCAGCAGCTTGGTCTTTCCGAGGTGGTCCAAGTACTAAGTGACCAAGTGCACATCCCATGTGTGCGTATATCGAGGTTTTGGAGGACGCGTGTTAAGCATTCCCTTTAAAAGTTGAACAACCAGAGGGTGTTGGCCGACCGGGTAACTATCAATCTTAGGGTGACAAGATAACTGAACACGCTACATTGACTGACCTATAAGCAGCTGCGTTTTTAAAACGATCAGTCAAGAAGAGAAGGACATCATTTAGGGTTTCTGAAATCAGATTAACACCAGCTATTCCAAAGTCCCCAGGCTGACTGGTACGTCTTACGTGTGGAGGAACGAATGGCTGAGATAAGTATTTCGGTAATGTCTTCTGAAAAGCCTTCTGTTTGGTGTTGTTCCCTGATATGTGAAAGACAGCTACAGCGTAAGTGAAGCCTGGGGTACATTGGAGGGGAGAGAGAGAGGCATATGTTGGAAGGAGAGCTGTTAGGCGTGAGGCAAAGAGATCTAAATCGCACCTTCTTATGAACAACTGAATCACTTGTGGATCTATTTGTCATTCGCTGAAGTCGTAAAATTCCCTTGATTCTCTGTCTGCCACAACGTTGAGTTTGCCTGGTAGGTGTTGGGCAGTGATCAGAATTGATCTTTCTAGAGTTAGGTTGACAAGTTGACAAGTTGAGGGGAACGCGTTCCCCCTTTGTTGTTTACGTGGGCCGCAGCTGTTGTGTTGTTCATGCGAAGGCAGACCGCGATGTTGGACTGGTCTTTGAGAAAGGCTTTGGTTGCGAGAAAAGCAGCTTTGAGCTCAAGGATGTTTATGTGCTGTTTGGCTTCCAGAGGGGACCAACGACCGTTTGCGGTTGAGCCGCGGCAGCATGTACCCCCAGCCTGCTTTGGACGCGTCTGAAGTTATGTATACATCTGGGGCGGGAGGGTTGATGGCACTGCCATTTACAGTCGCTACATTGTGTTGCCACCACTGTAGTTCAGCCTGAGCACTGTTGTTCAGGGACATCAGAGTCTCGTAATTGTGTTGAGGTGCCTGCATGGAATTTATGAGCTGTATTTGTAAGTACCTGTAATGGAGGGGGGCTTGCCAAATGGCGGGGCGGGCCGCCTCCAATGTCCCTACAAGGCTTGCTACTTCGCGAGCTGATGGAGTGGGGTCACGAAGGATCTTTTGGCATTTGTTTTGTATGTTCAGGATTTTTTTCTCCGAAAGACCGAGTGACATTGTCAGTGAGTTTATGGAGAGGCCCAGGGATGTTAACGTCTGAGAGGGGGACAGGATGGATTTCTTCCAGTTTCTGGTAAAACCAAGCCACTGTAGCAAAGTGTTGGCTCTAGACTTTTCTATGGAGGAGCCCAGGATTAGAAAGTCGTCTATAGGTAGACGATTATTCCAATGCCTCTCTTCCGTAGGTAACCAGCCACGGGTTTTATTAGTTTTGTAAATACCCTGGGAGCTGTATTTAGTCCAAATGGTAGGCCTTGGAAGGTAAATGATTTGCCTCTCCATTGGAAACTGAGGTACTTTTGTGAGGATTTGTGTACGTGGACGGAGAGGTATGGATCCTTTAAGTCTATGCATGTCATAATGTCTCCCCTTTTAAGAGGTAAGAAATGTTTTCCATCTGGAAATGGTAGTTTTCTACAAACTTGTTGAGACGGCTCAGGTCGATTACAGGGCGGTGAGTTCCTTATTTTTTCGGGAATTGGAACAGTCTGCGATATAAATTTTCCTTTGAAAAGGCGATTGTCCTTATCGCCCCCAATGTGAGGAGTCTGCACCTACAAGGGGAACTGTTAAATCTGAACATTTTGTAACTGGAACGTGTAGCTGAACAGGAACAGAGTGGAGAGGGATTTGATATCCCAACACAACGTTTAAGATTTCTGAGTCTGAGGTGATTTGTTTCTACCTTTCTAAGTAGTTGTCGAGTCTTGGTTTGAGGGTCCCTTGTGGGGACGAAAGGACCGAAAGTTTTTTGATCGGTTTGCCTGGTACTTAAAGACCTGTGTCTTGAAGCGCTGCCTATCCTTGGTGGTCCCAGATTTTTGGTAAAGTTGTCTGGGTTTTGAAACATTTGGTAAGTTCTTGGCTAGACCACGAGAGGGCTCAGCTTGTTTTGAAGCGACGGAGAAGCCCTCTCCAAACAGAAATAGCTTTGAGTTAGGGAGTGGCAAGTTAGCCAGACTTATTTTATCTTATTAATTAAATATTGTAGGTGTTAAGGATTTCGCACACCTGGTCAAGGTGAAGCTGAAAGGGAAGTAAGGCGAAAGATATGTGTTAAACTTTCACTTACCTGTTTGTGGTTTCGAAGCACAGCAGAAAAAGATGCAGAGGATCATGGGACCATGTGCTTGTACAGGGCACTATGGGATAACGTCATTTCTTATCCTGTCCCCGGTGAGACAGGCTTTCACGTGTGTTAAAAAGTGCTTCGAAGCACACAAAAGCGGAATTCTACCTGATGTTTTCTCATATATTTCCAACGGAGTTTGTATAATATAATTAGTATTTTAATCATAAAAGAAACATTCAGTACAATACCTGCTGATCATTTAACACTGCTTCCTTGACTAATGAGGAAAAGTCTATTCCAAGTGCCTGTCGCTTGTGTTGAGGTTCATCCTCCATGCTCTGTTCTACTGACCTGGATTCCTTTGGTTCTTCTCTGGATGCTGCGGCACTAAGTACTGCTTCCACTGCTGCATGGGTTGCTAGCACCTGCCCTGGAACTTAAAAACACAAAGCCTGCCCTGTAGTCTTAGCCGATACTGTCTTTCTGTAACCCCTCTGTTTTCATTTGCTTCATGTTAACATGAATTGGAGATACTTAATTTTTTTCAGCCACCATTTCAAAATTCTGTGGTGGTTGGACAGGCAGGACATCTTTTAAAAAATAGGGACTGCTCTTAATACTTTCACTGCCAGAGTCAATTATGGAGACATGCAGTGTGGTTCTAACTTTGAGTCTGTGGACGAAATCCTATGGTGTGACCATTGAAATGAAACCTTTTCGGCGAGGTATGTCCAGAAATGCACGCTAATGAGATTCATGCTCCTTATGATAGACATCATGAAGTGTCCCCTAGACCTAATTCTCACCTAAACACAAACAATTCTGTCAAACATGAAGTCATATGGAAGTTACAAATAATTGTGTGTAATATGAAGTGCCCAAGATCCGAGTTACGTGCATTTCTGGACATAAGTGATTTCATGGAGGTCGTGAGGGCAAAAGACAGACACCATACTTGATTTCAACAAAATACATGTATGACAGTATCGGCCATCAAAATGTCACATACAGTCATTATGTAACGACTTCCATTTACTGAGTGCAGATAAAAACAAAATACACTTTGTCACCACTTCATTACAATAACATGCAGCAGGAGGTCTCTCAACTCTGTTTGAGGCTTGTTGCTACTGTTCTAAAACTTTGCAAGTTATTGACTAAATACGTTGCTTACTTGCATCATGCGTTTGGGTGCTGTCAACAACTGGGACTGCTCCTAAGTTTGCACCAACTCTGAGTACAGGGGCAGACCCCGCTGAAGAGGCCTGCAGTGCAGAATCCAACATACTTAAGATATTGCTTGACTGCCCTTGTGCAGTAAGATAAGCTGCCGACACTGGAACTTGATTAGCATTATCTGTTGGCTGTGATGTTAAGAAAGCCACAGCACTGCGACTGTTATCAAGGGACTGTGGAATGAATGCTACAGTTTGGTGAGTGGTTGTAGTGCCAGATGCCTGAGGTGGTGTGTCGGTTTGCGGTGGAATGAAAGTCAATGCTTGTGTCCCAACGCCGGAGTGCAAAGACGCCTGGCTAAGGCTGGCCACTTGTGAAGCTGGTATGGTTAAAGAGAGTGTTGCTGGTGTCTCAGAGTCTGATTGACCGGAGAAGAAACTGCTAGCATTCACAACAATAACCACTTGACCTGGATCAAAAGAAAAACATTGTGATATTACTTGCAATCTTTGTTTCAGTTTGCATATTTGTAACTACAGGCCAGAATGTCATTTCTTCATGCACTTGTTCACCCCCCCAAGTAGCACTTCTGTAGTCTTTCTGTTACTTAAAATTAATATATAAAATATTTTAATCCCCCCTTAAAAATACCTTTTTAGAAAAAAAAAATGCCTCTAATAAATGTAATTAGTATATACTGAAACAGTGGATAGCATTGTTGGCACGCTATGATTGGCTACTGAAACTCAGAAAAGCAAGTGCTATTCACCTCCCAGCAATTTGCGCGCGAAAATTGTAATCGTTGACAGGAATAAATGAGTTAAAAAGCATCATTTCCGTTATATTATCTCACTGTCTCAGTATATACTAAAACAACTATTCACCTCAGTGTAGGTGGGTAGTGGTGGATATTTACCGAGCCGTGAAGCGGCTCAGTAAATATCCACCACTACCCACCTACACTATCTGTACACAGTGAGGAAATGGTTAACGAAACCCTACAAACTTCAATGGTGTAAGCAAAGGACAAGGTGCTGCAATTTATGTTAAAAGCAGAAACATTTTCTTGGTCATGTGCCAATGCATAATCAAAGATAAAAATAATTACCAACAGAAGCATGTAACAAATTGCCTTTCATTAACCACTCGTATCATCTGTATACACAGTGCATCATCACTGTCATCATCAAATAAACAAGCCTTGAGAAAAATTGAATTCCAGCTTCCCCTTAGCCTGCGACAGCCGCCTCCTCCCCTCAGAAAAAAAATCGGGGAGAGAAGCGCACAGGCTTCCCAAGCTACATACGTGGTGTATGCGACAGCTTGTGTACACAGAGAAATGTATGGGAAAATCACGGATTCTCTAAAATTGGGTAAATAACTATCTATTTTGAAAATATAAAGTTTACCTACCTCAAATGTGTCGTTTACTTGTGTCTTGTACCGAATTTGAAGCCATTCTGACGCCATTTAGTTATATATATGGAGACAACGACTTTGAATAACTTCGCTAAATGGCGTCGGAATGGCTTCAAATTCGGTACAAGACACAAGTAAACGACACATTTGAGGTAGGTAAACTTTATTTCAAAATAGATAGTTATTTACCCAATTTTAGAGAATCCGTGATTTTCCCATACATTTCTTTGTATACACAAGCTGTCGCATACACCACGTATGTAGCTTGGGAAGCCTGTGCACAGACGCTTCTCTCCCTGATTTTTTTCTGAGGGGAGGAGGCAGCTGTCACAGGCTACTTCCCCTTTGGACAAGCAACTCTCACATTTTCCCTGCCGTGGGCAGTTAAAATGTACATGCTTGCCAAAGTTTACTTTTTTGTTTTACAATCATTATTAAGTCAGTGGATGGCTTGCCTGGGCCTTGCCCAGAAAAAGTTACTTGCCCACAGGAAAATATACAGTAAAACACCCGCATAAAAGAACAAGTCATTTAGGGGTTCAGGCTGATGCGTTTCTTATATATCGGGTGCTTAGTGAGAAATCAGGCTGAAGATGTTGTTAAGAGGTTCTTAAAATTTTCTTGAACTGAGGTACAGTGATCAAGATTACTGAGACTGGTTTAATTAATATGCAATCAATGTTTTATTAAATGAAACCATAAAGGTAACTGTGTTAATTAACAAATTGATATTGAGCCAAAAACTCTAAAGAAAATTAGGCTACTCTCAACAAAATGAAGTCAAATTTACTCTAGCAACTCCAATCCCTTTTGTGAAATACTGTGTTTGTAATGGTCGGGCAGCACACATACTTAGATCAGCCCCATCGTTTTCAAATTTTTGATACCCTGTTTTTTTTTTTACATACATGTAAGAACATGTTTCATTTTGTCAGCCTGAAGGTTCTTAATCCACTTGTTCTTTTATGCGGGTATTTACTGTACTTGTTTAGGATGACTGGATGGGACTTTTTTAGAGCCCTGGTAAATACTAAGAGTTGCAAAAGTTCTTGTTTTTTTATGAGTAATACTTGCACCAGGACTGCCATTTGCTAGCCCATAACTGGCCATAACAGGCAACAACTATAGTAAAGAGCAGATTAGTGATTAGCAGATTAGTGTAATAAATTATCTTACTTAAAATTTATGTGTAACTATAACGAAATGTATTAGACAGTGTTTCTTTTTCCTGCTTTTTTTCTGCTTGTAATTTTCTTGGTTTTCTTTTTATGTCAGATGTGTCACTGCTTTGCTTGCCCTGCCTAGATTAGCTCCATAGCTATTTGCAGGACAACCAATAATTTTTCAACTTAAACTACTGTCAATAAATTGAAGGGGTGCGTGGAATAAGGCCCTAAGTGACTTGTGATGTTACGTCAAATTCTCCCTGTGTTTCACAAGAGAACACAAGGCAATTTGGAATGAGAATTTAGCAGTTTATCAGAAGTCACTTAGGGCTTTTTTCCAGGCACCCCTTCAATTGTTGTTGTTGTTGTTGTTGCTATTCAAAATTTGAAAATGACTGAAAGACAAAAGGCAAGAACTTCTTGCTTATTTTGGGACTGTAGCCAGTTTCTTCAAAGCTTAATGACAGCCTTGATGCACATGTAAAATGAAAAAAAACGTCTTCCCTAACCTTCATCTCGTCCTGCCCCAGAACCTTGTGTGATGAGAATCTGAGGCTGATTGGACAGATCTACTTCAGCAGCTTGTCCTTCTGTGCCTTCAATGATCCCAAGCTGATGTGCTTCATTGCCTTGGTAATTCTCTCTGCTTGTCTGATTAAAGATATTTGATATCAATCAATAGACCACCTCCTAGTTTTTCTAATATTTTTACCTCAGCTTGGACAGAATAACCATTGATACAGCTGGAAAGAGCACCTTAATATTGGCAAACTTTGTAAATCTGAGCATTACATGTATATCTTGCTTAGAAGTAGAGATATAGGTCAATGAATGTGGAAATGTTTAATATATGGAGTTTGCAAGATTTGTCGGAGCTGAAATTACAAATTAATTTTACAAAAACGTAACATGCATGTACAGGTACATGTAGGTTTCTTGCTGAGACCACATAGGGGAAAAAAAGTTGTCAAAGATTGGGCCAAGAGAAAGAGCAAACAAAATTAAGAGAAGGAAGAACTTCCCCTCCCTCCTATCAGCTTTCTTCTCATCTTGAACCTTAAACTTTCATTTGCCTTTCAGGCTCTTGGAAAGAATTTACTGCTTTGCAAGCGATTTGTAGCATCTTGAAACAGTTATAACATACTACAGTACTTAGAAATAAGAAATTATGCTTTGATCTTAAGTGAAAAAAAAAATTCACATATGTACATTTTTTTAAAAAAATCTATATAATTATGTGAAAAAAAGATTTGTTAACTTTTAAAATAAAATTCTTCCACTTGCCAGGCACTTCATTCCATAATAGTCCTATAGAGCTGACCACAACATATGTGGTAAGATGAAAAATAACAAAATTCTAGAAGTGTTACAGTACTCTTAACTGTTCTTAACAAAGTTACAATATAATTCATTTTTTTATATTTTTGAATTTTTTTTCAAACGTTTTTTATTGCCTCTGTTTCAACAGTCAGTGAAGTCAACATGCTACACTTGACATGTACTGTACAGGTAGAACTGTGTGAGGAGAGGACAATATGTTTGAAAGCAAACAAGGAAATTGACAACTTCTCCTGTAAGATGAAAGTGATCATATTATGTTATGAACGTGGGGGCAAAGAAGAAATCCGAGTCACTGATGTGAGTGAAACCCATGCCTTCTGATAACCGGTTGGACGCTCCAGGGATCCAGGATTTTTCTTAGGAGGGGGTGCACCTCTAAGGAATGAATAAACCATGTATTTTTTTTTCTTTTCTTTGCAGAATACTAGTTATATTAGAAAGATGCAGGTCATCTCAGGTGGGGTGCACACCCCCTGCACCCCTCCCCTAGATCCGCCCCTGCACTCCTACAGTTCTTGAGTTACATATATGACTGGACTGTTGAAATAAAAGACACAAGCAACTCTCCAATACAGGTAAAAATGAATTGTATAAAATGTTGACCAGTGGCAAGGGTGAGGCATGCAGAGCTGTACCTATAGAGTTCAATGTACCTGCTGAAGTAATTGCTCCTGTTCTTGTGTGGTCAGCCTTGCAGATGGATATTGCTGCTGCATGTTTGCAATAGCTTCAGCTGTTGTTTGTGATGACTGTGAGAGTTTTTCTGGTGCATGTTTTCTCTTACGGGTTTTCTCCTTTAGTTGTAGATAACTTTGTGGAAAATTTGTAAGCTAAAAGAAACAACATTGGGCAATATTTAAGTTCAGCAACATCACAATTTTTGCATGCAGGCAACTAAAAAATCACTGTTAGATATTTCTTTTATTAACCCTTCAATTCCCATGAGAGAGAATTTATTTCTGATAAAAAGCTCTTTCCATAGAAATGAAAAAAGACAATGCACTTGTAAGTCTGATGATAGTGCTCAACATTTTCCCTGACTCCAATCAAAGGCTCCTGAGAGCCAACCCGTGAATAAGAAATGCTAACGCATAAAGCAATATTGCGGTAAGCTTATGTTTTCACACTGACATGGTTCGATATTTTTTAAAAAGTAAATGTAAGGATTTTTGATGAACGCAACAAAAACCATCACTTTCCTAATGTCAAGTCCAAAAACAAGGGGTCCTGAGTTGAACTCACGCATCCTGACTGCCATTCCCGGCGCTAAACCCCTCGAACATCGCAGAACACATACTTAGTTAAGACTAAATTTTATTATTTCACGGTAGATATGCAACAAAACGCTTGTCACGGTTGAAAAATCCTTTTAGAACGATTTTAATGTTGCATTAAAGACTCCAAATGTGACACATCTTTAAGCTTATTATTGTTTATATTCGTTAAAAACAAATAAGTTATTGTTATCACTGGATTCATGTTGTTCTTGTTACGAAAGGCATTCATAACAAAGTAATATGTCACTAAGTTTACAGCTGAGTGATGGAATGAGCAAGCGAGTGAGTGAATTAGCCACCGTTACCGATAACCCATTCATTATGCTTGTGCATATTCATGAGTAAAAAACTGTTATACTACCAAAATATAATATGTCATTCAGCCAAAAAAAATAATATCACATGGTACTATAAAAGGTTTGGAATACGGGCATGTATAAAGTTGGGCTTAAGGCAGGTGCTCACTTCAAGAGTTCAGACCACAGAGCACCCAGTGTTCTTACCAGGCCCACAGCCTTGCGTGCATTACAGTCAAAATACTCAGCGCGTTCCACTTATTATTTGGGAATGACTTTCATTAATCAGGAATGGATTGCATTATTGAAATCAAAATTCAGTTTTAAATTGATTATTGGAATCTTCCAACGGTAGCCTCATTCAAAATAACGAATGTTGATTGGTTTATTTACTGACATTGGTCGAAAGTTCACAGGTGAAATATATGCAACCGTTTGGCCACTATTGGTTTCAGAGAATTCAGTCAGTTGGACTTCATTGGAAATTTTATTCACTTTCAGGGCTCGAAATAGCGGCCTGCCAATGGCCAAATGGCAGGCCAAATTTCATGTTTGGCAGGCGAAAATAATGAAGAACTGCCAAATGGATAATAAAATGGCAGGCGAAATTACTGGACTGGTTCTGTGACACTTTCTACTCCTCTTGCTATGCTCCTTTATCTACTATTCCTTTCCACGAATTCATCGTTCCCGATTAAAAATATTACCAGTTAAACAGAGTTGTCAACAGTGCTGGTAACCAGCGATATTTTCAGCTACTGTGAGATTTTTGCCGGCTAAAAATCACCGGGAAAAGTGGGAAAAAAATCAGCCGATTATAAAACAAAAACAGAAATAAAAGCTTTTATAACGAAACTTCGGATGCGCTGATTTTCGTTTGAAGATATTTTTGCCTGGTTTGCCCGCGCCCTTTCACTTTATTTTCGTGTGCATAGTCTACATGTATAATCTGAAACCATGAACCAAACCAAACTGTGAATATTTGTGGTGTTTCTGTCTGGAATAAAATCTATGTTATTTTGCTTCAAAAAAACTTTCTAACTTATTTATTTATTTACCAATTAAGTCTTCACTCTTAACAAAGTATTGCAGACTGCTTTAAGTGATAGATACAATAATAAATAATAAATAGCATGAAAGTCGGAAGTTCGAAAGTACGAACTTTAAAAAGAATAAAACAATGCTTCACTGTCTTCACTCTTGCTAAGGTTTGATGTAAACAAATGTAACTTAAAGTATTAAGGATCTCCCAAACTTTAGTCGATTTTCCTGTTTGCTACATCTCTGATGGGAGTCTGGATTTTTTTCACGTAATTTTTTTTTGCGCGATGAGGTAGTGGTGTAACGATTAATCGAATTCTCGATTAATCGCGATTATGACCATTCGGTTCGATTCACGATTCTTTACTTCCACGTTTCGATTTTGGTTCGATTTTTGCATACCTTTTCCAGGGTGCCCTCAATGAGTTGTTACATTGTGAAATCAAAATTCAGAAATCTTTAAAATCTGCGTTTTTGATTGACGAGCAAAGGCATTTGCAGTTCGTGTGCCATTTTGTGTTGCCCGGTAAAACTGCTGCCTTTCTACCAGGCAAACCATGTGCAACATGCTCATTGTCACGTTCTCAAACATGGCGACGAACGACCAAGCAATCGTGATTCTGCCTGCATCTTTTAGATCAGCTGTGTGGAGATATTATGGTTTTCCGGCTAAAGACAGTACAACAGATAAGTCTAAAACTATCCGCAAGAAATATTTGCATAATCGAATCGAAATATTCGAAATCGAAAGGCAATAATCGAAATCGAATCGAATCGCAAGGAATATGAATCGTTACACCCCTACGATGAGGCGTCTCAAAAAATACTACGATCTCATTAATAGTAAAAATTTCAATACGTGGCAGCCCAAAAAAATAAATGGCAGGTCAAAATTTGTTTGGCCTGGCAAAAATTAAAAAAAAAGCAGGCTATAATTTTTTTCTATTTCGAGCCCTGACTTTCGAATGAGGCTACCGTTGGAAGATTCCAACAATCAGTTTAAAACCTGAATTTTGATTTCAATAATGCAATCCGTACCTGATTAATGAAAGTCATTCCCAAACAATAAAGGGAATGCGCTGAGAGATGCGTGGCCCATTTATCTTTGATAGAATAGTAAGGGTTTATATGTTCCACTTAAGGACAATGAGAAACTTGTCTTAATCAGAAACCAAACAACTTACCGGAGGAAGAGGCAAAAGAGTTCCTGTGGCTAGTGCCATCTGTGCCTGGTGAATATGATTCTGGATGTCAATTATGGTAGGGAAAAATGATCTGTTATGTCTGGCTGGTGGTTCCATGTTTACAAACAGTTCCTTCTCCACAAACACCTTCAAGCAGTGTTTCACAGTGTAGATCCCACTGACGCCCCTTGCAACCAGTTCGCGGATCTTATGCATGACTTCAGGAATGAGACGCTGTCCATGAGAATCACTCTCATCTGAATCCAAGGGAACTTCTTGAATATCGTGGTATTCATGGGCTAACGGCAGTGGGAGTTGAACGTAGTATCTGGAAATTTACATACCAGCATTCAGCAAAAATGTCTTGTGTAAAATGAAAAAGTGCAGTGTTCTACAGCATTTGGTATTTGTGTTACCAAATTAGCATCACTTTGATATTGACTACTTCTATCCCATTTACATCATTATCATTTACCATCATAAGTCTACACTCACATCATTTAGATGAAATAAAAAATCAATCACACCCATAACTGTGGTATTAATCAGCATTAAAATATTTCATCTTGGAATTAAGTTGACATTCTTATTTCGAGTCTGTGATTGGTTTCCATGCGTGCGTCTCAGTTAGAGCAGGTTTAACTGTAAATACCTCAAACTCTTAAAGCGGTCTTCACACGACAGACTAAAGTTGGCAATCTTGTGTTGACAAACTCCAAAACGTTGGCAAACTCGTGTTTCCACATGTCAAACACACGTCAAATTGCAACACATGCCAATTTGCAACATGGCCGCCGTAGTGCAATGGCACTCATGGAGAGTTTCCACTTATGCCTTGCTTTTTTTTTTATGTTTTTATCGCCAGAGAAGGAACAGCAGAAAGCGTTGGAGAAAAAAGGTTTGGACGAAACCATACATAAGCAGAAATTCCTCCCTTGGCACATACAATATATGCTCGTCCAAGAGCTTTGCACAAAAGATGCTGTGGGCTTCAAAAATTATTTGCGCATGGATCATTGTTGGGTCACTTGTCCGCTTTTTTGTGAAGTGTCATGCAAATCACGTGAATAGAGCGTGAATTTTGTTTTGGTTGAAAGTTAGCAACTTATGTTTGCCAATCGTTCACATGTCAATACGAGTTTATCAACATGAAAAAGTTGGCAAAAAAGTTGGCGAGAATAGAGACAAGTTATATTTGTCGCCAACAGTTTGCCAACTGTTGTTGTGTCTTTCACACACGCCAACTTGAGTTTGCCAGCTTAAGCTAGTTTGTCATGTGAAGGCCGCTTAAAGAGTATTCCTATGGTACAACTTCATGATTAGTTTTACATACCTTTCCTCTCCACCAACATGCACTCCTGCCAGCCTCAGTGCTGTCAAAGCTCTCTCCTGTGTCTGTCGGACATGCTTTCCATCCATGGTAGGATCTATTCTGAACTCTGGAAATTTGCGCACTTTCTTGACATAAATTCTAGCAGGGCATGTAGGTCGATGCCTCTTTATAGGATTGCCATGCTCGTCACATTCAGGCTGCTTCTTGTTAACTGCTCCTTTTCTTCTTGGACCATATTGACATTCCATGACTGTTGCACGTCGACCTAAAGAAATCTTGTGTCAGTGTCAACAAATCATAATATGCTCTGTTACAGCAGTTATAGCTAAAAGGAAGAAATGATTTATACATGTAACAGTCATGAACACAATAGGGAGCTTTAGCAACCACAACGGCAATGGCAACAAGAGCGACACAAAACAATAGGTTTAATGAGCGAAAACAATGCCTCTGCACGTGCATTTTACATGTGATAGTTATTTTAAAATTTCTTCGCCATTCCCTGCAAAACAACAACATCAAATAATCAAATCATAGGTTTTGTAGAGAACGTGAACACATGACGGTTAATTTTCCTTGCTCTATTTGAACTTGAAAACCGTCCCTACCAATTCAGCTCTTGGACAATCCAGTCACATTTAAGGCAAATTAAACAATTTGGAACAATTTAAAAGTAGTTTAAATGAGCGCAAATTCATTTTTCAATGACATTTTTTTTGGTGTTGCCGTTGTGGTTGCTAAAGCTCCCTAATACATGTATAGGGACTACATGTATGCAAATTATTGCAAATAATGCAACTTCAACAGGATACACTGTAAAACTTAAGGCTTCTGCACTACTGGGGCGAAGAACTACAGTTGTAGCAACCAAGTTAATTTGTTAACTTGCGATACAATTCTCAAGGTACAGCAGCAGTGGAGAAAATGAAGAGCAATGTTAGTTGCTAGGAGTGTTATTTCTCAATATCAATAATAACTGTGGCAAAATCTGACCAAGTTTCTTATGTTGACAGAGATAATGCAATTGTGACCTCTCACGCAAAAACGATAGTAACGAATATCTGTTTGAACGGCAAAATGCACGGCTACTGAACAGATGAAAAACTGGTTGTTGAGCAAACAGAGAAAGACCTTGGAATTCGAAAAGCAAAGGCATGGGCCGCATCCAACAAGTTGATGACAGTGTGGAAATCCAACCTTAATAGAGACCTGAAGATAGAGAAGATTTTTCAGAGCTTCTGAATCAGTAGAAACTGTTCTACTGTATGGGTCGGAGAGGTGGACACTAAAAACAACACTGGAGAAACAATTAGATGGCTGTTATACAAGACTCCTACGGTCAGCATTGAATAAAAGCTGGAAAGATCATAATTATAACCAACAAGGAGCTCTATGGAAATCTACCTCCCATCTCAAAAACTCTGCAGACTCGTAGACCACAGTTCAGTGGACATTGCTGGAGAAGCAAGAATGAGACTGCTTCTCAGCTACTTCTCTGGGATCCAACACATTGCTGGCAATCGAGGGGGTGCCCAGCAATAACTCTTACAGACCAATTAGAGAGGGACACTGGACTGGCATGACAGGAACTCCCAGTTATCATGTCTGACAGAGGAGAGTGAAACAAACTCATTAATTTGGTGCGGGTGTGCCCGAAGGAGATAGATATACAAATTTATTCTTTAATTAAAAGAATTACTTTCAAGTCAAAAGATGAAACTAACGTCATTTAAGACAATGTTTGGAAATTTTTCATAAATCTTTGAAAAATGCTTGGAAATCTTTGGAAATTGCAGAAATCTTAATGTATTAATGTCTATATCTTTTTTTTTGTGATTTGTACTATCAAGGAATGACTAATTAATTCAACTTGTTAAGCTGGGTGTTAAAGGAAGGGACTAAAACGCACCATCAAGTGCAGGTGACGTTTTCTTTTTGTTAATTTGTGTCCAAATGTATTAATTTTTGTAAGAGTGCCTTGATTGCAGTTATTTTTTTCAAATCAGATAGCTTTTCACTCAGACTATTCAGTCGTATTTTACTGTACCCGTTATGGATCACTGTTGCTAAGTAATGCCAACAGCAACATTTAAAATGTTTCAATTCAAGTTTGAAGTGTCTTTGTGCGTTTTTTGTGACTTTCGATTTTATGTTATACTTTTCTAATTTTGTATCACCAATTGCGAGATGTTTTATGAAACAGCTGTTTTATGCATTATTGAAAAGATTTTGACATATTCAAATTGGGTGCCACCGGGCAAAAGATTTAAGCTCTTTTGATAGCCATTCAAACAGCTAAAGATTTTTTATTCTTTTTGAATGGATAAGCTTAGCCATTCATATTAATTTTACTAAAACCTGTAAAAAAAAGCCCACCCTCATTTTGAAAAAAATGGTCTTCCTTACTTGATATACCTTCAATGTCTGTTTGTCTAAAAATATTGCAAATGAATCTCTACATTGGAACTTTCTATGCCAACTTTTGTATGAGTGCGTCTATGAAGCAAATTACAGTGCAGCTACTGTTACCGGGCTCACCCAGACAAAGTTAACCAATCGCAAAGCAGAATGGGGACAATAGATTCCAACATTTTTAACTTCAGCCAATAAAATGTCGAGTACAGAACAATGAAATTTCAACTTGTTCACTCGTGATGCTTATGTTGAATAAAGCTTTAGTTCAATTTAAAAATTTGAGTAGTTTCACATGCTACATGAATGAATGTCATGCGAGTGAGCGAGAACTGATTTCAAACTGTATGAAAGCAGTGAATGCGATGCCTGCATGTTTGGGCAAATTGTGTGGTGGAT
This sequence comes from Cladopsammia gracilis, assembly GCA_022457155.1. NCBI lineage: Eukaryota > Metazoa > Cnidaria > Anthozoa > Scleractinia > Dendrophylliidae > Cladopsammia > Cladopsammia gracilis. The sequence goes on along the minus strand of JAJGOT010000864.1, from coordinate 119,805 downwards.
TTGAATTCTCGGAGAAAATTAAAACTCAATCGCCGGCTGTTTGCAAATGTTACAAGGCACACTTCCAGCGTAGCATATATAAGCATTTATTTTCAAACCCTTTGAAAAAGAGCGGCACCTTTATTTTAATTCTTTTTTTTATTGAATTATCAAAATTTTTCCGTTGCAGATTTTCTTTGTGGTTTGAGCACTAGAGTGGTTTCTAGAAAATTTTAAACTTCGTACATTGATTTTTTGTTATTTTTTTTACATTGTTGCCAATTGGTAAAGAAAATTATCTATCCAAAAAAAGTAGGGATCACCCAACATCCGAGCTGGTTAAGTCTAAGCAAAGTTAACGCAATGGCTACCATCCCTTTGTGTGTTTAGATTACTTCCTTTGCGCATGCTTATGCATGGTGAAGCATGGTGTTGTGACAGGGATTGCGTGGGCAGTTAGGATGCGCATAAACAATGAGCGCAAACATTCTTAAAGGCCAAGGCTGAAAGTACTGAACGGTAATTGATGAAAAAAGATGTAGAAATATTATTTCTCAATGAAATTTTGTCCACCTTTTAATATTGTAATACATGTAAATACGAAAGAAACATTTAATGGAGCCTGGATCGTAGAGAGCTTTCTGCTTAATTTTTAGGGTCCATTATGCCTAATGACCTGCAGGGCAACATTTGCTTGATTTTATAGCTGCCTGATTGAAAGGAACATAACTTGCTCTGCCATAGCGCTACAACAACTTTAACTTTCGACTCACATGTGATCAGGTCATGCGCTGCGGCAAATTTGTGTGCCAAGCCATACACAAATTTTGTTTCCCTTTGACCCTCGGGGAAACAAAACTCACTGTTTCCCTTGGGGCCAGTCATTAAATACATAGTACATAAAGATGCCCTGAATACCTGTATTCAAGAAAGGTATCCCATCGTATGGCACATACTGTGATTTCCACATAAGACGAATAGACGGTTTAGCTGACGATGGAGACTGTCTTGTACCCCAGCAACTGTTTGTGTGCTGTTTGTGTAGGGTCAAAATCAAGTCCAGTTCCACCTCACTCGTTACATATCCCCTATAGGAATCCCCTATAAGTTCACAATCGTGGAGTCGGGCAGCCCAGGGATAATTCGCCGGCACAGCAGATAAACTCGCCAGTTGTGGAGAAGAGTCCAGAGACGTACTCGTTGCAACAGCGACATTTTCAGCGGATATGACAATACTTTCTTGAGTTCCCGGGACGGAATCGTGTTCCTGGACTTGAGGGATATTCTCCACAATTTCTTGCGCGCTCAATGTCGCCGCCGAAGACCCTTGCGTCGCGACTGAAATGGCAATGCTCTCAGTCGCCATTATCGCTTCTGTACTAGTTGCCATTGTCTCGGCTAAAGTCGACGTCGAAATGGTGGTGATTCCCCCATTTTGCTGTGAAATAGTTTGAATAGTTGAGGGAATGTTCGCTGAAATCGCGTTTTGAAAACCTTCAGCCGCCGAAACTTGCTCAGAAACCAAGATTTGCTGCTGAATGGACTCGCTCGGCAACGCTTCCGCGGAATCCTCCGCCATTGCGTACAAAATCGGAAGACTCGTGTGATCCAAGCGGGTCAAAAATAACCAAGAATGATCAGTGAAATAGTATTCGGTGTTTACGCTTGAAAGCGAGACAGGAAAATGACCCAAAATAAAAGCGCCAAACTTTCGAGAAGAGCCTCGCTTTACAACGGGGTATGGCCTCGACCGCGTGAAGAAAGAAGGCCTCCTTTTCATGCATGGCCGCAGGGAGTTATGGGGACTAAAAAATATCCCGGATGTGATTACCCAAGCGTCCTTGGGTCGAAGCCTTTACTTCGTTACATGCCCTTAGGCTTTCAATTCACTCATCAGGGTCTGGAAGGAGGGTCCTGATCCCGCATTCCCGCACCTATTTTATGAGAATCCCGCATCCCGTCATTTTAATATCGCTTTCCCGAATCCCGTTTTTTTATTAAGAAAAAAGTGTTTCTGCAAAGACTAACTACAAGTTTAACGGAGGCGAAAACGAAAGTCATCATTGCAATGTAGATTGACCCATTCGATTGATATTCTGAGTATACGGGTCTCGTTTTAAGGCTATACTGGTTATTCAGGTTAATTTGTTTTCGTCACAGAGTGTGTTTTTAGTTCGTAAAAATTTCCTGATTTCCCGTCAGACAGAATACAATTCCCGCGTCCCGTGCCAAAATTTTAGCGAATCCCGCTTCCAGGAGAGAAGTGAAATCCTGAATCCCGTCAAAATATTCTGCTTTTTCCCAAATCCCGAACTGTTTTTTTTTGGTCAAATCCCGTATCCCGAAAATACCCTTCCAGACCCTCACTCATGGGAGTTTAATGAAACTGTGAAGCTTCGTTGGTGTCAGTCCGTTAGCGCCTACTGTTCTGATCTGGAGGGCGGTGAGGGGGAATGAAACGATGAAAGTTGTTTATCGTTTCGAGCGTTAGCCCTTTCGCGTCTTTTTGTCAGAGCGAACCAACGAAAGGCTAAGTCGAAACTACACTTGATTCTCTTAAGGCTGGGGTAAACAAGAATTTGAATGAAATTTGAAGAGGTTTAAAGGAGGGATAGAAGAAAGAAAATGATTTTTGGAACACCAACCAGGGACAGTTGATACCCACGCAAGAGTACCCCAGGTTGCTAGTGGACTAACTTGGTGTCCGCCTATTAATTATAAACTACAAATTCTATTTTTAAAACTTCACTAAATCTTCAATATTTCTTATTTCCTTAATTTTACAAATCCTTTGAGAAAAACTATTTCCTCCCAAACATACCCAAAAATCACCCAAAAATTTACAAAACAACCCATAACATAGATTCATGAGATGAGCAGAGAGTTTTTGGATTGCTTGAAAAGTGAACGAGATATTTCCATTAAAGCCATATCAAGTGGCGTAAAAAATGGCGTTCATGTTTACCCCCGCCTTAACGTATCGCGTGACTATAGACTTGTTACCCGAACAGACTTCAAATTTAGATATTGGCCTGGTAGAGAAAAGCCATTGACGCGGCTTGATTGTTTTATAGTTTTGCCTTGAGGGCGTTTTGACCCTCGTTATTCTAAAACGTCTGGAAATCGATTGCCGGCTTAATGGAGGCGGGCGCAGAAATTAAAACTACCCGCCTCCATAAAAACGTCTGTAAAGTTTCTAGACTTTACGGAACCTACGTCTTAACTGTATATCTGAGATATGACTCACAAACTTGGTCAATTTAATAAGTTAGCTTTATTTAGCCTGCAGGGTGGGCGTATTAACCGTGGCGTGACAAGCTAGCATGCACAGCTCATTGAGTATCGTGACCAGATGTTTGAAGCTTGCGAGAGTCCGTGCGCCGTTCATGAGATTTATTAATGAGCATTTTTCAGCGGATACCGTAACAAGTTCTCGTAAAGGGAACAACAAATAAAAATGGGGAATGTTGGAATCTTGCGAGGGACCGTGCACAATTTTAATTCATTATACATAAAGAAAACTGACTTTGGAGAAAACTTGCCAAAAAAAAAACGAATTAACTCAAGCGTTCAGTGTTCAGCACATGTCCTGTTGCAGCCATCAGAAGACTCTAAAACGTCATTATTTTCGATGTGCTATTTTTCAAAATAAGTAGCAGAACAAAGGCTTAATTCCTGTAGTTGGTCATTTTAGAGTTTCCTTAGTCTGCGTGAAAGGCGCTCAATTTTTCGGTGGGGTGCATGCGCTATCTGGAATACCAGACAGCCGCTAAGTGCGAACCAGGCCTCTTGCGGCCAGCAGCGGCTGTATTCTCCGGCGCGAGGACGACTCTTAGAAGACGGCTCGAGATGGGATTAATGAGCACGATACGTTTCCTGTTAATTGTTATAAAGCCTGAAATTTGACGTTAACTGTTGAATTAGAAATGAAACAAGTAAGAAAATGAATAAAAACTAAAATTACAGACGGAAGTGAAGTTATTGATGAAATTTTGCCATTTTAAAACATGCAAAAAAACCGCAGAAGTTCGGTATTTCCTCTTCCTGAGGTTCGGCGTGCTTCATATCACACTTTTAGAGTAGAAATACTGTTAACAATGTCGTTATTTTAACATTTTGTTGGGGGAGGGGATGTTAATGTTTTTTACTGTTACAGAGAAATCATTACTGTTAGCTGTTACACGGCCTAAAATATTAGTAAAAATGTTAGATGTTATGCAGATCCCCCGTTGAGACCCTCTTGGAAATGACATCTGGCTCTAAAGACTCTAAAAGAATAACAAACTTCTTATCAAGGTGTTGTTACGCCAAGGAACTGCTGAGAATCGAACTTCCCTGTAAATACTGAGTCAGCGTGGGCGCGGCAAAAAACGCTATGACCTCTCAGTCATTTGTGGAGACAGGAGTGACTGTAAAATGATCACTCTAATTGAAGAAGAAGGTGGTATTCTGGTGTGAACAGCACAAACGGTTGAAATGGTTGAAAGTTATGATTTCTAGAACAACCGAATGGAAGCAAAGGAGAATTTAAACGATTGTCAAACATTTAAAAGAAAGAGTTTTAAAGTAACGCGTCGCAACTATTAGCTTGGGTCTTCACTGATAACACCGTTCTCAACAATTTTTAAAAATAGTTATTATAACTTATATACAGAATATACTCTTCCTTTTCAATGTGATTAATTTAGCCAGAGCTTCATAACTAGTTTCTAAAAGTACTGTATAACCTCCACCCACTTGTAATCGCTCTGTGGTAGTAGCCAACTCGAATTGAAAGCTTGGCTCCTTTGGCTGCTACACACCGTTTTCCCTTTGTTATGTTTAATTCAATGTATAGTTAGCTCTGTTCTTACTTCTTCTTTTTTTTCCTTATTGTTGTTGTATTGTAATTGAATAAGTGTGAATAATAAACTTGAACTTGAACTCTATTTCCAACCGTTTGAGGGAAGCCGGTTTTCTTCTTCCCTGCGCCGGCTGGAAATCATCCGGCCTACGGTACGGTCGCTTTGGAGAAATATTGATACTCTTTTCAATGAATCATTGTAATGCGGAAACCTGACCACGTTTATAAAATAGTTTACCTTTTATTTTTGACCGCGTTCAGGGAAGCGGTACCTGTTATGTATGCTGATCGAGAAAAGAACCCTCTGACCCCTAACTGCGGCGTCGCGAATATACCGGAATATTCACCCAACCACCCGTTGTATAATAAATATTTGTCTGCACGGTGGGCTGGATATCCCGCTCGGCTACAACTGACCACATAATGCAAACTATACTTCTAAGGACAAAAACTAGTGAATAAGGTGATACTTGAAATATTGCTTAATTTTACACAGATTATTTTGATTTCGATTTTAGGCTTAGGAAATTAAGGGAGTAGTCATCTTATATGGAAGTTCCTCTCTGATTTGCCAGTGAGGCGTTTTTTATCACTTTGTAAACAAAGATTATTAAAGAAGATAGGACTGAGCTAAATACATTCAATTTGCATGAAGGCGTTCCAGACAGTTGAGTCTTGGGGGTCCTTGCATGCGACAAATTAAAATAGTTCAATTATCTGAAGCCCACCCTGGAAACATAGGCCGGGAATTCAGACGAAGTACTGTCTTCTTGTGTCTTTAAACGTCCTTGCACAAGTGATATCTCCCTTAAATTCTGCATGATTTTATCTGTTAAATGGTTTTTCTGATCCTTTTACATTCTAGTCAATTTATTGTTGCACCTGTATGCTCGCAATGTCTGCGGTTGAATCACAAAGTGTGACCTTTTAAAAATGAGCTATCGAGTAGTACTCTTAGTATTTAATATTGCTTTGTTTTGACTAATATTCTGCATAAATAAGTTGTTGGCTTTAAAACATTGATCTTGGACCGTTTTCTTGGTGAAAAGAGTTAATTTTGAAAGATCTTGACCTTTTTCAGGGAAAGAACAAGGCCTTGTTGTTTTGTTGTTTTTCGTACTGTTCTGTTTTGTTTTGCGTACTGCCTTGTCGAAAAAAAAAGTGAAAAACTCCTTTTGCATCCTATATGATTAACGTTGTGTTTTCAGCTGAAAATCAATCAACACTTTTTTTCTAAAGTCGGGCTCTTTCAATGTTTGTCTGCTGCAAATACTGACTCGTGCAGAAATCAAAAGTTTTGTCTTAAAGACAGTGTCTCCTGTCGGGACAATTTCAACTGTTGTATATAATTAAATATATAAATATATAGATTATATTAGGGCTAGTCCACATTTTTCTTTAAACGGCGAATTATTTCTTTTGTTTCCGTAAACAAAAGAGGGCGAATTTTAATGGTTTTAAAAAGGCCGACAATAAAATTAAAATTTTAGTGTTACGGCAGACAAATGAAAACATGGTAGTTTTTCAGTGTTTTGAAATCGTCAGTTGTTTTGGCGGAAACCCCTCTAAATTGCCCGATTGTTTTCGCGAATGTGAAAATTGCTTTGGTACACCGTCGGTTTTATATCTCGATAAAGAACTTCAAATTACTCTTACACTGTTTATGAGATCGCGCGAATAAAGAAATTCGTTATGTTTTAGATCAAAACAGATCATTGGCTAAAAAATACAAATGTACGTATTTTTTTGCGTTATAATGTAAAGCCAAGTTAAAAGGGCACGTTCGTTTTATATTCATCGATTGCCGAATTAAAAACCTTAATTACACATCGCATAACTTGTAAGTTTCCTTTTTGTCAACCGCGTCACAGCCTGAAATCGTTGTTCCAGTACTAAAACATAAATTACATTTCGCCTCTGTCTGTGCTGATCTGTTTTGCATTTTACGAAAATTCTTCATGGTAATTTCGAGTCATTTTCGCCAACGCGCTATTTTTATGAGCGATTTACGTAATACAGAGCTTAATTTAGGTAAAAAGGAAGATCAATTGCGTAGGAAACGGACTTTTTATTCTGCTTAGAAAATTTGACAATTTTTCTCCCCGAAAGACGGGTTTTCGCGTGACAGCAATGACGTCAACGCTTCAAATGATCAACAATCAGAGATAAAATACTGTATTGTGATTGGTCGATTTTATTCCCAGGATACCTAGCGCAACGAGCGTGAACCGAAAGAGTCGCTGGCATATGCGAGTTATCGAAGTATGGTTCATACATCGGCGGGGAATTCTATTTTCTGAATTTGTCCGCTGTAATTTTTGGGCGATTTTCCGAATGGGATAAATTAATATGGCTCCTCCAGGAGAGCTTAATCTTCTAAAAGACCCTCAGCTAAAAGACAAAGACAAAGAAACCTACAATGGATATATAACAACTTCGGTCGCTTCGGTTGACAGGCCGCAGTTTACGTCTTGGACATTGCTAAATGGCAAGGTGAAAATTGGGCCGGTCGAGTTGGGCAGTGGATTTATTATACTGTGCCTCCTTTGGCTTGTCTTCGCTTCGGTTCCCGAGGGAGTTCTTCATGGAGTTTGCACGGTGGTTCAACGTATTTTTACAATTTTTTTGCCTCTTGTTTGCCTGGTTTGCGTCTTTTATTGGGCCGAACTACTCATTCATAAATACTGTAAGAGCCAGATCTCCTATGTTGTGTTTCCCGTTTGTCTGTTAGGAGAGCTTTGTACACAAGTTATCCTCGGTGGATCGGATTTCCTTCGAACTACGTTTCTTTTTACCCTGGTCATGGCCGGGCTAGTGACAGTTGTATTTTCAAAACTTAAAATTCTTCCTACCAGTATAGCGCTGTTGCTTCTTACCACAGCTCGTATGTCATGCTGGATAACACTTCGCGATATTCCATCGTTTCTGCGGCCATTTCTGGCTTATTTCTCAGCATTTAGTGGGCTGATATTATCAAGAAACATTCAAGCGTGTTTCTCTGCTACTGCGGGCGAGGCCATTCAAAGCAAAGCACCTATAATACGAAGACGAACTTCCAGCGTTTCTTCCACTAGCAGTTTAAATAGTCGAAGAAGGCCTTCGCTTCCAGCGTTGGGAACTCAACCCAAGGTAAGAAAAACTCCATGAATGCCTCGTTCATTTCCTTAGCTATAGATTACGATCTCTATATTAATGGGCTGGAAGAGCAGTTTATAACTAGCCAGGATCTTTGACCTGTCATTTCGAGGTTTTAGACAAGAATGGATTTGGCATCGAGATTTTGTCTAATTTAGCATTAACTTACATGATCGAGACACAAGGCGTTCATTTAACATTTTTCCTGCATTTATTGTAATACTGTTTACAGTAGGCCTTCTGTTTGTATTTCCATAGTCGGGCTGGTGTTCATTTTCAGAAAGCCAGTTCAAGAGGTAGCGGCGCCTTTGATTTATTTCAATGTTGTTCTTTTACATGCGACGGAGTGTTCGAACGAGCGGCGGGGAGAAAACCCACTGTACGCGATGTACATTCGAACACGCATTAAACTTTCATGAGCGCGATTATTAAAAATCTTCCAAAATATCAGGTCACAATCTCTGTGAACTTGAATAGCGTATGTTTACTCTAGGTTCTTTAAAATTTGGCTAGTGATGTTTCGTAAACTGGATGCTGGATTTTGCCATTTGTACGGCAAGATTTATGAAGCATCTCTAATCTTAGCAACCCTGGTTATCTCGAATCACCTGCAATACTCACCAATTTTTGTTGTGCAATATATTATCATTTCTTTGTTAGTTCTTCAACATTTGTTATGGAAATTATTCGTAATCTGGTGAAGCTTGACTAAATTTGAAAAGGTTTGGATTTGTGGCTTTCGCATCGTTTTTCGTTAAAAGCGCTATAGAAAACGAAACTGGTGTTCAGAATTTCAAAGAAACTTGCTTCGGTGGCTCGCTGATTCTCCAGACGCTGCAAAATACAGCGTATTATTTCTTTAAGCTCCGTACATTTCGACTAAATCTTATTGTAAGGTTGGAGATGTAATTGTAGATTTTGCAAATGACACAAACAACAACTGTCCGTTTCCCACAAGTCAAAATCGCCCTTCGGTTTGACAAATTAAGGCTAATAACTAACCGCTCAAAATTGCAATACCGGGCTAATTTTGATAAAATATTAATATTCCCCGACTTGAGAACACGGCTTAGTTTTTTGCGGTCGCGATAAAAAAATTCCAATCCCCTTGTGCCTGTTTACAGATGGTGCAACAATCGGGTAACAATACGCAGAGATTTTTGGTCTGTTTATATGGCGTGTAAAGAACTAATCGAATTGACGATGTTTTTTTTTCGCTGTTTAGGTTTTCCAATCATTACTTTTTCCGTACATTCAACGAGGGTTACTGTTTTTTAGCCATATTATTTGTTAAATGGATAAACATTCGAGACTGCCCGGTATTTCGTTAAGATCTAAGTGATCGGGTCTGCGGTTAATTTTTCAATTCATCCTAAACCAAATAACTATTTTTGTGAAGGGTTTGATATAGAAACGTGCTTACGGGTGAACAAACAAATAAATACCTAGAGAATCGGATCGGATTTGAGTTGTCAATCACGCTTAAGCGTCAGGAATATGGAAATCACAGTTTACAAGGACGATTAATTTATCCAAATCTGTGTGATTTTGGTGCGTGTGTTGTCATTTTTAAGTGGCTCAAGTTGGAGTGTTGTTGAAAAAGATATACAGCCATTCTCGCCAGTGTCAAGTTGCGCTTATGAAAACCCTCTGGTTGTTTACTTAGAAAACTAGGTCGTGTAAATGTGTCTTGCTGCATGTTTTAATCTGGCATTGTAGCTAGCTTTTAGTTTTATCAACGTATGAACACAGAACAGATAAAAATTGGCTACAGAGGAACAGAAATTCTGACATTTGTTAAATGCATGTTGTATAAACAGGTCACATGCCTGTCAAATTATCTGGAATTGTTTACATGCATAACATTTTCCACTCTGCTTACTGCAAAGAATGTACATGTAAATGAAGAGCTTTCAAATGCAGTGGTCTTGCAAATGTTCTTGCCGTTGCTGCCAAATAATTCAATAATTGAAAAGGGGGAATCCCATCTTCCAAAAGGGAAAGTCCCAACTTGCTATTTATTGGAGCTTCATGCTGTCATTTTTATGGGTTTTGGTAAAGGTTGTTAAGGCGACCTATTCTATTGAATAAGCAAAGGGATGATATTGTAATCTTGTCTCTTTTATAAATGAGGTGTCATTGTGTATATACTGTTGGTAATTTCTGTCTGGACAATATTTCACCTTTAAGGACCAAGCCACTTTGTGGCTGTTTGCTAAATGCTAGTATATGTGATAGTTATCTTATGACAACTTGAAAAGTGTTTGAAAAGCTTGTTCAAATTGGAATTCTGTGAAGTAACCTTGAACCCTTGATGGCAAATCCCTCTGTTCGTTAGAATGTTTGATCATTTTTTCTTCAAATATTTGCTGCAATCAACTGCATAGAAAATCACTATAGTCGTTAGTACTTTACTTAATGGAGTGATTCCTCAGACAGTAATTTGTAACCTAGGCATTTTTTTGACAGCTAAATGAATGTGATCAATATAAGGTGCATAATTGGCATATTCACTTGAAAGGCATTAAAAATTCAGTGATCATAAAATCTTACATATGTGGTCTTTACTTAGTAAGATTTTTATTCATTGGTTCCTTTGATCCCCTGAGATAGTCATTGTGTTGTGGTGATGTCAATATCATTTGGAATTTCTATAGATTCTCTTATTACTGGCAGTTGGTGTAAAAACATGGTTTATATGATAAGCTATTTGCAGCTGTGAAAATTAGTAGAGGGTTTAAGTTAAAATTGATTTGAAAATTGTCAATCTTTGAAGAGAAAGTGGTGTGTTAATAATTTATTTCAGGCAAAGGACAATTGTTTAGTGTTTTGGAGCATCAAGATGATCAGATAGTCCCCAAAAAATGTTTTCAGAGTACATTTCTTCTCAGTTTTTAAGTGAAATTAAGTGATAAAATGTTGTTAGTAGAAATATATGGCAGATATTTTTGAAAACGATTTCCTGTAATGGGATTAATTTTAACCAAACGACGTGATGAAAATTTTGATTATTTCTTAATTTCCACACATTACTTTCCCCAACCAGTAACAGTGCAAGAACACTTGTTTTGTTCGATAACAACCATTCAAAACATTGGATGACAAATTTCACTTACTGTACCAACTAAGTTTTGTTTAATTTACATTATTGGACATTGATATTTTTCATTTTAATTTTATTACATTAATTCATAGCATGCATTGCATTTTCGTTTGGACTTGTTTGTTGTACTCCCAGCCAAAGTGACTTGAATGGCGACATTTTGAGTGCTCTTATTTTTATTTTGTGGATTAAAATTACCATTTGTAAGCCGTCAATTGATTTGTGTACATCTAAAGCTGTCTAAATCACAAGCCTGTAGCTTAGTTGTATTATTTATTTATCTATTAATTTACTTATTGCTGACCCCCACTCAAATTTCAAGGGATGGTTTTAGTAAAAATAAATAACAAATCTATAAGAGCTTATGATAAACACTATCATTCCCAGCTTCTTTCAGTGTCATTGCGCATTTGAGATGCTTTAAATAGTTATGAGATATTTATGGACTGGAATTCAATAGGATTGATGACATTTGCATGGAAGAAATAGATCAGAAATAGCTCAGCAATTTGGCTAATGTGAGATGTCATTTACCCCTTGACTTCCAAGAGTGCCAATCATCAAAATTCTAAAAAAGTCCCAAATTTCATTTTGTAAAATATTGTAAAACAAATGGTACCATGCAAAAGTACTGCTGAAGAGGTTTCATTTGAATGGTCACACCATAGGATTTCGTCAACAGACTGAAAAGTTAGAACTATTTACATGTCGCCATAATTGACTCTGGGAGTGAAAGGGTTAATATGTTCCATAGGCAGGGATGTAGCCAAGATATCCAACAGGTCTCCAAGTAGCCATGAATTATTTTGTTTATTATATAAACGGCACTATTTTCAAAGTTTTGTCCAATTTTCTGGAGATTTCCAACGATTTTTGCAAATTTTCCAAATACTGTTCGAAAGTTATACAAATGTTTCTGATTACCGGTATTTTCCAAAGATTCCCTAGAAGATCTGAAGATGTTTTTCCATTATAGATCAACACATTTTAGCTCTTTTGACGGGCAAGCACCGTTAAACATGAAGATTGATATTTTCACTCATAGTGAAGATAAAATTGATATTTTCACAAGTATTGAGATATGATTTTTTTATGCAGTGGAAGAAATCGTAGTATTTCACTGAAGTTCACATAATAAATAGTTGTTATAAATTTGAATATTATCATCTAAGCAAACCCTATAATTTAAAGCATATGGTGTTGTGATAATTAACACTTTCACTGCCAGTTATAGGGTTAAGTGTATGTATGATGGCATAGAAAAGAGGTGTACAAGGTGATAAGTGGACACTCTGTGTTGGAGACAACTGCAACAGATTACAAGAATACTAACATGATAAAATTAACATAAACCCTTAAATTCTTTGAAATATGATGCTCTGTAAACTTTTGTTTGTCATGGAGGTGAGATTTCATTCTTGACATCCTTCAAATAATTGAAGGGGTGAGTGGAATGAAGCCCTAAGTGACTTGTGATCAACTGCTAGATTTTCCTTTCAGTTTGTCTTGTATATGCTCATGTTACAAAGGGAGAATTTGGTTTCAGATCAGGAGTCACTGAAGGCCTTATTCCAGTTTGGGATGAGTCCCTAAGTGACTCCTGATCTATAGCCAAATTCTCCTTTTGTTATATAAGGCAGCATATACAAGACAAACTGGAAGGAGAAGCTAGCAGTTGATCAGAATTCACTTAGGGCTTTATTCCACTCACCCCTTCAATTATATTTTGGCCAAATTCAAAATGAATTTATAGTAAACTCGTTTTAAGGCAGATACCCGTGAGTCCAGCTTTAGCTGTGACCTTATTCTTGGTTTTCATCAATAGGTCAAAATAAGTGTGCTTTCTTGAACAAGATTTTAACACAGGGTTCTGGATAACTTTTTAATCAACTGTTCCATTTTGGTTAACAGCCGTAACAATGTGGCACATGGCCAAAAGGCCTTACTAAACTTTGTATTAACTTAGGAGGGTTTCGTGAATCCAGCCCCTGAACAAGGACATCATTGTACAGGACACCAACATGGTGGCCATAAAACTGATTCAAGGTTGGATAAAGCAGCATAACCCTCAAATAAGTGCCCCCTTGAAATAATACCCCAACCTTCTCCTGAATTTAAAGTTAAAAATTTACAGTATTCACCTATATATTTAGTAAAGATTTACGGGTGAGTGGGGGACTCAGCTTGTTTCAGCCTGTTTCTCAATACCAGCCAACTAGATCTTTAAGGTCTTCTGGCTGTAATTACTTGTCGGTTACCAAATGTTTGACTAAATCATACGGGGATAGATTGTTTCCTGTTGCCTCCGTCATGTTATGGAACTCGCTTCCTTTACACCTTTGCAACTGTAAATCTACTAACATTTTTAAGTCACAACTTAAAACTTATCTTTTCAATTTGCGATTTTTAATTTTATTATTCTTGAATATTATTGTTGTATTATAGCAATATTTTACAGTATTATAGTAGCATTGCAGTTTATAGGTTATAGTTTTCTTCTTGTAGGATTTTTAGGTTTTATGTTAGTTTACTGTAAGAGCATTGAGACTTTGTATAATGCTCTAAATTTATATATTATTATATTATATCTGAGAGTATTAAGTAAAAAATGAGTCAATAGACAAAACCAAGAAAAAACAGACAGAAATATAGTTGGCTGAGAGCATATGTAGTGAAAAAATTTACTGCTGGCATCACATCTACAGACAGTGAGATTTGTATATCAAACACCAGGATGAGTGTTTCATCAAGATTTCTCAAGCTCATTCATAATTCATGACGGAAAATACAAAGGAAATTAATGTTTAATGAGTGTTTGGAAATCAGTTGAAACACTCCTCATTTTTGCATTCTTAATTTCTCCTAAAATCATTTTGTTTGAGAAGTAATATATCAAACGCCTCGTTTTTCAACCCACTTCGCGGTGTTTGGAAATCTGATGAAGCACCATGTTTCATGTTTGATATATTACTTCCAAACACCGAGAAGTGGGTTGAAAAAAACTCTCCCGCACCTCGTTTTTCAACCCACTTCGCGGTGTTTGGAAATCTGATGAAAGACTGTGTTTCATGTTTGATATATTACTTCCACACGCCGAGAAGTGGGTTGAAAAAAACTCTGCCGCGCCTCGTTTTTCAACCCATTTCGCGGTGTTTGGAAATCTGATGAAACACTGTGTCTCGTGTTTCATATATTACTTCCAAACACCGAGAAGTGGGTTGAAAAAACAAGGCGCGGCAGAGTTATGTTAACTGACTTTGAGGTGTCCACTTATGTCCAGAAATGCACGTAACTCGGACCTTGGGCACTTCATATTACATACAATTATTTGTAATTTCCATATGACTTCATGTTTGACAGAATTGCTTATGTTTGGGTGAGAATTAGGACTAGGGGACACTTTATGATGTCTATCATAAAGAGCATGAATCTCATTAGCGTGCATTTCTGGACATACCTGGAGGTGTTTGGATGCCTGATGAAACACTCTTTTGAGTGTTGGATATACCATGTAGCGTCTCAAACTAACCTTTAAAGTGCCCATTACGTTTATTTTTTTATTTTCTCATCTGAATGTCAACATCGCACAAGGAACCTCTGTGAAACAATTTTGCGCTTTGCACAAAACACGAATTTTTTATGAATATTTCAAATCTTCAAAATCCTATTATTTTGTGGTATACCCGTCCCGCTGTTAAGAAGGCCAATGGGCTCACATGTTCCTTAATCTACGTCACAGTTCCTTTGTTTGAAGTCACAAGTTCCTTTGTTTGAAGTCACGTGTTCCTTAATCTATGTCACGGATCCTTTGTTAACCGAGAGGGACCGAGAGGAGACTAATGCGAATGGTGGACCAAAATGGCGGCAAATTTCGAAGACTTTAAACAATCATAAAGAAAATTCACGTCTTGCTGAAATCATAAAATTTTTCGCAGACGTTCATAATGTGACGTGTAGATTTAGATAAGAAAATAAAAAAATAAAAATGTTATGGGCACTTTAAATCCAGAGAAAATGAAGGAACAATATCAGCAAAATCTATGCTAATTAATGAGTTTGAGAAGCATAAACTGACATGCATGGGTATCACATGCCGCCTACTTAATTCATCAGAGACAGGAGGGAAAAAAATTACACTTGATTCCACATTCCATGAGGGAAAAGGCCACAAAAATTTTCAAAGTTTAGTCTAAAATGATGAATCAGTCTTAAATGTTTAATAAAACAATTTCTTGGATTTGGCAGATAAAAACATATTATTGACCAGTTAATTCTTAGGACTCTTCAGAATCTGCTAATTATTTACTACTAACTATTTTTTTTTCTTAAGATGGTCACAAACCTCAGCCTTGATGATTCTCACTGTTAAAGTCAACTTTATCCAGTAACAAATAATCTTTGCTTAACTTTATTTCCAATGTTCATTGCAGGGCTCTGTAGATTGCACAACGTTAGGAGAAGCCCATGGCATGATCTCAGACTTATTAGCAGATTCCTATTTGCCGCCCAATGTGGCTAGCACCCTTAAAATAATAAGCACAATGATTGCCCCACCTACTGCTTTCCATGTGGGGCAGCGGCCTTTTGTGTCGCCAATGACACCTCTCATAGAGAAATTCCGCGACGAGCACCAGGAGGATAAAGTAAAAGATCAGCCGGATTTGAAGGATGATTTGCCATTACCAATGGTTGGGGTGAGTTAATTCTATGACAATATGCCAGTCTTTGTATAGGTCCATCTAGAGTGAGTGCTATAAAACTGTTAGCTACAGATGACATGTAGTTGCAAATAAGCTGTGTTCTGAGCTTAAAAGCTCAAATTAGAGACATAAAAGGCAAAGATGTATGCATAACCTTTTCCAGATGTTGTTGCAGATAAGCCACACCTGCAAGTGGAAGTGAAAATTGTGGGGAAAAGGAGGGGCCTTATGTTGCTGGAGGGTATGGTGTGCATGTATGTTAAATCCTTACCAGGTGAACTTACAAAAAAAGAAAAAACAAATACATGTACATGTGCTGTTTTACTAGCCCAGCTAGTTATTACCAGCAGCCTCCTCAGGGAATATACCTGGCAGGATTTGCACACTTGTGGTTCCAGTCTTTAGTTCAGAAATGAGAGATTGGAGGGATTATATCACATTTTGCAATCTCATGGGATGACCAAGGGGGTCATGTTCTAATGTCTGGGGAATTCTCCCGGGTCACCTCCCCCCTGGGGCAAGTAAGAGTGTTTCATCAGCACGAAGTGGGGTAACACCCCCCCCACCCCCCCACCCCCCCGAGGCATAGCCATTTGAAGGTGTTTGGATACTAATTAAGATCGGGTTTCTATGCCACTGTCACACTTATCATGTTCTTTGTTCAAATATGATGAATAATTAATGAGTTTGAGAAGGTCAGGGAAAAGTCAAGAAAACCTGGATGTTTGAAATATTTTTTTGACCTTATACTGTAAGAAAATACTGATTGTGGAATTTATGGTCTTTCAGCAACTCCAGAGAATGCGCCGTAGTCTAAATACCACGGGAAGACGCATGTCAAGTACATGGACAACAACAACCTCTGCAACCGGCATGCCGACCCTTGACGCTGATGTCCCGGTCGGTCGTACCACGCCAGTTGTGACATTTTCTGAACGTAATAATACAAATACAAATACAAATAAAAGTCCTCCCAAACCATCTCCGTTAGCGGAGGGTGCTGTTACAAACACTAAAAATGGCCCTCAAGAGACTTATGCCAAACACAGACCTGCATGCTTCAGCCATAGCTTCCCAGCTCAAGGCTCACCAAGTCTGACACGGAAATTATCACCTGAGGTGGCACCGTCTGGGTCGCCACTTATTCCAAGGCGCTCCCCTGAAAGAGGGACATCGTCGCCGTCGTCATCATCTTCACCAAATTTGATGAGGAAATCTCCTGATAGGATGTTTGCTTCATCAAATGTATTTAGAAGACTTAGCAGAGAGGAAACTCAGCTAGTTAAAGATGCTCTTGACCAAGCTGAGCAGCCACCAGAGGAAAAAAGCTGCAGTGAAAATGAGTCAAATTCAAAGCCATGCAATTGTGACTGTCATAGTAATTCTTCGTCAAGAGAAGAGGGAAATAAAACTATCCAAACAAGTAAGGCCTCGGAAAAGGAGCCTGATTCAAATGAAGAAACTCCAGTGTTGCCGAAGTCAAAAGAACTTGATAAACTTTTAGATCAAATTACAGATTGGAACTTTCCAATATTTGATGCTTGTGATCATGGAAATATTTTGACTCAGGTAAGAAAAGTGCTTGATGTATGGATAATGTGTAAACTAGGTGAGTTACATTGGATAAGAAAATGAACTTACATAGTTATGTGCATATCATGATGTTGCCATGGCAACTTATGGCTTTAGATCTTTATAATGTTAAGTTTCTTAATTATGTTTTTGCACTCTATCCTTTCTATTGTTGTTGTTGTTGGTGTCTTGTTTTGTTCTATTTGAGCTTGCTAGCTTTTTCTAATTTTTTGCATTTCCACATAGAAGAACAAAATGTCATTATTAATTCTGCACGTTACATCCTATCTAGGGGAAGGGCCCTGCTTCCCCCCTCCCCCCCCCCCCCAACATTTTTCTATTGGATCCAGACTCTGGATTGACTGACTCCCATGGGTGGATGAGGAGACCTTGAGGAATTAAGTCATTGTTTGTGGCTCAAACCAAAATTTGCATTCGTATTATTTTACCCATCTGGGAAGTAAAGTTTATATTTACCTAAGCGTTAAAATTTAAGCTTTGCCTTAGGGCGAGCAAGTCTTAAGTTTTACTTGCCGGAACACATTTTTATAAATTGTTACTCAAGCTTAATTCACAAACGGCTTGTCGATATTTTTGCCCGTCGAGCAAGTGAGTGGGGAAAGACACTTGCCTGACACAAAAATTTACTTGTCCCAAATGACCAGATGGGACTTTTTTTGAGCCCTGTGGGTAACAGGCTACTTATAACTGGAAGAGAGGGGCACTTATAACTGGAAGGGAAGGGCACTTATAACTGGAAGGGAGGGCACTTATAACTGGAAGGGAGGGGCACTTATAACTGGAGGAGAGGGGCACTTATAACTGGAAGAGAGGGGCACTTATAACTGGAAGGGAGGGGCACTTATAACTGGAAGGGAGGGGCACTTATAACTGGAAGAGAGGGGCACTTATAACTGGAAGGGAGGGGCACTTATAACTGGAAGGGAGGGGCACTTATAACTGGAAGGGAGGGGCACTTATAACTGGAAGGGAGGGGCACTTATAACTGGAAGAGAGGGGCACGTATAACTGGAAGGGAGGGGCACTTATAACTGGAGGAGAGGGGCACTTATAACTGGAAGAGAGGGGCACTTTTAACTTGAAGGGAGGGGCACTTATAACTGGAAGAGAGGGGCACTTATAACTGGAAGGGAGGGGCACTTATAACTGGAAGAGTTGGTTGTCATCTGCTCAGGAGTGGGGGTCTTTTAGTAACTTTTATTTCTAATCCATGGTTTTAATCCTTCTCCTTTTGATTATCAGCTGGACTAACCTTTGTTTTCTTGTTGCAGGTCACATACAAAGTGTTTCAGAAAGTTGGCCTTTTTGAAGAATTTAAAATTCCCATGACAAAATTCTTGAATTTTTTCTTCGCCCTAGAAAGTGGGTACCATGAGATTCCATGTAAGTATTTTTGTTTCCTTTCACTTTTTATTTTACTAAATGACAACGTTAAAAACACATTATATTACTCAAATTTTAGCTATGGGAGTGAAAACATTATCTGTTATTTGCCAAGGTCCTCCTCTCCGCCAACACAGACCATTTTACAGTTGCATGCTTAGTATCCTGGCCTTTGGGTGAAATTGAGGCTGGGGTTGACTTTGTTTTTTACCAACCTATCTGCTTTTCATACGCAAATAATGCCGAACAGAAACTGGTGAGCATAAAAACAGCATGGTTTGCATACAAAATGCGAGTGGGTTTGTATCAAAACAATGTCAACTCAGGTCACTAAGTAGGCTCGACTACCAGCCGCTGTCGAGACCGGACGCGAGAAAGCGGCGGAAATCGAGCCTAGTCACTAAGCCGACAACTGTAAACTGGAGTAGCCACATGTTTGCGTTTCTTGAAATAATGCATTTCATGTTTCCACTTTGTAGATCACAATAGTATTCACGCATCGGACGTTCTTCACGGGGTTTTCTTCATGACTACGAAAAAGATTCCTGGCTTCTGTCCGAAACTAAACAATGACAGCGGATCGGATTCGGACAGCGGGTTAAACGGAGAAGGGCGACAGAAGACGAGTTCGGGCGACTATGGTTCGCTAAAGGACTCCATTCCACTGTTAGAACTGTTATCGCTGTATACTGCAGCAACTATGCATGACTATGACCATCCAGGCAGGACAAATGCTTTCCTTGTGGCAACACTCTCGCAGCAAGTAAGTTTGTTTGTGTACACCGGTTTAGGGAATTACCAAATCAAACACGGGGAGTCACTCGCGATTTTTCAGGGGTTCACTACTTTTGGGTAATCGGTAGATCGGATCGGAAGACGAAGTTCCAAATTCTGTTTTGTAAAGTATTAAAAACTAACAGCACCATTAGAATGATATCATTAAAGGGACACACTGTCCCGCCAAAATAGCAAAATTTCGCTCAGCTTATTTCCACGTTTTATCGCCAAATGCCACCAAATATACAATTTAGTTGGATAAAAATATTCTATAGAGCAAAACATAAGCAGTAGTTTGGAGATAAAGTGCAGGATTGCAAGGATTGAAGTGGATTACAGTTCATGAAATTGGAATATTGACAGGCTGTCAAGAAATCAAACTTGCCCTTCTTGTAAAATCTTGACTTTTCTAGCCGTTATTTTGCCTGTTTAATTCATATCTCTTTGCTGCTATCACTTTTGGCGATGGTTTCTTCCATATTCCAAGATAATAAAGTAAGCTTATGAAGACACGATATTTCAGCCTGGCAATGCACGATTTCAAACTTAGTGATTAATTGGTTTAGACCAAGGAGAAAAGGGTTAAAATAGCGACAAATGTGAAACAAACGGACAATTTTTTTTATTATACATTTTACTCACTATCTCTATTCTCATTGGCTGAATTGTAACGTCATAGAACAGTTTTCAATCGAATGTCGTAAAACCAAAACCAAAGTAATTACTTTGGCCAATCACTGCAGAGGCAGACAATCCAATGAACCAATCAGAACTCGTAGCAAATACATGCCGCCGGCGCCAAGCGCGGGAAAACGCGTGCGAACAGGTAACAATTGGTTTTGGTTTTACTTCTGATTGGTTGACAAAGTGGCGCGAGATTTTTTAACCAATCACGAAACGTAGCAATGCAAAACCAAAGCAATCGAAGAATTACTTTCGATACAATTGAAAACCGCCCCATATGTAGGCTGAAAACGTAAGGAGACAGTTTTTCAAAGGGACCAGTGTTGTAAGAAAGAATCATCGTCACGTAGCGAGCTTTTATTTCTTTTAGAGCAGTTCAATTGAGTGTGGTAATACTAAAACCAAAGTAATTACTCTGACCAATCACAGCAGTCGTAAACAATCCAATGAACCAATCAGAGCTCGAAGCAATTACATGTCGGCGGCGCCAAGCGCGGGAAAACGCGTGCGAGCAAGTCACGATTGCCAAAATAGCAAAATTTCGCTCAGCTTATTTCCACGTTTTATCGCCAAATGCCACCAAATATACAATTTAGTTGGATAAAAATATTCTATAGAGCGGGAAAACGCGTGCGAGCAAGTCACGATTGCCAAAATAGCAAAATTTCGCTCAGCTTATTTCCACGTTTTATCGCCAAATGCCACCAAATATACAAGCGCCAAGCGCGGGAAAACGCGTGCGAGCAAGTCACGATTGGTTTTGGTTTTACTTCTGATTGGTCGAGAAAGTGGCGCGAGATAATTTAGCCAATCACGAAGCGTAGCAATGCAAAACCAAAGGAATTGTGTAATTACTTTCGACACTCAATTTAAAACTGCTCTATCAGGTCCTAATTGCTTTGCTTTTTGTTTTCCTCAGGCGTTGCTGTATAATGACAGGTCCGTGCTGGAAAACCACCACGCGGCCGCAGCTTTCTCTCTTCTTATGTCTGACCCCAAGTACAATTTTCTGTGCGAGTTGGAGCCGGTAGAATTCAAACGCTTTAGATTTCTGGCCATCGAGGCTGTCCTGGCCACAGACCTCAAAAGGCATTTTGATTTGCTGTCAGAGTTTAATGCCAAGGTAAACAACCGTTTACTTTTGTTTTCTCTCCAACACTGAATAGATGTTTTGTAATTTATCTGCGTCTTGAAGAACAGCGACGCCGAGGAAAGAGATTTTTTTTACTCCAATCAGAATGAAAAGGGAAAGAAATAGAGCGGAAGAAAAAATCTGGCAATACAGGTCTTTTTTTATATATATTTCGGCCTTCAGCGGAGGGAAAAAAAACTGGCAACACCCATCTTTTTTTATATTTTGGCCTTTAGTGGAGGAAAAAACTGGCAATACCCAGTATATGAATTTAAATTTAGCGGAGGGAAAAAAAATTGGCAATACCCATCTCTTTTTTAATTTTGGCCTTAAGCGGAGGGAAAAAACTGGCAATACCCAGTATATGAATTTAAATTTTTGAAAACGCTGCTACTCTTTTGATGTTTCTGAGAGAATGCACACACACAAAAAAAAACTTGTGACGTTCTTTACGAATGTTGAACTTCAGGGCCGGGTTGTTCAAAGCACGATTAGGCTAACCCAGGATTAGCGTCAATTTTGAATCCAGTTGTTCCTAAGTTTTTCTGCCCTTCAGTTTTAATTGTAACTTTTCTTTATCTTTAGCTAAAAATTAGCTTTTAAGAACATTTTTTAAGTAGAGAAATGAAATCCTTGGTTAACTTTTAATCCTTAGTTAGGCGTTAATCGGCTTTTGAGCAACCGGGCCCAGGAAGGTAGAATCACAACAACGGCCTCCTCTCCAAGCTTCAGAAGGGCGCAAAGTGCGCTATCCCGTCGGACACACGCGCTCACTGCTTTACCCGCGCTTTACCCGCGAAATGCTGTATAGGGTGAGCTGTAAGCGCGGGAAAATTCTAGTCACATGGTCAGTTTTTGAGCTAACGGTCTGTTGCAAGGAGAAATATATGTTGATCAGTCATTCAAATTGATTTGCAGATCTCCGAGGGTGGTGGTGTAGACTGGTCTCAAGAGGCCGATCGTTTGCTAACACTGCAGATCTGCATCAAAATGGCAGACATATCAGGGCCGAGTAAACGAAGAGACCTGCACACTCGCTGGACCGAGCGCATTGTCGAAGAGTTCTATGAACAGGTACGGTACTTTTTCACAACTCTTTGCTAACAGAAAGTTCTAAATTTGCACCCTTTTTGCATTGGCGCCACTTTCTCAACCAATCAGGAGTTAAACCAAAACCAATCGTGATTTGGTCGCGCTAGTATTTACTTTGAGTTCTGATTGGCTCAATCATTGGCTTGTCTGCTTCTGTTTTAATTGGCCAGAGAAATAACTTGGTTTTGGTTTTACGACACTCACTGAAAACCGCTATAAAATAAAGGTATCTACTCTACTCTCTCTCTCGTTTTGTCCACAGGGAGATGACGAGCTAGCAAATGACATGCCGATTTCTCCTTATATGGATCGTGATCAGCCGCACGTGGCTCAGTTACAGGAGTCCTTTATCAATCACTTGGTGGCCCCTCTTTATAATGCTTACGCCAACGCGGGGCTATTGCCGGGGGAATGGGTCGAGACCGAGGCAAGTAGTTCGGACCTGGAGAGCGACGACGAAGACTCCTGCGAAGAAGGAGCGAGAAATCCCGAAGGCGAAAGAAGAAAGCCCAAAAAGTCCCGTCGCCGAAAACGACGGAAAATTACGAGCGACCTGACAACGAACATTGAAAACAATTATAAGATGTGGCTGGAGGTTATAAAGCAAGAGGAAAGGGAGAAGCGCAAGGTCAACAAAATGGAATCGGAAGACAACGTAGACAACGATATCGAGGGATCTGACGAAGAGTTAATGATGATAGAAACTTCGCTAAAAAACGAAATTATCGAAGAGGAGGAGAATGGTTCCGAATCCGGGAGCAACCCCGCTGAGTCACGCAAGGAAAGTAACGTGTAAACTATGTCACGCAAGTAAAGTGAGTGTAAACTGTGTCACACAAGTGAAGTAACGCGTAAACGATGTGACTCTGTTGTTATGTTGCGTGAGTTTAGTTGTAAATAGGAAATGATGGATTATATATAGAAAATAATTTCACAGCCCAATAGACCATTTTACAGTTGTGTTCTTAGTGTCCTGGCCTTTGTGTGGAAGCGAGGTTGAAGTTAACCTTGTTATGATACAGACCATGGAGCTTTTCAGATGTAAATTTACCTAGTTAGCATGAGAACAGCATTATTAACATATGGAAGGCAGAAAGGTTTGTATCAAAGCAAGGTCACCTCCAGCCTCACTTCCACTCAAAGGCAAGGTCACCAAGCACACAACTGTAAAATGGACTATTGTGAAAAGTATTTGGCTATATTAGGGTTTTGCAACATTCCGGCGTGACATAAGCTTTATAAAATTTCAGTGCTTCCACCCGAAATCTTTGGTGTTTACTTATATTCAACCTTCACTTGTTTAAAAACCTTGTACTAATTCATAAAGATCATTTTGCTATTGTTAGTCCTGGTTTTCAGTTCCAATTTAAAGTTCTTAAACAGTAAAATTGAAATTAGACATTTAAAAAATCTTAGTCGTTTTTTTTTCTTAAATGTTTAATTTAACGTTGCAGTTTAAGATAAGGTGAAGTGAAAAAGGAGTTCGAAAAAGAAACATAATCAATAGAAGTCGTCATGGAGAATTTCAATACGTACTTCAAATTTATTATGCATTGTTCCTTTCAGTTGGTACTGTTGTTTTTCAATTTTTCGCAAAATGAAGGCTGGATGTTTTTTTGTTTCGACTTTGATGGACTAGCATCCCATCCAGGGGGAGAAGTGATACTTCTAGTTACTTCATAATATATAAACCAGGTCGCCCTGTGATGGACTAGCATCCCATATAGGGGGGAGTTGTAATGCTTCTAGTCACTTCATAGTATATAAACCAGGTCACCCTATGGTGGACTAGCATCCCATCCAGGGAGGAGTAGTGATACTCCTAGTCCCTTCATAGTGTATAAACCCGGTCGCCCTGTGATGGACTAGCATCCGATCAAGTGGGCGTAGTAATACTCGTAGTGACTTCGTATTATATAAACCCGGTCACCCTGTGATGGACTAGCGAGGGGAAGGGGAGGGGGGACATTAATAGTACACCCAGTTGCCTCATGCAACGGAAACCGGCCGTGTGGGGTGTGGCTTGGGTCCGACTTTACCTGTTAACGGCCTTCAGGAACAAAATACCCCTTTATTCACTCAGTACTCGCGCAATCTAAATAAAACTTGAAATGAAAGAGCATATAAGCTTGTCGTCCAAGCAACGTTTAACTATAGCAATTGCCACAAATAAATGATTCTCTTCGCATAGTTGCGGAGAAGATAAGCGAAGAAAGTGGTATAGATGATATATTACATTTGGACAAAGTATCAAACTTTATTTCACTGTAAGTGAAACAATATTACTGAGTTAAACAATTAAATTAATTGCAAAGGATATTTTACAGCGATTAAAAAGACAAATAGTATATTTGAACCTACAGCTAAATTTGCCAAACCTCGTCAGTTGAAATCTCCAATGCGATCCCGGTTTACCGAACAACCTCAGATCCAATAATTTTGTTCCTTTTATGCGATGTTTGATATTTGCATAAAATGTTTTGCCCACTTCTTTTACACAAAATAAAAGGTTGTTAAACCGAGGTTCTGCTGGAATTATTTTATTTCATTAAACGCTGACTTTAGATCCAATTTATTTGTCACGCAGTCGTCCGCATAACTCACGCCAAAAGGGTGAAGAGAACGGCTGGTATTGTATATATACATATATAAATAATGTACAAAGAATTGACTTGTATGTAAAAAGAAAATCAGATTCTACAATTATAATGTGTAAATATTGTGTATGCAGAGCATGTAGCGTTGGGTATCACTCAGTCGTGACAACGAATACTTAAAATATTACCAGAGTAGAAAGATAGATGGCTAAATAAAATAATAGTCGATGGCTGTAGTATTTAAAAAATGGATATTAAATCAGTGTAGTTGAACGGAAATGTACGATGTCTGAAGTTGTTGTTTCTCCCCGCGCGATTATACCCTTTGATACTGGAACCCGGCTCTAACTTTAATAGAGAAACTGCAATTTGTAGAAGTACCTCATTATAGGAAATTAACGCGAATTCTCAAAATACGCGTTAATTTAGCTCGCGTTAATTTTTGTGAGCGTTTAATTTCCGAGACCTTAATTTCACCCCAAATTCTGGATACCGTCCGGCGAACACAAATAGCTACTAGGAAACAATAACCTCTTTTCTGCACACTATTTTTCAATCATTTACACTGTAAAAGCCTTAAAGATATGTCATCTGCAATATTTCCAGTTCATTCTTGCTTTCAGAAGAGCGGTTCTTTATTACACAGTCAGACAAAATATCTTTACAGACATCAATAATCGCGTTAATTTTCTTCATTTCGAAAATTTGTCCCCTCTCTCGCGTTAATTTCCTTTATTCGAAAGAAATTTTCCCCTATAATAAGGGTAAGCGATGCGCTGAAATTCGACAAGGTCTCTCCCGTATCTAAAGGGCTTAATTGGCTGCTAATAACAAGCCATCTTTTTACCGAAGTGCCACCTCATGAGTGTTCTATTACTTCACAGTTGACAATTGAAGCACTGTCGTTGCGTTGACAGATACTGCGTGCATACATATCAGCCGTTTTATAGGGGACCTTTCTTTCGCGGGCAAAACGACGCGAGAGCGAAGCACTTGGTTATTGATCAAAGGCTCCTATGAGCCAACTCGTGAATACGAAACGCGGCTTTACCGAGGTAAATAACTTCAATGACAATCAAAGGGCTCTATAAAGAGCCAACTCGTGAATACGAAACGCGGCTTCACCGCGGTAGATAACTTCAATGACAATCAAAGAGCTCTATAACGAGCCAACTCGTGAATACTAAACGCGGCTTCACCGCGGTAAATAACTTCAATGACAATCAAAGGGCTCTAAGAGCCAACTCGTGAATACGAAACGCGGCTTCACCGCGGTAAATAACTTCAATGACAATCAAAGGGCTCTAAGAGCCAACTCGTGAATACGAAACGCGGCTTCATCGCGGTAAATAACTTAAATGACAATCAAAGAGCTCTAAGAGCCAACTCGTGAATACGAAACGCGGCTTCACCGCGGTAAATAACTTCAATGACAATCAAATAGCTCTAAGAGCCAACTCGTGAATACGAAACGCGGCTTCACCGCGGTAAATAACTTCAATGACAATCAAAGGGCTCTAAGAGCCAACTCGTCAATACGAAACGCGGCTTCGCCGCGGTAAATAACTTAAATGACAATCAAATAGCTCTAAGAGCCAACTCGAGAATACGAAACGCGGCTTCACCGCGGTAAATAACTTCAATGACAATCAAAGGGCTCTAAGAGCCAACTCGCAAATACGAAACGCGGCTTCACCGCGGTAAATAACTTAAATGACAATCAAATAGCTCTAAGAGCCAACTCGAGAATACGAAACGCGGCTTCACCGCGGTAAATAACTTCAATGACAATCAAATAGCTCTAAGAGCCAACTCGTGAATACGAAACGCGGCTTCACCGCGGTAAATAACTTAAATGACAATCAAAGGGCTATAAGAGCCAACTCGTGAATACTAAAGCGCGGGTTCTCGCGAGCGTCTTCTTGCGAATTTAATGTACCCCAGCTCGCCGCTTATAAGTGTTTACTACGGATTACAAGGGTTTCGATTGTTGAAGAGAAATTCGCCCAACGCGGTTTTCAGGAGCCTCCCAAAAGAGAAAAATACACAGGAAAACACAACAGGTGAGGTTTGTTACAAATGTATTCAGATTATTTACAGCGTTTTGAAGGTCAAGTGGAAATTATAGACATAGTGACAATTCATTGTTCTCCTTATTGTTGTAGTTTCTGTTTAGCACTGTTTTGTCAGACAAAGTTCGCTGACAACTCAGCAAAAGACTACGATTTTTTAGCGTCGAAAATTTGCAAAAGAAACTGAGAAAACCCAACAATCGATGCGCCGGCTCCAGGGCGCTTAGCTCCTCTTGTTTACGAAACAAAATGTTACGAAACTCACGCGTGGAGGCCTGGGGCCGTATTCACGAAATCCTACCAGCCTAGGAGCTTCCGAAGATATGTCCTTAGTGCTATTCACGAACAATATCTTATGACCATCCTGAGGTAAGCGTAAAAGCGGCCAGTTATCGATCAATATAAGTAAACCAATCAGAGATAGTTTATATGGCGCGCTGTTATGAATAATAAGTTATGAAAATTACATGAATGAATATTTTGTATTGTGTAAATTGTTGCAACAACGACAATACAATAACCTTTATTTCATCTCGAATTTAAAGGGGCAGTATCATGAGGTTCCACGCGCGGCACTATTCACTATTCTTGCACCGGAATTTTGGACATATCACTGTTAAAAGTGATTTTTTCTTTCTTCCGGCTATCAAAACGGATTTTTGATTCAACAAATACCTCCACTTCTCGACGGCCTTTTTGAATTTGCGGAATCAAACTTGAAAACGTGGGCCGACGTTTTCAAGTTTCGGCCACGTGATACTGCCCCTTTAACATAGCAAAACTGATAATATCTTCGTTCATGGTCAGTAGCGAGAGCAACAAACAAATCCATCATCATTTTAATAAGGTCTACTTCGAGATTTCTTGTACAAGGTTTATTTTAACCAAAAACGGAAATAGAACCTGTAATGAGAAAGAAATGTGGAACCCATTAATGACACGAACATCACTCAAGCCAGAGGGTCGATTTTATTGCACGCATCGGGGTCCACATTAGCCTAGGAAATTCACGCGTTTGAATAAATCTTAATTAGTTTGCACACTGCACATTTCTTTTCGCATTCAATAATCCCTAGCGCTGTCTTAAAGTTAGCGTTTACTGTGGGCAAAAGCAGGCTTAAGGCGGGGGTACACCTGAATGCCATTTTTGCGCCACTTAACATGGTTTTAATGGAAATATCTCGTTCACGTTTCAAGCAATCCAAAAACCCTCTGCTTACAACAGAAAACTATGTTATGGGTTGTTTTGTAAATTTTTGGGTATGTTTGGGAGGAAATAGTTTTTCTCAAAGGATTGATAAAATTTAGAGAAATAAGAAATATTAAAGATTTAGTGAATTTTAAAAATTAGAATTTCAAGTTAATAATTAATAAACGGATACTCGACTGTCTAAATCATTTTTTTCTCCTATCCCTTCTTAAAACCTCTTAAAATTTCATTAAAATTCAGGTTTATCCCGGCGTTAAAAACTATTAATAGGTATTGCAGTTAATATTCAGCAAAAAAAATGCAACGGGAAGAAGAGACACCCTGGGGACGAGGTAGCAAAAACATGTATTTGATCTCTTTTCGGCAGGCTAGAAATAAATTTCGAAACCATGGGATATAATTATTTTGCTGCGTATCCTTCGTGCTTTTTAAGCAATGGTTTATCGAAGTTTATCGTGTTTTATTGCCATTCTAAGGCTCCAATTAACTTGATACGCATTTATTGGTCACTTGTGCGTCGATCCATCCGGTCAAAATGTCTTTGCTATGTTTCGCAAAGAAATGCAATGTGTCATGTTTAGCGATCCACACGAGGAAAACGGCGGACCGTAGTGGTAAGTGACCGACTAAAACATAAAACCGAGGCTTCAAAGGAAGGTATGTAGATGATACTTCATTTGTGATAGTAGGCAATTTAAGGCGAAAACCCTGCATTTGGAAGAAGAGGGGGTGTTCTAAAGCTCTCGAGGACGCCGAAGGTGCGATTTTGCGATCGCCGAGGCGCGAGCGTTTAGGGGGATCCTGGGCATCCCCCCGGAAAATTTTACAAAATTAGGTTGTCTGAGACTGTTCGAGACAGTATCTCGTGTATTTTGAAGGCAGTTTGACAGGAAAAAAGGCGGCTTTCTCACAGATTTGCCGTTCACTCAGTTAGGATATCCGACAGAAAGAAGAAGGCGCCGCGGATGCTTCCGTGCAAAGATATCGATTGTTGCACTAATGTCAATTTGCCTACTGTAATATATGTTCATTAGGGCAAGTCCAGACTCTCGCTCGCTGGTCATGATCGCACTCAAGTATGCTTTTAGCCGGTGCAATGTGCTCATTATAATGATGCTTCAAGTCCGCGAATAGCTGAAGCGAATGTCTGTAAGTTCTTAGTACTCGATTTTATAAAAATCACTCGAAATTACGGAAAACACGACAGATCCTTAGAGTCAAATAAAAGCGCGCCAAAATCTGGGAATTTCCGCACAAATGTTTCGTGACGTTCGTGCGTCTCAAGTTGTAGAGATTAATATTCTGCTCTAGTTTGAAACTTGGATAGCCTTAAGCCTTACAGAGGGTCTGAATGGGGGTACCTCGATAACACTTAAGCTCTCTCTTGAGCTCTCTAACATAACTACAGTTCAATTTTAGGCATTTAAACACTAACAGTAAAAAAATTCACTGTAACAGTAAATTTCATCCTGATAGGAAGAAAAACGGCCCCAATGATTGTCTGAAACCCCTTAATCGTAACCCCTGAAAGTGTCCACGGCCGCTTACAGAAGGGTCCTCTAACGGGAATCACGATCTCATCTTGGAATATATTAGAAAAGCTCTAAATAAATTTGAACAAAGTCCATTCTACACAACTACCCGTACGCCGAAAGATATTCACCTTATTCGATGGTTTAACAGATAATACGCGCGGATACTTTACGAGTTGCGAAGTCGCGGGGCGAGAAAAAAATGCGAGCAATGAGTAAAATGTCCGCACGTATTATCGGTAAAACCATCGAGAGATTTATTATTCGACTAAATTCTTGTATTTATAATAGATTGTGCCTTGAACCGGGATACTAAGGTGTTATACGACAATCTACTGTGTACAGTCAACTCCAGTTTAGCGGACACCCTCGGGACCGCGATTTGGTGTCCGTAATAGCGAGATGCGATAATTTTTTTTATTTTAAACCATATTTACAGTAGGGGTCACATGTGTGTTCATTTTCATTAACTCCAGTACCTTTTTTAGACCCATTGTCGCACGTAAAGAGCGTCAGAACTTTATTTACAAACAGAACGGAATTTACGTACCCTTTGTGTACAGTAGTTCTTCTAAGTACGTAAACAACAATCATCGTATGTTGTAGCAATGTCCACACATGCATCGTTACGGTTTCCTACTGTACTAAAGTACAGTAATCTACATTTTTAAAAAAAAGATATTTTCAAGGAAAAACCTGAACGTCAGCTATTGTTTGCATCATAGTCCAGTAAGACTGTGGCTCAACATCAAACTAATTGCAACAAAAACTTTCTCGATGCAATATGAAGGGGATGGATAGCCTAACCAACATACTGAAAGTTCGCCAAAATTCCTTCAGAGGAACATCACGAAATTTGAAATTGAATTTTAGAGCGTTTTACCACAGGGAACCCAAGTCTTGAAAAATTCAGAAATGCAAAAAAGTCAACGGTCGCTTTATTTTGTGACGAGATAAGTGTATATATGTCTAAATAGGAGTAATTACTCGTTGCTTTTTACAAATTATCACACCAACGCTTATTTTAAAGGATTTTATTTACCACAGGGTACCCAAGTACAAGAAACCTTATAAAATGCATTTAGGAGAAAAACGCAGATAGATGATCGTAGAAAGGTCTTTATCAAAAAAGCATATGTATATATGATAAAAAACAACAACAACATCATGTCTGATAAATGTCAATTGTCAAAAATATTATAGTTTTTCATATCATGATTAACTGCCAATAAATAGAAAGTTTAGGTGCCCCCTTTTAATGCACGTTCTCCTGAACCAGAATCTATTTCTCCAGTGGCAGATCCAGAGGGTGAATAGGGTGGTTAACAAACCCCTTTTCTTAATTTTCTCAGTATATTGTTACTTGAAGTCACCCCCCACCCCCCCCCCCCCCCGCCCAAATTTCTTTGTAATGGCTACTGCCTTTTTAACTTGCTGGATCTACTACTGTCTTAAGTTCTCTAGCAGGTTCCTTAGATCTCCCATCAGCCGTCTCCTTCAATGAGGTCTGGTACTGGTGAGTTGGTGCAACTCACACCGCGGCAAACTCCACAAGCTTCAGAGCATTCCAGACCGTTTTTGCGGCATGAGCACCTCTGAGTGCTACAGTCACTCTTACAGCTACAGCGGATCATCTCTAGTAGAGATGCGTGTGCTGCCGGTAGGGTGGTGCGGATTGGTAGAAGCCTACCATCCTTTGACTCCCAGCCCTATTCTTCTGGTTGCAGCTCGATGCCCTTCCATTGCTGGACTTGTAGATAAACTCTCTGACTGTGGAAACTGGCTGCACTAGAGGTCGGGGGAAGGTTTTCTGGCTGGACGAATGCACTTCCTGTAGCCACTTTTTGACAAAACTTGGTGTACCTTAAGGTTACAGTGTACCTTCGGGGGTGTCTCCAGTATAACAGCTCTAGCGTCTTAAGATTACACTTAGTATACCTAAACCCAGATATCAAATTAAAGCTTATAGAGCTGGCTATCTAAATATGGAAACCATTTGGTAATAAAATGAATTGTCGAATTTTTTACGACGTCTAAATTCGAACGTCCGAATCAGCTTTAAAACGCTATAACTCAAAGCGATTATTGTATTTTGCTAATTTGATTTGTTCTCGGGTTTCCGGACACGAAGCGCTAAAAAAAAAGTGTCAGCGATTTCCCATATTCAATTGCAATGAAAAGTTACAGAATATTTTCGAAAAGGGGAGAAAAAAAAATTGGAATGATCGTACGGAAATGGCTCTTGACGAAAACGTTTTCGGAAATAAGAAATTCGCCGACATATTTTTGTTGATTGTATGTTAGCCTAGCTTCTGTCCAAATTTGAGGAAAATCGAACAAATTCCCTTTGAGTTGTAGCTCTTTTAAAGTGTCCCCAACAAGCGAAAAATTAACTTTGAGAAAACAGCGCTTAAAAAACACATCGCTTCATAAAGAAACTCCGCCCACAAAAGTTATACCGTCATTTCTCCGTCAATTTTCACTATTTTTCGATAATTTTTTTTGGATGAAAGTTCATTCTATAAACTTTATTTTGACGCCAAAAAAACAATTTCAATAAATTTTCGATCTGAAAGTACATGGTAACCTTAAGGAATCTAGGCTTTCATTCAGGCCACCATTATATAGGCACACCAATGCCTTCTCGCCAGCTGCTACAATATCATCTTTGGTCACGGAGCTTACGTTGCTGTTAAATACTGTTGCCTGTTCTTGGAAAGTATGGCTGTTCTTTATCTTGTTCAGAGCCATCGCCTTACCGTTACCATCAATTCGCGAAGTTGTATCGCAGCCGAGTAGGGCATGCACAAAGAGTATGTTTGAACAGACACATGGCCCCAAAGCTGCCTTCGTCTCCTTGATATTCCATATTCTCCGTGTTTTGCTTCTTTGCTTCGGCTCAGGCTTGAAGAAGATATCCCGTGCGTCCATTTCACCATAATAGAGGAACAAGACAAGAAGGTCGGTGTCATCTCCAACGAGAATGGTGCTTTGAGATCGGGCGGCTTCTACTGCGGTCTTAACAACAAGAAGATCTACATCGCTGCGCGCGTTGAGGACAGTACAACCAGAAGAGTAATGAACCTCTGCTTGTTCTCCTTATTTGACAAAAAGTCGTTCTTCTTCAATGTGATAGGCATACCAGGGTCGAACAACACTGGCGGTGCGTTGGAACTTGCTCGTCTCTGGTGGGTGCGATCCTTTGTGGTAGGGCCGGCGCCATCCTTGTAACCATCGAACACGACTGTGGCGTTTCCATATCTTCTTTGTACATACTGAATGTACAAAAGGCAGACTTCTTCATAAGAGGCACCGTTTGACCAAGGAATGCGATGGATAGATAGTCAGATAGTCAATCACTTTGAAAAAAGCTGTGTACTTAACAGTGCCAACTGGCCGTCCTTGAGAGTTCTTGAATTTCTTATAGCCGCTGTCATCAGGAGTACTGTACTGCATCGGTATGTTTCTCCCTGTTCTAAAGATGCTGCTGCATGCTTTGTGGTGTATAGCATTTGCTGAATGAAGATCCTGGAGATATTGTAAACGGCCAAACACAGTCTGGGCCCAGTCATCATTCCTTTCTTTGCATAGCTTTGAAATACTTTCCTGGAATTCTGTTGTCCTTACAGGGATCACATCCAGCACCTTTGTCTTTCCGTCATACTTTGAACGCTCTCCTCAGAAAAAGCAATGCTCCCTAGAATTATATTGCTGCTGCATCGAGCGGCGTCTAACAACGCCCCTGCCGCTGGACTCCTCACCCTGCAGGTCATTTGACGACTTCTTGGGAGGTCTTATGAGGTCAAGATGGCATTTTCGATGAATACTCAGCCCAGGTCTGACGTCGAGACGATTGCTTATTCGATGTATTGTTTGACATCCCTTGAGAGTTAATGCTGAGGTTTTGTCATCCGTTTTATCCAGATCATTTCAACATATGCAACAGGTTTCCATGGCCGTTTCCATGCCACTCGCAATGCATAAACTAAAAATGGATTGGTGAATAGGTGATCTTTCTAACATCAAATGCAAGAAAAAACGCGAAAATAATGAATGAAACCCATAATAAAGTCATACTTAGCTCACCTTTCAGGCCCATGGCTTTCTTGAATAACAATTAAATGAATAAAACACAAAAATAATGAGAGAAACGAGCGTAAAACTTCCATACAATCTAGTTGTGCTTCGATATCTTCAAGGCATTCCTTGTGCAACCGAGGTGGGCGCTGCTACACTTATCGACCACTTATCTGGGTTTATTTAATATTTCTCTCTTCTTTTATCTAATATTAAAGTACATTTTTTTCTGTACCGCGAACAAAATAATAAGCCCTTGACAAAATAAATAAATAAATAAATAAATAAATTACATGCTTGAGCGGGATACCTGTGGACAATAATTCCGTTTATTCGTTGAGAATGCAGGAAATTGGATTTAAATGCGTGGTGAAATATTTGAAAAACGTTCCACAGCAATGATATGAGTAATAAAACTGACACTCCTAACGCCAAAAAGTGAAAATTGAATAAAAATAAATTAAAATATATTTACATGACTTGGGTACCCTGTGGTGAACTGTCACTTTTTTCAAAGGCCAATTTAACCATGTTCCTCCATCCGAATTTTGGGGAACTTTTAGTATGTTGTTTAACACGTTGTCCTGAGCCTAAAAACAGTTAAAAAGCTTTTGTTGCAATTAGTTTGATCTTCGCCTATAAAATTTCATAGCCTTACTGGACTATCAGCTATCACATTGCCTTAAAATATCGTTCCAATCGGCTCTGTGTACTTCTCCTTTGAGGAATTACAACTTCCCCCACTTTGTCGCCAAGGAGACTAAATTCAATCAACCAAAAAAGACAAAGACATTTTCAAAAAGCAGAAAACATAGACTTGACATGATGTATGTGTGCAAATATTGCATCAAGATGCTGCTCGGTGTCCGCTATATAAACCGAGAGACTTACTTACTTTACTTAATCCTCTTCGTGCTCGGTAGCACATAAGGCCGATTCCGGTTTCTGTAGCATGCGGTTATTTTTACGTGGCAGGGTCGCTGGCCCTGCGCACAACCCTCCTCGATCTTTCGCATCCTGGGCTTGGGACCAGGCAATGGCGGAGTTTAAACGAGAGAGAAAACAATAAAATTGTGACGTTGGGACCGAATAAAGTATCCGTAAGTCCGTAATAGCGAGAGTCCGTAATAGCGTGAGTTTGTTTCAGTCAAACGTCTGTAACTTTCGCCGGGGATTTAGGTGCTGTCCGTAATAGCGAGGTGTCCGCAAGGCGGGAGTTGACTGTAATACGCTGGGATATTTTGCGTGTTCTCTTTCCCTTATAAGGTAAAATGACGTCACAGTCGAATAATAAAATCACATATTAACGTTGGTGCCCCGTTGTTTGGAAGCAAACAAGATTTTCTTTTGTACTCCCGAACACTATGACCCGCAGCGGAGCTTTCTTAGAAAATCAATGAACCGGCTCCGAGAAACCAACCAACGATATTGACTACCGTTTAATTGTCATTGAATTGTATACTGACGGCGGTTTAAGGGTACCCAATTTGTTTTTGGCACGACTAAAACTTACCGGATAAATAACAAAAGAGGTATTCAATATGATGGACCAATAAAAACAGAGGTTCAGAAAAGGGTAGTGACATCGCCGAATCGATTACCACGTTCGTGTTCGAGTCGTATATAGTTTGGCTGCGGCTTACTAGTTATTCAAAGGTAAGTTGTGCAACTCGAAAGGTATGCGAAATTGAGGAGCTACAGTGAAGAGTATTTATATTAGATATTAACTGAACGGGATCAAAAGAACCTGCTAATCGATTCTATACCGTCTACCTGTGACGTCCCTGTAGCAGCCTTTTAAAAAAAGTTTTAGCTAGTTGTATAATTAACAAGAATTTGGTTTTATCGACTGAGTCGATAAGGTAAATTAGCCACCGTAAAAAGATTCGAGAAAGCTGACGTTTCGAGCGCTAGCCCTTCGTCGGAGCGAATGGCTAGCGCTCGAAACGTCAGCTTTCTCGAATCTTTTTACGGTGGCTAATTTACCTTATCGACTCAGTCGATAAAACCACATTCTTGTGCTTCACCCCCACCGACGCAGCACCACAGTTTCTCTAGAAACTAACCCCATTCATTTGTATAATTAACAAATGCCTTTCCTCAACCTGAAAGAAAGACCACTCTTTCGCCATCAACTTGTACCATTTCAAGAAATATATCGAACAAATGCAAATACGATGGAAAGCAACAACAGAATTTCTTGCAAATTATAGAGTTCTACATGAATAATCTGCATAACCCTGAAGCCTTGTTTACACGCAACGCAAGAGCAAGCAAGAGCACAAGTTTTACAGTATAGCTTTTCCAACATATCCCAAGATAACATCGTGTATTCTACCATTTTAGCTTTAAGTATTTATCCCTCTAATAATTACAGGAAAGCCTGCTATGACTAAATTATTCTACACTGCTTATCAGTACCGTCCAAAAAAGTGTTGCGTTTTGGATCAAGTGAAATATAGAAATGATGATTCGAGAAAGAACTCAGATTTATTGAAGCATTCATTTCAGATAGCAAAGTCTTCTCGGCGTATATGTTAATGTGTTTATCGGCTTCAGAAAGGACCATCATTAGAGTCTTTGATCTCACGTACCGAATCCACGATGCCGGTTTGCGCTTCAGAAAACAGGAATAAAGAGAAATTGTGTAGAATGCAATTTTTTGCCCAAGGCTTTGGTACTGATTGATGTCGCATATCGGCTGCACTGTAACCGGCTCAGTGAACGTCTTCAATTCAAAAGCATGTCTCCAGAATCCAGAGGCCATGAACAAACATGAACACGAGAAAGAACGAAACAGTTTGAAGAGGATTTCTTAACTGATTCACAGAAAAAAACAAAACAAAAAAATTGTTACCGCGGCGGTAATTTTAATTCACACAGTTTATTGAGAGATCAATTTTCTCATGTTTTCGTTCTGGATTCTGGCATCCTCTGTAGTTGTGATAAGCAAGCTTACTGATAGCTTACTGGTGAGCACCCTACAATTCGTTATATATTTGGGAGAAAGCCTACAGAGTCTACAGCCCCTTAAATGCCCTGCATTTAGGCCACAAGATTTTTTTTTGTTAGTTTAAACCCGTTTAAACTTGCTGGAAACTACTCTCAGAAGGCTGGAAATGCTATTTCAAAGACCCAATATTACAAAAAATCCCTGGCTCCCCTAGAAACTAGCGCTTTTGGCACGAATGCTAGCCCCCCCCCCCCCCCCCCCAATAATCGTTACCGTGCTACGGCCCCTGTTCCTTCCTTGCTAAATTTACCTGAAAATATGAACCAAAAACTTTTCAGCGCCAGTTTCCATTATGCCTCAAATATGAGAACTCTTTCCAAATATATTGCAAAGCTTCAATCTGCCTCGATTGTCAACTCTTTGTAGATTTGTAGAGTTGTAAATTATTGTTCTTTTGAAACTCAGTAAAAGCTGAATCAGTATTTTTATAGAGTTTTGAAATTACTTTGACATAATAATTTACCTTAGGGGCCGATTACATGGCGAATTTCAGCCCGGGCTGAGATTTCAGCCCGGCTTCCGAAATAAATCCTCTTAAAATTAAGTTAGCGATTACATGAACAAAGTTTCAGCCCGGGATGAGTTTCAGCCCGGGCTGAAAATTCCAGCCCGGTTTCAGAAACCGGGCTGGAATTTTCAGCCCGGCCAAACGGGCTGAAATTCGAGAGAGAATTGCTGAGAATGCGCAGTCGAATCTTCGACGCCATTTTAATTCTCGTTATCAATCTTCCCGCGCAATTTTAAACTTGGCAACCGGGCTGAAATCTCAGCCCGGGCTGAAATTCGCCATGTAATCGGCCCCTTAGCGATTTCCGCAGAGCAGATAAGTATTTACAATGCTAAAAGACTATGTTTTTTTTTTTTACGAAAAACCCTCCAAACACTTTACAGGTAAAAGGAGGCTCGTACCCATTTCTCAAGTCCACACCCTTTCAATTTTAATGGGCCATATCTTTTGTTGTAGCGCATAAAAAAAAGCAATCGAGCGTTCTGTTCGATGCAAATAAATTTTTTGCTGAAGTTTTGCACGTGCATATGAAACTTGAAAACAATACTCGTGAATTATGAGGACGCTTACTTGTAAACACAAAATCTGCGGGAAAAAATTGGTTCATTGGAGGCCCTATTTTATTGCCTTGCATGGCTTCAATGTCCTTGAAACTTGCAGGCCATATAAATTGATGATTAATCTCGAGATTGTCAAATTTTTAAAAAAATATATCTCGCGGTTTTCAAATTATCATCACATTTGTAGGCGTAGAACAAATTACATACAAAAATGGCAACAAGAGCAGCTGAACGCACGCTAATCAAATCCTTCTTTCTCGCAATCGGCCAAAGCAACCCCTCACTTTTTCACACACCTTTTCAAATGGAATCAAACTACTATGAGATGAAACTACATTCCAATCGCGCATCGTTTTCTTTAGATATTAGCCAATTATGCCGATGGTATGTTTTTCTCTGTATTTATAATCCCCAAAATTTCATCCCTAAAAATTTCAAAAACGCTCTCATACATTTCTTTCAAACTTTGTCCAGTTGAAGCCCATGGTCTAATCAACTAGTTCACTAGCGGGTTTTACAAAAATTTCTCTTGATCTAGAGAAACTCCGCAACTTGTGAATTTCGGAGGATCACCATTCCGTTGCCATGGAAGCACCGATGTAAACAAATCCAATACTCCCATAAAGTTCAATGTATTGTGTGTTTGCATGCAAAGTGGCTTGACTTCTTGTGCGCTACAACAAAAGATATGGCTTATTAAGATTGAAAGGGTGTGGACTTGAGAAATGGGTATGAGCCTCCTTAACAGTATTTTCTCCGGAAACAGAAAACAGTAAAATATTGGCCAATTTAACAGCAAACACTAAAAATTATGGGTAAATAACTAAACACTAAACCCCATTCAGACCCTCCTTACACAGTTGCTTTTAATTCGACAAAATACACATCAAATAATTGTGTGGCTGTGGTCTACATGTAAGGGTTATTGACCTGGAGCGAGGGGATATGTGATATATTCCCCTCGTGGCGTACCCGAGTGCGTAGCCCGAGGGAATGCCACGAGGGGAATATATCACATATTCCCGAGGGACAGGTCAATAACATGCTTATTTTTCACTTTGTGAGGTTTTCCGGCTAAAACAAAGAAATTATTAAATTTGGAGAGTAACATTTCTTTTATATTGGGAAAACAAAACGCCGTTTATGTGACAGAAAAATGGAACATTTCAGAACACTGATCTCAAACTGTCATGAATCAGCAATTGCAAATCATATCTCCTCGACCAACCACAATATGAAAT
The DNA here is from genome assembly GCA_022457155.1 of Cladopsammia gracilis. NCBI lineage: Eukaryota > Metazoa > Cnidaria > Anthozoa > Scleractinia > Dendrophylliidae > Cladopsammia > Cladopsammia gracilis. The sequence goes on along the minus strand of JAJGOT010000864.1, from coordinate 80,574 downwards.
TTAATCATTTTGAAATCCTCAGTGGCAAGAGGCCGTTCGGACATACATTGTAAAATAAAGGAGACACTTTTAATTCGAGATTTGAAGCCTGCCTTAAACGAAAACATCGGCAGTGAAAAACTTTACCTTTATTAATTCTATCATTACTGTTGTTATTGTTGTCAATCATTACTCGGTGACACAGTTGTAATTCTATCTTACTAGTTTCCAGTTCTTTGCTTTATACATTTAAATTTAGTTCGCTTTAAAATAACGATCACTTCTGATGATGTATGTGGTACATTCGAAATGTCAAGTAACTGAAAGAAATGCATTTTAGACAAATGTTTGTAACCGCTGTTTGCGTTTTGTTTTTGAGTATAGAGTGTTTGCACGTGATGTCATAAAAATTAAAAAATCTAAAGTATACATCCTACAAAACTGTTTCTAACATGGTATATGGATACCAGTGTTATAATCTTTCACATAAAGTTTCAGGTTTTAACGTTGTTTTGCTTCCGATATATAAAGGTTTTAAATGTGTCACGCAATTCGTCACGCTATTTCAAATACGCCGTGAAAATAAACAAAATTGAACCAGTTGAAAGTTATTTTTGAATTATACATGCTTATAAGCCGATTTAATGGCACTTATAGTGAATACCATATTTTGTGTTAAGATTTTTGGTATAATTAAGACTTTGAATTTTTGGCCGCCATGTTGGTGTCCCTAAGTGGGGCACCAAGATGGCCGCCCATACATTTCTTACTAACTAGAAATACGTGTCTCGCAGAACCTCGCGAAGCTCGGGGGAGGGTGCACTTGAGTCGAAACTCTCGATTTGCGTATGAGGCTTTTCGCCATTCCACTTCGTCTTCCTTGCAACCAAAAAATTGGTAAAAGGTTCTTTCGATGGTTCGCGTACCGTTTACCGTCCGCCATCTTTGTTTACCATGCTCCTATATAGGCTTACATGAAGTAGTACCACATTGTTGCCAGGCAACTGCAGGACACCATCAAGTATTTTTCGCTCGAATTCGCGCGGCTTAACCCCCGAGGCACGACAAATTTATTAACCTCGCTTCGCGAGGAAAAATGTCTTAATACTCGTTCGCCTATAATTCTTGAAGGAAATGCCCTTGCGCTTCAAAATTTGGCCCAGATCTGTTGTTTAATGCTTCTGAATTTTGATATGACGTCAGTGAAAACACTCTATAGAACAATAGCGGAGATTCCAAAATTGAAATACTCATTTACAAGAGAAAATGATCTCTAGCTTTCAATTGGCGTGCTTGAAAGCTTACAGGCGGCGCACTCAAGCTTCTGAGATAATGAGATCCATTCGAGGCAGTAGATTATCATCAACTGTAACAGAATAGGGAAATTTTTATAAATAAGTGTTTTGAACATAGGGGTCTCCGCTCACTCATGTAAGGTTACAGGCGACGCGCCCAAGTTGCTGAATTGATGAGATCCATTTGAGAAATTATTGTTTATTGACCGTTGCATGGTTTCTCGCGGTCTTAGATGGACTTACGAGAAAATTGAAAACGCCATTCCACTTTTCTGGCCTAGCTACATCTCATAAAATTATGACATCAAATCGGGTTTTCCCTGTGGTGCATGGAGGTCGATGGAAGCTTTCATAGAAACGTTTAATTGCACCAATTACTCTTTGACCTGACTAGGCTTTCAAGTAAACGGAGCGGTTTCGTCAATTTTCGAGCAATTTATTCGTGCTTTTAAACGACAAGAAATTTAGCCGTGTTGCTATGGTATATTAAAAATCCATGTTTTTTGCCTTTATTCGAACGGTCCACGGAGTAGTTTCTTCCACTGTTGTAGTATTTTGAACGGTAAATAGATAAGCCGCCATTTGTTCGTCTTTTTTATACGTAAAGTATTCAGTTTTCAGATTATATAAGCGAGCGTATTCGTCAGTGAAATCATCAGTATCACTTCAATTTTAGAAGTATCAATGTCTAAAGGTGGTCAGACATGAGGGGTCATGTAGCAGGGACATGTCGCAGTGACATGTAGCAGCGAGAAAAATTTGTGTAGTACACATTGAGGGACATGTAGCAGGGAGTGTAGCGGAGACATGTAACGGAAAAAAGCATAGCGCTTGCACACCACATGAAAATGTCGCGGGGACATGTCTCAGGGTCATGTTGCAGCGACACGTCCCCTCGTTTGAACTAATGCTATCATAATTGTGCAACACCAATTTTGGGGACATTTTGTCCCCGCGACGTGTCCCATGAAGTTCAACAAGTTGAACACCGTGAGACATGTCCCCAAGATTGGTGATGCACAATTATGATAGTATAAGTTCACACGAGGTGACGTGTTTCATGCGGTGTGCAAGCGCTATGATTTTTTCCCTGCTACATGTCCCCGCTACACTCCCTGCTACATGTCCCTCAGTGTGTACTATACAAACTTTTGTCGCTGCTACATGTCGCTGCCACATGTCCCTGATACATGACCCCTCGTGTCTGACCACCTTAAAGCAATGTACAACACGTAAACGCATGAACTCTTACAGAATCGTGGAGACACTTAAGGGAAGTCGAAGCTTGGGTGTGAGTATGCCGCCAAGGCCTTCAAACCCTGAACCAGTTAAAGAAAAAAATCCGTTTATTTCGCTACCCTGTTTAAAACAAGAAACCTTTTTTCGTGATCCAGCTGATTATTAGGGCCTGTTTATATGGAGAAAAGTTGGCCCGGGTAGGAGGGTCACCCGCCCACCCGCCCACCCGGGACAACTTTACCGAGCGTTCGCATGACAAAAATGTTGTCCCGCCTGACCGAGCGCTGTCCGTGCTCTATCAAGCGTGACCAGTATTTTTGAAAGTTAAATGGAGTTTTCAAGTTTACTCATCGGTTTTGTAAATTCATTCCGATATTCGGAATTCCCGTAAGAATTTCACCGCATTTTCGGAAACAAAGAGCAACAAAATATCATTTTATTTGAAATATTATTTTTATGCGTGTAGCGAAGTTATTTTTCCGTTAACTCGTGACTTTCAAAGTGTTTTCCGGAGAGATCTTCAAGGTTTCATTCAAATCTCGGACGTTACAAAGAAATATTCAAATGTTCATTTCAGTCTTGTCGCTGTAACTAGCCCGCGCATGCCCAGATTATCTATAGTTGACCGAGTTGGCCCGGTTAGCCGAGCCAAACCGTTTATATGAGAAAAAGTTGGCTCGGCTAGCCGGGTCACCCTGCCATCGAAAGAGGGTGACCCGGCTAGCCGAGCCAACTTTGAGATTCTCATATAAACAGTTTGCCGCGTTTTGTAAGGGAAAGTATGAAAACTTGGCTCGCCCAGGGTAGCTCGGGTGGGCGGGTGACCCTTCTACCCGGGCCAACTTTTCTCCATATAAACAGGCCCTAAGACTGCAGCCCAATTATAACACCCTGTTACAAATCATTTTCCGGTTGCTATTCATTCAATTGATATTAAAATGAGTACCATAAATTGCATTTTACTTAGGGAAATTAAAACAATCGACACTAAGACAATAATGAACTCATGTTTTTCATGAGCATTATTCAAAAACTCTAAAATAGCAAAAACTACCAGGGACGGATCCGCCCAATTTCCATTTGAAGGTGCCCGCTCATTGCGAAGGTGATCACATAAGAGAGATTTCACTTGCTTGGCTTGCTTTGGCTTGTGCCCTTAACGTTGCTCCTGAAACAAAGGTATCTGTCAAGACTAACGGTATACCGACAAAATATTACTATCTTTTCAATAACTGAAAGAAAAATACAAGCATACCGATGCTTCTTTGGTATTAGCGACGAAGAGAGTCACAGCGAGAGCGAGTTTTATTATCCAGAGGAGGAAGAACAGGCCAAAACTGAACAAAACAACATGACCAAAGATACCACTCACGGAGACCAGCGGAAATTTCAGTAACAGTCAAGAGGAATTATAAAAATTTGTTCAAGAACACAAAAGTGAAAACACTGTGAAAAAACGTCAAGTGATATGAAGTGTTTTTACCGTTTTCTTGGCGAGATAAACAAGACAATACTTGACCACCTCCTGGGAAGGTTCCTTAAAGACGTAAGGAAAATCAGTGGCACGGAATAGGAGCCAAGTACTTTGACGGGACTGCAGAGAAGTATCCAGAGGTTTCTGTCGGATTTCGGGTCCAAGATGAACATTCTGAAGGACGATGAATTTGCCTTTTCGCATCACTGAAATCACTGCAAGTTCTACCCACGTGTTCAAAATTCAATCACAAACTAGGTCCATAATTGCCTCAGCTTTCAAACTTTTTAAGGATCAAACAGTTGTAAACACAGGTCAGTGTGTTTTGTGAAATTAAAGTGGTTGAATTTGCCCTAGATCTTGATGTCATAAAGACAAAAATTGTCTAATTGTCAAAGAAACTGTTTCTTGTGGTTTCGATCGCCAGGTTCGTTTCGGTTCAGTGATCACGACCACGAATGACCTCTTGCGCGCGCAAGCGGATGTTGAAAATTACTTCCGGTGTGTTTTATTACATTCTTTTTCAGAATAAAGGCCATATAATAAGTAACTCATTAACCTCGTCCGTGAGGTCATTACAGGGAAATCTCAGACCGAGGCCTTGATGTATTGACCTCGCTATTGCTCGGTCAATACATCAAGGCCGAGGTCTGAGATTTCCCCGTAATGACCTCACTCTCGGTTAATAAGTGGTATATAAACTCTGAGGAGCTAAAAACAATTGCAAGATGCCACTATTCCAATATAGACCATGACTATCGCATAAGACTTGGATCTTAGACTCTTTTCGCCGTGATGAAGAAACACTATCTCGCAAGTTATGCTAACGGCAGATTTGCGCTCACATTAAATCACGGACTGAGAAATGAACTGATCCTAAGCAGCGACTAATTCCTACTAAAGCGGCTACAACTGATCTTGCAACAATTTTAAAGTAAGCTAAAGAAACTCCATTGTTATGCCAAGAGCTAGCAAACAAACGATGGCATAACTAAATATTCTAAGCGGCTCTGGAAAGGGTAAATTCCTCCTGTCAGCATCACAGCTAGAGATTTTTTCCTAAGATCAAAGAATCAACAACATTTAGAACAACAGGCCTGTTATATCTTTATTTTGATCTAAATGGAAAAATCTCTGAGACCCATTCTTAGGGTAGACCTATTCTAAAGCTGAGCTAAAATGCTTTTAGCGACGAGCAGGATTTGTGCTAGGCCTGTCACCTTTTATAACAATTTATATAAACGTTTAAAAACCAAGATTGATAGCGCGGATTGAGAAGGATTCTAACAGGAGACGAAGATGCCGTCAAAAACTGAGGTTTCGTATCATACAAAATCTATATTGATGCGCGCAATGCATTGTGAAGATAGATTTTGTTTCGGTCGGTTCTGTGCCTATGCTATTTTCAATGGCGACTCCACCCCCACCAACAGTTCTTGTGTTAGGCCATTCTTCTGTACGGCAGATGACTCATGACCTTAAGGCGAATTTTGATGATCCGCGAGCTTCCGAGACTTTTAATCTTGAAGGGAATATTCCTGTACATTTGCACGGCATTGGCGGTCGAACTGTGAGGAAATTGATTCAGTTCGATCTAGACATTATTTCTGCATTAGCTCGGGAGTCGTTATTCTGGAAATCGACACAAACGATTTGTCTGTGAATAGCGGCAGGAGGTAGCGGGGTCGGATATCGAAGAATTTGTCCGTCTTCTTTGTAGGGATCATTTCGGGGGTCGATTTGGGCACAGACTTACCAGGCTTACCTTTGGCTGGTCGACTGTGCTTTTAACTGGCTGCGTCGGTTATAAATTAAGCCTTTTCTAAATACTTTTTAATCAGATTTTAAAGAATGAACTAAAAACGCTAAAAAATATGAATAAGATGAGGAACACTGTTGTGATTTGTTTGTTTTGTTGATTTAAAGCTTGCGATAGCGGTTTCACAAACTTTGTAGTTTGCAGAGTGACTCAAACCATGTTGTTTACCTTACAATTGTCTTAACTAAATCAACAAAGTACTTAAAGATTCTTAAGTTGTAGCAGATAATTATGGATGGTCAAGATTCGGAACAACAAAAGCAAAAACAAGTTAAGATAAAAAAAACGGCCAAAATAATAACAAGCAACAGTTGTTCCTCCCTTGTCTGCACATGACTTTCTCAAAGAGAAAATCATTTTGACCTCCTTTTTCTTTTTCTTTTTTAGTTTGTATTCTAGAACTGAAGATATTTATTGAGAGACCCATCCATCATGACAAGCCAAGAACTTATACAGGAAATAGAAGGGGACTATCGAAACGGCAAAGCTGTCTTCGTAAAAGGAGTGAGGATGCCTAATGTATTTGCATACAAGACAGGATTTGAGGGTTTCATTGACAAGTTTCAAACCAGACACGACGATGTTTTCATCGTCGGTATACCAAGATCAGGTGACACGATTGGACTGCCTAATATTCTTCTTCATTTGTTATTTTTTTAAAAAAGAGATTTGTTTTTCCCAGCTAGTGGAAGCCACTGTTTTCGCTTCTTTCAAAACTGGTATATTCCCAGAAGGTGTATAGATGGTTTTCACTCACGTGATCTTCAGTACTGTAGGACTCAAATGACAAAGGCCATGGCGGCCATGTTGGTGCACGTAACGAAAGAAGTTCATTAAAATTCTTTTGTAGTTGTGCACCAACATGGCCGCCGTGACGTAACGTGAAAACCACCTACAGAGTCAGTCTCTTGGTAGCATGAACAAAGCACCCCATGCACCGGTAAAGCGCGGGAAACAGGGAGTGTAGGGGATGATGGGAAGGATGCAGACTTCTTCACTCCCCTAGATTCTGGAGAGGGCAATTAGTATATTCATAGACACTACAAGAGCTGGCGTGCGTTTCTCGAAGTTCCCGAAGACTTTTCGGGCCCGAAAGCAATTTTTTAAATGTAGTTTCTAACGAATGGCGTTGAAGTTTTTAACCCACAAATCAGCTAAAGTTGTGTAGTAAACGTAAGAGTTTATTGCTTAGCTTTCAAAATCAACAAAAACCGAATCTTTATTCGCAAACATTCTGCACGTAACACAGCTTTTCGGGTCCGAAAAGTTTTCGGGACTTTCGAGAAACGCACGCCTAGCCTGGTAGTACTAGCTTTCGAGTCTGAAGAGATAAAATCCAAAAGTGAGACCATTAAGATAAAAAATCTTAACCATTGCTTTTCTGCTGTGCTTTTCCTGCTTTCGAGTATTCTCAAAAGCAGATATTAAATAAATCGTCACATCCGTCTCCGAGTGTTAACAAGGAGGATCGTATTTTTGAACGTCAGATCTCTCATTGAATTTCCTTTTTCGAATTAGATTTACAACAAAGTGCTTTTGTATTCTTTTTTGTTTTCTGCAAGGAACAACGTGGCTTCAGGAAATCACGTGGCAAATCTTCAATGATGGGAAAATCAGTACTCAGCCCATTGGCCATCGCGTGCTTTTTTTTGATGAGGCCAAATGTCCTAACACCACCCAGCCTGACATTATGACTCAACCGAGCCCTCGCCTTATGAAGACCCATATGCCATATCATGCGATTCCCAAAGGAACCACTGACGCCTCAAGATGCAAATACATCTATGTTGCAAGGAATCCCAAAGATGTCATGGTGTCTTATTACAATTTCGACCAAAAAATGGCACCTATTACTGGATATTCAGGGCCATTTGAGTTCTTTGCCAAAATGTTTATGGAGGGAAAAAGTAAGACATGAACACTTTTCTTTTAATATTCTTTTACATCAAATTTAAAACTTCCCCAAGTGGCCAGAATCAGTAGTGTTTGGAAGACTGGGGAGACTAAGACCTTTCTTTTCCTGTTTTGTTTTGGTTGTTTGTCCATTAGCTTCGGTGATGATCGCGATCCCGAACACGTGTTGTAGGTCTTTATAAGACCAGCGTAAGACTGGTTGCACGATTTCTGGCGCTTGACACTGTAACTCGTTTTGCTGCGCTTGACACTAGTTACTTGTCTTTTTTATTTCATTGACATATTGATTTAAGGCGTTACTGAATAATTTCGTTTTCTGCGATTTCGCACGTTCAAAGTGGTTTTACGACCGTCAGTCATTATGACACATCACTGATTAAGAATATTCTTTGATTTCAGCGTATTGGGGTTCCTGGGTGGAGCATGTGCTTGATTGGTGGGAACACAGGGGAGATGACAATGTTTTGTTCCTTAAGTACGAGGACTTAAAAAAGGTTTGTTTTTTAAACTTGGCAAGCAGCATTGCTCCTGGAATGTAAAGAAAAATACATAATAACCGGGATATTTTAAAAATAACTTTCAACTGGTAATGAAAGAAGTGTTCTTCAACTCAATATTTAAAGCATTCGGAGACGCAATCATTTTTTTAATTTATAATTTCGTAAATAGGCGAATCAGTGCCGGTTGTACAGATAAAAGAATGGGCGGTTTCGAAGAAGGGTCAACGATTGGCCTACATACCGTCTTTGGTTTTTACTATACCATCTGCCTGGCCAGGTAGATTGATAAATAAGCCTTTTTGTCCCGGTTGAATAAAGCCTTTGTCTTAGGCCATCAAGTACTCGAAAACCAACAACAAATAGCTTTATTTGCATGACCGCAGAAATTCGTACAGTATTGCAAAAGCATGCAACGTAACAAAAAGAAATAATAATAGTAATGAAAAGGACAATTAAGTTAGATCAGTCGGGATTGATAATAGATTATTGAGGATATGTTAGCAGGATAAGATGGACTTCATCATTTGAATATTAAAAAAAAAATGATTGGGACAGTTCATTAATTCTTGGGCAGCTTATATAGGAGACAATTGATTGACATTTGGTAGCTGATATTCTATTTTTCAGTAAAACCCGTCCCTATAAGTGTTGGGTATTTAGGACAGTCGAAAAGGAAGTTCGACGGTTCGTCCGTCTGTTTATCCTTCTTTCTTTCCTTCCTTCCTTCCTTCCTTCCTTCCTTCCTTTATTCATTTAACTAGAATTTTTTTATTTGCTAAAACAGGATCTGTTTTCTCACGTTCGTCTAATCGCTAATTTTTTGGGAAAGTCATTAAGCGAGGAAGTTGTAAAGCGTATCGCTAAGCAGTGCACCTTTGATGAAATGGTTAACAATTCAGCAGCTTATTGGATGATGACTCAGGATAACAAATTGCCCAACTTCCTCAGGAAAGGCCAGGTTGGAGGCTGGAAAGAATACTTCACCCCTGAGCTGTCTGCGAAGTTTGAAAGCGAGATTCTCCGCAAACTAGAGGGAACTGGACTCTACTTTGACTTTGGTGGTTGATTACAAGGTCAAAACCAAAACAAAAGGTTTATTATTAAGCAAAATTCATCGATCAACTGTAAAGTTAAAGTGTGAAGAAAATGATCAATTTTTGGATATAGAGCGTATGCACTCACGTGGCAAGCAGCTATGCAAATTTATTGGAACAAAAGAAAGTGTTAACATAAGAAAAGCGTTCAAATCCCACAGGATTGTTTTGGTACACCAACATGGCCGCCGTTCTATTGTTTTGGTACACCAATATGGCCGCCGTGACGTCATGTGCATACGCTCTATTGTCTTGATCAACAACCGAATTCGCATTGCACTTACATTAAAACAATTGCTGACGACCAGTGTTAGGCAAAATGTTTTAATGAGGTGTTAAGTAAAAGTGTGATGATTAAACAAAGAAAATGGTCAATTACGGAATACTGTTTGAAGGACAACCGACTTGTCATCAATAGTTACATTAGACATTGGCAAAGAAACTGTTAGGAATAATTAAAATTATCAGTTGCTGGCTTGGTTGATGAATCAACACGGTAAAATTTCGAAATTTAACGTACATCACATAAACTGAATAAAACAATAAATATGGATAATTTTAAAGTATTGCAAGTTTATTACAAATGTCTTGGTTTGTCCGGCTTGACTTATCATATAACATGAAATGTTCGGGGTCATCATTATGCAGATTGGCGACTGATGTACGTTGAGGTTTACAAGATGGTTTCTGGCAATTTTTTAAGTTCGGTCAGATACACTTCCCGCAAGCGACCATCCGAAATGCTCGGAAAGTTGGTCACATAGAAGTAGTGGCCGCATAGCAGAGGTGATCGCATAGAAGAGGTGGTCGCATAGCAGAGGCGGTCGCATAGAAGAGGTAATCGCATAGCAGAGGTGGTCGCATAGAAGAAGCGGTCGCATAGAAGAAGTGGTCGCATAGAAGAGGTGGTCGCATAGCAGAGGCGGTCGTATAGAAGTAGTGGTCGCATAGCAGGGGCGGTCGCATAGAAGTAGTGGTCGCATAGCAGAGGCGGTCGCATAAAAGAGGTGGTCGCATATCAGTGGAGGTCGCTTGCGACAGGTAGGCGACCGTAATAGCGGTCTGTGAGGCGTGTCTTGATTTTATTACATCTTTCAGTTAGTACGCGCATTGTAAAAGAGCCCCAGCATCCGTTTACAAAGGTTGTTTCTACATTACTGAAAAATCATCCATAGGAGGAGCTATAGACAAGCTCATCTATGCCATTTTTAATCACTGTTGTAAAGTAAATAAGAACAACTCTGCAAAATGAAAAAAAAAAACGGACGTGGCGGTACCAAAACTTTTACTCGGGCTCTTTTTCTGAGTAAAATCTGCAAAATTAAAGACCGCAAGCGATAATGCCGCTAACAGTATACGTAGGATCTGCAAGAGACCTAATCAGCCAAAAAATGAACAAACATACAATTAACTGCAAGGCTGATCTGACTACGTAAAAAAGTAGACTTTGCGAGACACCAGTACGACAGAAACCGATAAAGTAGGGTTGCAACCGTGGACAGCTGTCCACGGTTGCAACCTTACTTTATCGGTTTCTTTCTCTGAGAAATGGGAGTAAAAGTAAACGAGAGGAAAACATTGCGCGTGAAAAGTTTAAAACAACTCTTATATTTGCGTAAAACAAGCGATATGTGGTGGCGGAGAAAAGGAAGCAGGGGGAGACCCGTTTTCCTTTTTCGCCTTTCATTATCCTCGCTTTCATTGAAATCAAAGACTTGAGCAGACTTTATGCAGCACTTTTTAAATCCGCAAACAGGTAAAGATTTTAGGTCTTAGTAGTTAGTAAATTTATAGGTTTTATATTTACATTTTATGATATCTTATATATTAGGTTACCATGTAATTATATGGTGAAAAGCTCTTAGGGGAGCGTATAATAAAGTATGTATGTAACGACAATACGATCGCCTCTCAATTTAAAATTAAGTCTTCCCTGAAATCTGTTTTGGCTTAAATAACCATACCCTTTGGAAGTACCTCTCCACCCGAGCTAGTTGGTGACGGCTAGGATATTCTGATATTACTCTATTTCAAGTTGTTTATTTAAAGTATAGTATGTTGTCTTTCAAAAACCTCAACCCATTGAAGACCAAAATTTGGTTTTATCAATTAAGCTTAGTTGATAAGGGAAATTGGCCATCATAGAGCACTTGCCATCGGCGTCCAACGTTCACGATTGAAACGTTTTGGAAATTTGTATTGAATGAAAATCCAACAAAAACAAGACTCGTTGCCATTAGAATAGGGTGACATGTTCAAGTTCTTTCTGTTTCAGTTTTAAAATAGCAACAAACTGTTATGGTTATAACCTTTTTCGTTACATAATTTATTCACATAAAAAGTTAAGGCTTTAATTATTCCCCACGCAAAAACATTTTGCAGGAGTTTGTCAGTGTTAGGTTGTTTATCTTGATTTTCTAAAACTCGTTCGCTCGGCGCTCGCAGTTATTCAAGTTTGTTATTGTAAAAAACAAATCGACCGCATTTTTCCATGGTCTATACTCTCATCGACCATAGAAATGACGCCATAAAATGTTCAAAACCTGGCAGTGAAACCACTCGCCTAACGGCTCGTGGTTCCACTTGAATTTTGAACATTTTATGACGTCATTTCTATGGTCGATGAGAGTATAGACCATGGAAAAATGCGGTCGATTTGTTAAATTACTCGTGGCGAAGCACACGAGTTATAAATCCGGCGTTGACTTTTCTTGTTTTTTTTCGTGTCACATTAGCGCATGTAAATTTATGCACGCATATTTAAGTCTATATAGACGACTATATGGCTTTCGGCCATGAAATACATACCGTAAAATCTCCGTTTGTGTACTCGAGAAGCAAGATAAAGAACTACTGCGTACAACTGCACACTTTCAAGACAATTCAAGGCGTTCATGGATGGATAGGACCGTGTTCGCCGCTTATTCCTGTGGGATTTTTGCTCTGGCAAGTTCTGTGTTTTATATATTAAACTTGCCATTTGCTTAGCGATCGAGCTCCGGGTCGAGCTTCAGTGTCAGCTACTGAATCTAGTGAATGCAGTGTAGTCTTACTTTTAAACCCGTGTATACGTGAAAGCATGATGAACGGGTTATCGGCAAGGGTGTTTAAATAAAATTCATTCTCTCACTCACTCACTCACTCACTCACTCACTCACTCACTCGCTCCTTCCATCAGCTGTAAACTTAGTGAGCAAATGCTTAGCCTGCGTAGCAAGCGTTCCCGTACGAACGAATTTTTCCGCATTCTGGCCGCGCGGAAATTGGGGCGAGAGCAAAATATCGGTGGACGGGGGTGGGGGTGGGGAGAGGAGGGAACGCTTGCCTGCAAACCCCACGATTTTGAATCAAAGGGCTCTTAAAGCCATCTCGTTAAAGCGTTAGAACGTGTGGTTAATAAAAACAAAATAGAAGAATTGATAGTGAATATGGTAAAGATGCCGTTGTAGCGCACCTTTAGATTAAGTCTACTTAAAAAACAAACAAAACTAACCTTCATCAGGGGCTAGGAAAGCTTAGTGAAGATGGAAACAAACGGTTACAATATTTAAAATGGGCTAAGATAAATTGCTGGCACACGATAGGCTAATAAACAAGTAACGGTCCAGCTATATATTGCTACTGTTTGTTCTAGTGGTCCTTGCATTTTTACAGAAGTTATTTACATTTTCACGCTAGTAACTAAAATGGGGTCCTATTATTTGGTTATACAATAGACGTGTTTAGAAAATGTTATAGGCTGGGCCTTATCATCATCATTATTATTATTTTTTTGCAAAAGGAGGGGAACCCGTGCCCCTCTGCTAACAACTTCTCTGTACAGCATTATATTGGGGGATCTTTTCTCATCAGTGCTCCACTTTTTCAAGACCAAAAGCCAGAATAATCCTCAACTTCGACGACTAAGGAGAGCTTTTTTTCACAAGATTTGGTGCCGTTTTTTCACCACAAGCAAGAAAGCGTCTTGTAACCATCTGTCTTCGCTTTGGTGAGTGCGTGCTTTTCAATTTTGTGGTTTTGGTTTTGGTTTTGGTCTCGCGAGTTTTCTCGCTCTCGCGTTACGTGGAGATGGCCGCGCGTCCCGCACACCAGCCGTTCGCCCACACTTGAACTTACTGTCCGCTTGATAGTGGAGGAAAACCTGGATCTTGACTCGTTCAGTATAGCGCAGTCGTTACCGAACTTTAAGGAAGAAATCGTTGGGACAGAATCGGCCACGCGGTTGGTGGCATCGGGCTTTGACTGCGAAAGCCGCGTTATCCCTTTACGCCTTTTACGGCAAAAAGCACTACACGTGTCATGCTTCATTCCCGTTGAATTCCCTGATGAAAACCTGCTACAACTCGTGGAACAATACGGCGACCTCAAAGCGCGAGCAGTCTTCCGGCTTTGCTTCAAAGCTACGCGCACGTCGAGAACGGCATCCGTGTCGTAGAATTCACACGTTTACAAAAGGCAGTGCCACGCAAATTAGTTACTCAAGGGCTCGAGTTATTTTTTTAAGTACACCGGCCAGCCAATACTATGCTACCGGTGCCAGTGTTCCGAGCGCGTTGTTAAAGACTCCCCGAAGGCGAAACGCCGCGAGGCGAACCGCGAGGCTCCAGTGCCCGGAGGGGGGACACCAGAGGCCCCCCGGCCCCCACTACAGCAACCAGCAACGACACTCCCCCTGTAACCACAATAGGCCATTTGCACGATAGCGTCATTTGACTACAGCTACCAGAACTCATTTCGTTTTTCCTTTCTTATTTAAATTTTGTAATCCCAGTGAGGTTTAAATAACAAAGGTCCTAATTTGCACTACAAAACAAAAAAATGAACCTCGGTGCGACCCTTCTCCAGAAACTGCCGGCCACCCCCTACTACCGATGCCGTGAGCGTAAGCGTGAGAAGTCCTGTCTCGTGGTAATTTAAATACAACAGATGATCACACGCGTTTGGCGGAGATCAAAGATCTCCTAAAAACGCCATCATTCGCAGTAAAAAACAGTGGATAAAGCTGGGGGAAAAACCAACCAAGTATTTCCCGGGAGTATTTCTACCAGCTTGAAAATCAGCGACAAACACGCGACTCAATTTCAGAGTTGCGTGCCAACAATTCAATCGTGACTTCCGATAAAAATATTCTTCGCGAATGTCGCGATTTTTATCGTAACCTCCATTCGGCTGAACAAGTTTATTTATCTAGCCAAGGCTGGCTTTTCGACCAACTGGATAAAACTCTGGCATCTGAAGACCAGGAGAAATGCGAAGGTGACCTCACACTCTTCGAATGTCATTTTTTTGTAATAACGAAATATAATATCCAATTTATTCAACACTTTTGAACAGTTTAATGGTAAAATATTTATTGTTTTCAACGTTGCGTTTGTGAGTTTATTTTTAGAGATTTGAATTTACAAAATGGTAATTAGATGACGCCGACCCGGGACTTTGCCATTATTTCTACGCCAATTTACAATGCGCAGTTTACAGCTTGAGGATAATAATTTGATAAATACTAAAAAATAAACTGTGGAAAAACGTAAGAATTCACTAGCATCCGTGAGATTTTCAAAACAGATCACCATATCTGTACAAGCCATGTCGGGATGTAATCCCGAACGCCATTATGAAACAATGGATCAGGAGGTTCTTCAAGCTACAAGAAACACTACTCAAAAACAGAATAAAACAAGGAGCTAAAACATAAACTGCAAGAAGTCATTATTCCAGTAGAGATACGGCAGCTTCAGACTTTGATCTTGGACACTTACATCCGTGATAAAGATCCACTTTCTCACAAGTCTTGCACACCGCAGACTTAGACACTAAATCACCGGCTGAGAGATTGGAGGCTCAGAGACCGGACGCGAGAAAGCGGCGGAAATCGAGCCTCAGAGATTGACTGATCCAAGCATATTCATAACAATTAACAAAAACTGCAGCCGATCACTACTTATCTTGCAACAAAAGTTAGCCAAAGACGCTCCAACATATGCCAAGAGAACTAACATAACGAAGGCATAGAGAAACAATAATTCTATAAATGGCAGTGAGTGTGCACAGCATGTAAACTGACCTCCTGTCATTAAAGAGATTTATATCCCAAAGATAAAAGAGTCATACAATACATCGAGCATTTGTCACATGGGTGTTACGAAAACTAAGACCCTCGAAAACTAAGACCTAAGACCTAAGACCCATCTTAGTTTTCGTGATCACGAAAACTAAGACCCCTAAAATCCATTCCGTCGAGTTATGAAGTTGAATTATGACCGTTTCATGGCTAATCCACCAAATTATCTTCCGTCCGATCCGTTTCTTCGAATTTGAAGTTATATTTAGGGGTAAATTTAGGGGTCTTAGTTTTCGTAATTACGAAAACTAAGACCCATCTTAGTTTTCGTAATTACGAAAACTAAGACCCCATCTTAGTTTTCGTAATTACGAAAACTAAGACTCTCAAAATTCAAACCGTCGATTTTATATGAAGTCGAATTATGACCCCTCATAGACTTATCCGACAAATTTTCATCTGTCCGGTCCTTTTCTTCGAATTTAAAGTTATATTTACGGGTAAATTTACGGGGTCTTAGTTTTCGTGATTACGAAAACTAAGACCCCCAAATTTATTAGTCGACGGCGCCTATAATGTCAACCAGTTGATTGCACTGTAACTATAATGCAAGATTGATATTTTCCAGTGAGACTTTCTCAAAATTAGGGGCCGCTTTCAAGCCGACCGAAAGCAATTCAACTTGTCCGTTTCACGCCGCGACCCCGATTGGCGTGACCTGAATGCGTGACGCCTCAACCGGAAACAGAGTATTTGTTCGAAAATTAAAGTAGGGGTGGGGGGGGGGGGGGGGGGTGGGGGAGGGGGGGAATAATTCTCAAGTAGTCTATCTATAGACGTTTCTTTTTTCTTTTCGGAAGATTACCACCCCGACCGCCCGAAGTAAATGAAGCATATTCACAAAATGACAGTAATTTCAACGTCTTTAATGATTGCAATAAAGCTCAGAATAACAATAATGAATCTGAAACTAGCAAAATGTATCATACTTTCATTTGCATCAGTTACGTTATCTTTCATTTGGTCAATGATCACAATGTAGGTATAAATTCATCTTATATTCTATATTAAAATACAACCAACAGCAACAATAAAAAAAGATTGAAAACTACATAACAAAATTCATTTTCATTGTCTCGAATATTAATAAATCATCGTCATCATCATAATCATCGTCATCATCTACGCGAATACATTAGTCTTCTAACTGATATACAGGGTACTGGACATAATGTGACAAGATACACTCGATGAATGACAGCGAAGAATGAAAAGTGCCAATCTTCGGTAAGCATTGATATAACCAGCAATTAATAACTAATGGTTTTTAATTTAATCAGAATCTGTTCAGTACAAATTTTCTTGGTCTTGATATCATCTAAAATTATGTTCTTTATAATAATATTCTTTATAATGCTTGATATTGTGTAAAATTATGTTCTTTATAATACCTTCAACACTAACAACGGTAACAATAACTAATAACAATGTAAACTTTATAAAAAGACCACATTGTCTCCAGGTTGGTGTCAAAATTGCAATTGTGTCGTCGATTTCAATACCCACGTAACCTGACAGATTGTTAAAACAATCTGGAGTCCCTTGAGGGTCCTTGAGTTAAACGAAATTACGAGAACTTATTCTCCCTGGTTTACGGTAATATCAACAATAACGGCCAATGATCAGTTCAATTTTGCAATGTTTTTCACAAAGTGGTCAACTTTTAAATCATCTCAAAGTGACCATAAATTTATCTTCGCGGCAAATCCCGAAATTGGCTAATCAGGTGTTCCAGTTTGAATCATGCCTAACAACAACTAACAGAAGAGGTTGGCGTTCCTTATACACCAGCGACATAACGGTTCCCCCCTCTCTCCCCCCACTTTAATTTTTTAACAAATACTCTGTTTCCGGTTGAGGCGTCACGCATTCAGGTCACAATCGGGGTCGCGGCGTGAAACGGACAAGTTGAATTGCTTTCGGTCGGCTTGAAAGCGGCCCCTAATTTTGAGAAAGTCTCACTGGAAAATATCAATCTTCCATTATAGTTACAGTGCAATCAACTGGTTGACATTATAGGCGCCGTCGACTAATAAATTTGGGGGTCTTAGTTTTCGTAATCACGAAAACTAAGACCGTGGGTCTTAGTTTTCGTAATCACGAAAACTAAGACCCCGTAAATTTACCCGTAAATATAACTTTAAATTCGAAGAAAAGGACCGGACAGATGAAAATTTGTCGGATAAGTCTATGAGGGGTCATAATTCGACTTCATATAAAATCGACGGTTTGAATTTTGAGAGTCTTAGTTTTCGTAATTACGAAAACTAAGATGGGGGTCTTAGTTTTCGTAATTACGAAAACTAAGATGGGTCTTAGTTTTCGTAATTACGAAAACTAAGACCCCTAAATTTACCCCTAAATATAACTTCAAATTCGAAGAAACGGATCGGACGGAAGATAATTTGGTGGATTAGCCATGAAACGGTCATAATTCAACTTCATAACTCGACGGAATGGATTTTAGGGGTCTTAGTTTTCGTGATCACGAAAACTAAGATGGGTCTTAGGTCTTAGGTCTTAGTTTTCGAGGGTCTTAGTTTTCGTAACACCCTTTGTCACATCTCTATTTTGGTGATCAAAGGGGAACAAATATCTCGTAGACCTTCTTGGGAAAGCTATTCTAGAGGTTTCTTTATACATTATGCAACTAGCGGGAGTCGTGTTTGGCCTGTCACTTTTATAATACTGATATTCTCAAATTAATATATGTATCATATGTTTAATAGATAAAATACTACATGTAAAGAAAGCCAAATTTAAAAAACGTGAAAAGTATGAAAAGTATGATTTTCTAGTACTTAGGAAACAAAACTCTTTCACCCCTGACCAAGTTAACTTTAAATATATATAACCAGTTATTCAGATTCCCGTTTTGGCGATTATAAATGGCCAAACACAATAACATACGAGAGGAAAATAGTTAACAACTTCAAAGCTATAGCACACGCATTTTTTCTTATCAATTACTACCACAAACAGACTCAGTAGATGGGGTTAAACGGATGTTTATTCAAAATTGATACTGCACAAGAAACAACACCCTAAACCGGGTGAGGGGGGGGGGGGGGGGGGGTTGCTCTTGCTTTCACAAAGGATAACACAGGAATGAATGATCGTGACAGTGGAACACTCAAAAAGGTCTTATCTGAATACATGCATTCCAAAGATATCCATAACGGAAACTAGTGTAGTAATTAACCCTTTTAACATATCTATGATAAAAACACTCAATTACTACCACAAACAGACTCAGTAGATGGGGTTAAATGTATGTTTATTCAATAAACCGCCAAACCCAAAGGGGAAAAAGAATGAAATAAGGGTTTGAGAAGAAGAAGTTACGATGTGGGAGAGAGTCTGGTTGTGATAGAATGGAGAATTTTAAACTTATTTTCGTTGGAAAGAGTGAGATAGATTAAATATGCGTCACTCTTCCAATCGCCATGCGATTTAATAAAAGCTGTAGGCGCTCGATTACAAAAAGCAAATGTAGCGCCCCCGCGACGAAAACTGTGCGAGGAATACTGTGCGGGATTAAACCCAATGGCTGAAAGTGACTTCTTAATAAAAGCATTATACTGGTGAGCCAAGATAGGCCTGTACGATCCCCGAGATTGACAAACGAATAATGGTGAAGAGGGCGACAATTGTACACTAGCTAAATACTGCCTAAGCGCGGTGACAGGACAAAGGGGCGAACCGGGAATAAACGGCAAGGGAATTTCTAAAACCCGCTCCCGAAACTGGAGTGTCTTAGTGCGCGTGATGCGCAACAAAACCCCTTGCGGTGTGAAAGTCATGCTAGATAGTGTCAAAAAACACGCCTTGAAATCGCCAATTTCAGACAACTTATACGGTACTAAATTAGAGATACGTAAAAAAGAAAAGAAGGCTACTAAAAATAAAGCACGCATGCAGACGTGCAAATGATTATCTAAATCGAAAAGACGGGACAATTGTAAAAGGATCTCAACAGTGATCGGTTCTTTTCGTGCGACACAATCACCCAAGATCCGACGCACCGCTCGTTTGGCAAGATAAACGTCATATTAAATCGTGAAGAAAGGCAAAAAACTGGCACCACACGAGCGGTTAATATGTGAAATAATGCTCAAATAATTAACGATCGAACGGTATGACGTTAAAGAACGTGACAAAAAAAAAATAAAGCAAATAAACGGATTTGGAAACTGGAAAGGCAAGAAATCGAAATATTGGCAAAACAATAAATATGTTCGCATATAGCATCTCATAGAGCGCTTTGTAGAGTCGCAAAAAGCATGGACCTGGATAGTTCCTAAATACTGCTGCAAAGCGTCGATGTGATCTGCGAGATAAAATTGAAAAACAGATTGAAAGAAAGAAAAATCAATAAACTTTATAAGGATCTATGAAAATAAATGGAAGTAGCTACTTAATATACATTAAAAACGAACATAGAGTTGCTAGGAAATACTTGGGTAAGGTTCAAGGTAGCTACGGCATGCTGCAAATAGTCTGAGTACGAGGAGTACAAGTGAGAACGACTCAACGCATCCGCTAAAACGTTAGACTATGACTTCCCGCTAATGTAACGCGCAGATAAACGGATATTGTTAAGAGACAGCAACAACCAAATTTCACGTAGACAACGCTGCATGAAGGCGTTCGTTGAACGTTGATTGTTCAGTGCATATACGCTGACCTGATTGTAAGCAGTTCGAGCTGGTTAATGTTCAAATATTGACTAGCAATAAAAGGAGGAAACTTGGCATGGAAGAATTCCCCAAAACACACTGCACCACAAGCATCAAGACAAGCATCACATGCCAACAGTTCTGGATCGGACACAGTAATGGCGGTCGGAATTGTTGCTCTTGCTTTCACAAAGGATAACACAGGAATGAATGATCGTGACAGTGGAACACTCAAAAAGGTCTTATCTGAATACATGCATTCCAAAGATATCCATAACGGAAACTAGTGTAGTAATTAACCCTTTTAACATATCTATGATAAAAACACTCAACTGCATCACCTTCCGGACTCTTCAACGAACCAGATACAAACACGAATAAAAAGTCAGAAAAGATTGTTTGTGAAGCAAAGTAACAGGTGAAGTTAAATCGAATTTAAGAACTCTACTAACTTACCGTTTCCTAAACACAGATTTTAAAAGCCCGTAATCGTCACACTCGTCGGACTCCATCCTCAAACACGTGCAGACTGCACAATCGGTCAAACTTAGGGGAGGGGCTCGAAACGCAACATTCATATATTTTCCAACTATGGTTGAGTGAGGCATGAAGTGGAACTTGAAGACAGTTTGGACAATAAAGTTAATGTTTCGTGTTTTTGTTTCGTGCCATTTAAAAGTTATTTCTGCTTCTTTTCTTTCTTTGGTTTTTGTTTTTTTGGAAAAAATCGTAAGGAATTATTTTTCTGTTTTTTTTTTTTCATCCGCATTTTATCATCTGCATTTTGTTATCCGCATTTTATTATCCGCCATCCGCCATCCGCCATCCGCCGCCATCCGGTCCTCGTTTTACAGAACGGTGAACTCTCATAACTCATAACTCTCATAACAGTGAACTCCTAGACGACCGGCACAACAGTCATTTGTATTCCCGATTCAACTCCAGACACGTCCTCAAAAGAACCAGAGACTGTTATCATAATACTGATACGTTTTTACAACAAGGTACAATAATTCACTCACTAGTTTTCTCGTTGTTTATGTTCATATTGGCGCCAGAACAGCAACCATAACTATGGGAACTATACAACCTCCGGTCAGGAAGTAAAATTGCAGTTTAATACCGATGCCTTGGATTTTATTTATACTTCACCAGAAATCCGCAAACATTTCCTTCCAGCAGAAATTTTAGCTGTCTCCGCGACCCGCAAAATATCCTTGTGCACGGTAGCTAAATTAACAAAACTATGACGTCTTTCCCATACTATTGCATAATCAAACCGTAATAGCAATGAATCAAAATTGAACAAACGCAATTTTGCTTTGCCATATCGCTCATATTAAAACACAAACTTTCCCGTCCCATTTAACTTTCTTAAAACGTCTCCATTCGTAAAAATACACCGTGAAATTCTCAAACTGCGTTTGCCAAAAAAAAAAAACGCAAGGCAGCTTAAATGGCTTTACGACAAATGATTGAAACTGATAGGTAACGTGAGATATCGAAACTTAAGAAGAACTTAATACCTTTGCGGTAACGTAATGTGAGATATGACAAGTTCATCACAAGTTTTGACATCCCGATACCCAAGGGAAATTAACAATAGGTCCGGGGGTGCTCCCCAAAAATTTTAGGAGCAGTATGTGACGCCCTTCTTGAAATCCTAACCGGTTTAACCAACCATATCCTCAATGCCCTAATATAGCTTCTATAAAGAAGAAACAACTAACCCCCCCGGACAAAAGTCCACAAAAATTTGTTAACAACTTTTGTCCCCATATTCTACTGACTCCTATATCTCGTTTCGCGCGCATGCGCTTTAACGAGATAAAAACGCCGTTCGTCCACGAACGGGGCTCCTGATTGGTGCGGTGTGGTCACCTTGAGTGACAGGTTTGACAAGTAGCTATCAAATTTTCACGCAAAATATTTTGAGCGTGACTTGCGATCAATGGAGCTTGGAGAACATGTGAAAGATTTTGAAACGTGTTTGAACGAAGTTTTGTCGGAGCTGAGCGAAGCGGGGCTTGCTTTTACTTTGAAAATGGAACAAGAAAGGGCAATGAGCCATCTTTTTAACGGCAACGATTTAATGACCGGCCGTATTGCCAACAGGATTCGGCAAGAGTTTAATTTTTCAGTTGTTTGTTATGATGTGCGGAGTGCGAAGTAAAAGGCAAGGAGGTACAGGCTATTCCAGTATTACTCAGTGTTATTTCTCCATTGCAAAGCATATAAATTCGGGATCCAGTCGAAGAGGTAAATTGTATGGGGATGACGGCGTGCCATTTAAATGAAACTGCTTGGACGATATACACAAAGGGAAATTTGGAAGAACGCACGTATTTAATTAGTCAAAGTTACACAAGGATTTCCTCGCTGAAATGTAAAGGCATGGAAAGAAAACAATACGTACCTTATTCCTCTATTAATAATAGGCCAGGAAATGTTTTTATTAGACTTGAGTAGACCCGTTGAAAAAAATTATCGTGGTTTAGTTTAACTGTTGTCGTCCATGTCTGTTTGTGGTATTTTAAATTGGTTGGATCGTTGGATCGATACAAAAAAGGCGAGTCAAAAGCCAAATAATACCCAAATCCAGTCATTAAGGTTTTAATAGACTTTCTCAAAAACCTAACTGACTCCAATTGACACCACGATTTCATCCCAAATTTTAAAGTTGAGAGTGATCTATTTCGGCGGCTGTTTGTTTTATCGGCGTTGAATTGAAAGTGGCAAATGTGGGAAGATCTATTTCGATTTGTGGACCGATTCGAGTTTTATTTTGGTCACAGCAAAATATAAGCTGAAATGAAGCTGAATGATTAGTGCTCGTACCATAGAAAAGTCAGAAAATAGCGAGGAAAGCGAAGATTGATTTTGAACTAGAAATAATATAACCGTAAACAAACAAGCAGTATTAAAAAAGTCGCGCGCTGAGTAGTTGAGCTGAGCAGTGTTATATTTTTATTAGCGGGAATTATTTCACCGGCTCTGTTAACCGGTGTTGGATTCAATAAGTCAAAGCAAGCAAATATACGGATATTTCTTCTAATTTAAGTCGGCATTGTTTTGAAATGGCGAGAAGGTTTATTGATTCGATGAATCTGTGAAGAGATTTCAACCGTTTACGAATTCGAAACGTTTTATCTTTTGAAGGAAGTAAAATTCTACATCCGGTAATCTGTAATTGGCTTATTTGTTGACAAGCTGTCAATCGGCAAATGAAATCAACCGTGACAAATAGGTGGGCGTTTTTCAAAATCGTGGGGTTTGCAGGCAAGCGTTCCCTCATCTCCCCACTCCCACCCCCGTCCACCGATTTTTATCTCGTTAAAGCGCATGCGCGCATAACGAGATATAGGAGTCACTAGAATATGGGGACAAAAGTTGTTAACAAATTTTTGTGGACTTTTGTCCGGGGGGGTTAGTTGTTTCTTCTTTATAGAAGCTATATTAGGGCATCGAGGATATGGTTGGTTAAACCGGTTAGGATTTCAAGAAGGGCATCACATACTGCTCCTAAAATTTTGGGGGAGCACCCCCGGACCTATTGTTAATTTCCCTTGGGTATCGGGATGTCAAAACTTGTGACGAACTTGTCATATCTTACATTACGTTACCGCAAAGGTATTAAGTTCTTCTTAAGTTTCGATATCTCACGTTACCTATCAGTTTCAATCATTTGTCGTAAAGCCATTAAAGCTGCATTGCGTTTTTTTTTTTGGCAAACGCAGTTTGAGAATTTCACGGTGTATTTTTACGAATGGAGACGTTTTAAGAAAGTTAAATGGGACGGGAAAGTTTGTGTTTTAATATGAGCGATATGGCAGAGCAAAATTGCGTTTGTTCTATTTTGATTCATTGCTATTACGGTTTGATTATGCAATAGTATGGGAACGACGTCATAGTTTTGTTTATTTAGCTACCGTGCACAAGTATATTATGCGGATTGTGCGACTGAATTTGTTTTGCGGGAGGATATTTTTGCGGGTCGCGGAGACAGCTAAAATTTGCTGGAAGGAAATGCTTGCGGATTTCTGGGCAAGTATAAATAAAATCCAAGGCATCGGTATTAAACTGCAATTTTACTTCCTGACCGGAGGTTTGTATAGTTCCCATAGTTATGGTTGCTGTTCTGGCGCCAATATGAACATAAACAACGAGAAAACTAGTGAGTGAATTATTGTACGTTGTTGTAAAAACGTATCAGTATTATGATAACAGTCTCTGGTTCGTTAAGGACGTGTCTGGAGTTGAATCAGGAATACAAATGACTGTTGTGCCGGTCGTCTCGGAGTTCATTGTTATGAGAATTATGAGTTATGAGAGTTCACCGTTCTGTAAAACGCGGACCGGATGGGGGCAGATGGCGGATGGCGGATGGCGGACGGCGGACGGCGGATAATAAAATGCGGATAACAAAATGCGGATGATAAAATGCGGATGAAAAAAACAACAGAAAAATAATTCCTTACGATTTTTACAAAAAAAAAAACAAAGAAAGAAAAGCAGAAATAACTTTAAAATGGCACGAAACAAAAACACGAAACAGTAACTTTATTGTCCAAACTGTCTTCAAGTTCCACTTCATGCCTCACTCAACCCTAGTTGGAAAATATATGAATGTTGCGTTTCGAGCCCCTCCCCTAGGTTTGACCGATTGTGCAGTCTGCACGTGTTTGAGGATGGAGTCCGACGAGTGTGACGATTACGGGCTTTTAAAATCTGTGTTTAGGAAACGGTAAGTTAGTAGAGTTCTTAAATTCGATTTAACTTCACTTGTTACTTTGCTTCACAAACAATCTTTGCTGACTTTTTATTCGTGTTTGTATCTGGTTCGTTGAAGAGTCAGGAAGGTGATGCAGTTGAGTGTTTTTATCATAGATATGTTAAAAGGGTTAATTACTACACTAGTTTCCGTTATGGATATCTTTGGAATGCATGTATTCAGATAAGACCTTTTTGAGTGTTCCACTGTCACGATCATTCATTCCTGTGTTATCCTTTGTGAAAGCAAGAGCAACACTACAATGGTGTCTCAGTGATTCCGACCGCCATTACTGTGTCCGATCCAGAACTGTTGGCATGTGATGCTTGTCTTGATGCTTGTGGTGCAGTGTGTTTTGGGGAATTCTTCCATGCCAAGTTTCCTCCTTTTATTGCTAGTCAACATTTGAACATTAACCAGCTCGAACTGCTTACAATCAGGTCAGCGTATACGCACTGAACAATCAACGTTCAACGAACGCCTTCATGCAGCGTTGTCTACGTGAACTTTGGTTGTTGCTGTCTCTTAACAATATCCGTTTATCTGCGCGTTACATTAGCGGGAAGTCTAACGTTTTAGCGGATGCGTTGAGTCGTTCTCACTTAGACTCCTCGAACTCAGAATATGTGCAGCATGCCGTAGCTACCTTGAACATTACCCAAGTATTTCCTAGCGACTCTAAGTTCGTTTTTAATGTATATTAAGTAGCTACTTCCATTTATTTTCATAAATCCTTATTAAGTTTATTGATTTTTTTTCTTTCTGTTTTTCAATTTAATCTCGCAGATCACATCGACGCTTTGCAGCGCTAGCAGTATTTAGGAACTATTCAGGTCCATGCTTTTTGCGACTACACAAAGCGCTCTATGAGATGCTATATGCGAACATATTTATTGTTTTGCCAATATTTCGATTTCTTACCTTTTCCAGTTTCCAAATCCGTTTATTTGCTTTATTTAGTTTTTTTTGTCACGTTCTTTAACGTCATACCGTTCGATCGTTAATTATTTGAGCATTATTTCACATATTAACCGCTCGTGTGGTGCCAGTTTTGCCTTTCTTCACGATTATGACGTTTATCTTGCCAAACGAGCGGTGCGTCGGATCTTGGGTGATTGTGTCGCACGAAAAGAACCGATCACTGTTGAGATCCTTTTACAATTGTCCCGTATTTTCGATTTAGATAATCATTTGCACGTCTGCATGCGTGCTTTATTTTTAGTAGCCTTATTTTCTTTTTTACGTATCTCTAATTTAGTACCGTATAAGTTGTCTGAAATTGGCGATTCCCAGGCGTATTTTTTGACGCTATCTAGCGTGACTTTCACACCGCAAGGGGTTTTGTTGCGCATCACGCGCACGGAGACACTCCAGTTTCGGGATCGGGTTTTAGAAATTCCCTTGCCGTTTATTCCCGGTTCGCCCCTTTGTCCTGTCACCGCGCTTAGGCAGTATTTAGCTAGTGTACAATTGTCGCCCTCCACCATTATTCGTTTGTCAATCTCGGGGATCGAACAAGCCTATCTTGGCTCACCAGTATAACGCTTTTATTAAGAAGTCACTTTCAGCCATTGGGTTTAATCCCGCACAGTATTCCTCGCACAGTTTTCGTCGCGGGGGCGCTACATTTGCTTTTTGTAATCGAGCGCCTACAGCTTTTATTAAATCGCATGGCGATTGGAAGAGTGACGCATATTTAGTCTATCTCACTCTTTCCAACGAAAATAAGTTTAAAATTCTCCATTCTATCACAACCAGACTTTCTCCCACATCGTAACTTCTTCTTCTCAAACCCTTATTTCATTCTTTTTTCCCCTTTGGGTTTGGCGGTCTAGGGTGTTGTCTCTTGTGCAGTATCAATTTTGAATAAACATCCGTTTAACCCCATCTACTGAGTCTGTTTGTAGTAGTAATTGCAAAACAGTGTCTATCCATATCAAATACCCTTGCATTGCATGACAATCCGAGTTTTATGACCTCAATAAACAAAATTTTAGAAACCTTCCAAGGTATATCAGATACAAATTCTCTTTACGTGGAAAATAGTCAGAAATCCATGAAAATTTTCTTAAATAGAATTATTAATAATATAGAATCAGAATCTAAGGTACATCAGATGAAGCTTGTTCAACTAAACATCAAGCTTAATTTTTATTCTAAATTCACAAATGACACAGGAAGTTCTAGTAACTGTTATGACGTAATAAAAAATATGAAACACAGACGAACACTGGCTAAGTTTCGAACAGGAAATCATTGCCTACGTGTTGAAACGGGTAGACATGCAAAACCAAAAATTCCAAGAGATTTGAGGCACTGCGAATGCTGCTTACCAAATGACGTTGAAGAAGAAATTCATTTCTTTTTCGACTGTGTTTCATATTCTGACCTAAGAAATTCACTACATTGTAAAAGTTTTTTGAACCTACAAAATACATATAGAATTAATTTCTTTTTTAACAATGTTGACACAGGTGGGTCACTTTATATATGAAGCTTCAGAGAGACTAAACACTCTGTTAGCAAAGACTGCAATCACTATATTCTAGTTTAATCTGTTAGTGTAATAGGCAATACCATGTATGTAAATGGGAATGCTAATAAACTTTTGATTTGATTTGTAATTGAGTGTTTTTATCATAGATATGTTAAAAGGGTTAATTACTACACTAGTTTCCGTTATGGATATCTTTGGAATGCATGTGTATTCAGATATTAAAGACCTTTTTGAGTGTTCCACTGGCACGATCATTCATTCCTGTGTTATTTATAATCGCCAAAACGGGAATCTGAATAACTGGTTATATATATTTAAAGTTAACTTCGTCAGGGGTGAAAGAGTTTTGTTTCCTAAGTACTAGAAAATCATACTTTTCATACTTTTCACGTTTTTTAAATTTGGCTTTCTTTACATGTAGTATTTTATCTATTAAACATACGATACATATATTAATTTGAGAATATCAGTATTATAAAAGTGACAGGCCAAACACGACTCCCGCTAGTTGCAAAATGTATAAAGAAACCTCTAGAATAGCTTTGACAAATGCTCGATGTATTGTATGACTCTTTGATCTTTGGGATATAAATCTCTTTAATGACAGGAGGTCAGTTTACATGCTGTGCACACTCACTGCCATTTATAGAATTATATTGTTTCTCTATGCCTTCGTTATGCTAGCTCTCTTGGCATATGTTGGGGCGTCTTTGGCTAACTTTTGTTGCAAGATAAGTAGTGATCGGCTGCAGTTTTTGTTAATTTTTATGAATATGCTTGGATCAGTCAATTTCTCAGCCGGTGATTTAGTGTCTAAGTCTGCGGTGTGCAAGACTTGTGAGAAAGTGGATCTTTATCACGGATGTAAGTGTCTAAGATCAAAGTCTGAAGCTGCCGTATCTCCACTGGAATAATGACTTCTTGCAGTTTATGTTTTAGCTCCCTGTTTTATTCTGTTTTTGAGTAGTGTTTCTTGTAGCTTGAAGAACCTCCTGATCCGTTGTTTCATAATGGTGTTCGGGATTGCATCCCGACAATGGCTTGTACAGATGTAGTGATCTGTTTTGAAAATCTCACGGATGCTAGTGAATTCTTACGTTTTTCCACAGTTTATTTTTTAGTATTTATCAAATTATTATCCTAAAGCTGTAAACTGCGCATTGTAAATTGGCGTAGAAATAATGGCAAAGTCCCGGGTTGGCGTCATCTAATTACCATTTTGTAAATTCAAATCTCTAAAAATAAACTCACAAACGCGACCGGTTGAAAACAAGAAATATTTTACCATTCAACTATTCAATGAACATAGAGTTAATTCTGAAAATATATTTCTAGGGGTGAGGTACCGTGTATACGGTAAACACCGTGAGTTACGTTCGTGTTGCAGTTACAGTTTTGAATTTGTTTTCGTACATTGGAATGAATATCCCGGGGGGGGGGGGTACTCCCTATAATGGGCTATACGGGGATGCTCCGCCCGAAAGGGGTACCTTTTTGAGGCTAGAGGTATATGAAAGGGTCGGGATTTCACGAGTTGAAGTATATGAAAGGGTAGGGATTTTACGAAGAATAGGAAAGGGAAGCGAAGCCACGCCGTTGAAGCATAAAAAAGGTAGGGAAAACTGCCATTTAACTATTATAAAAATGGCCTTTCAAAATATCTCAGACACACTTAAAGGCTCTCAAAGGGGTACCATTTTTATTGAAAGGTATATGAAAGGGGTACCATTTTCAATGAAAGGTATATGAAAGGGGTACCTTTTCTGTCAAAATCGGTATATGAAAGGGTAAGGGTTTGAACCTCGGGGCGGAGCATCCCCGTACGAAACTTTGCTGAGTACCCCCCCGGGATGAATATTGACTTATTGTGACCCGTACGAACTTTTTACGACTGATACCATAAGTTATATAAGGCAATGTAAAAACAAGGAGTAACGGTAATCAATGTATTTTAAAGTTAATGTTTGCACGCTTACGTGAGTTCGAGCCAGTTGATTACGCGGCTTTGCTGGTCATGAATGTGTGTGTGTGTGTGTGTGTGTGTGTGTGTGTGTGTGTGTGTGTGTTGTGTGTGTGTGTGTGTGTGTGTGTGTGTGTGTGTTGTGTGTGTGGGAAATGGGATTTGTGATCCCGGGTTATGGACCCTTCACGCTCAGTAACTAGTATAGGGTGAAGTAGAAAATGCTTTATCTGAGAACATGAAAGGCGAATGCAAGTTGAAATTTAATTCTTCATTACTTGTTAAATACTTTAAGACATGCAGTTTCAACAATAACTATTTCTTTTTTTTGTAAAAGTCATAAGAAGGGTCGCAAGGAGGTTCATTTTTTATTTTGTAGTGCAAATTAGGGCCTTTGTTGTTTAAACCTCACTGGGATTACAAAATTTAAATAAGAAAGGAAAAACGAAATGAGTTCTGGTAGTTGTAGTCAAATGACGCTATCGTGCAAATGGCCTATTGTGGTTACAGGGGGAGTGTCGTTGCTGGTTGCTGTAGTGGGGGCCGGGGGGCCTCTGGTGTCCACCCCCCCCCCCCTCCCCACCTCCGGGCGCTGGAGCTTCGCGGTTCGCCTCGCGGCGTTTCGCCTTCGGGGAGTCTTTAACAACGAGCTCGGAAGACTGGCACCGGTAGCATAGTATTGGCTGGCCCGTGTACTTAAAAAATAACTCGAGCCCTTGAGTGACTATTATTATTTGCGTGACACTGCCTTTTGTAAACGTGTGAATTCTACGACACGGATGCTGTTCTCGATGTGCTTGTAGCCCGTGGCTTTGAAGCAAAGCCGGCGGACTGCTCGAGCTTTGAGGTCGCCGTATTGTTCCACGAGGTGTAGCAGGTTTTCATCGGGGAATTCAACGGGAATGAAGCATGACACGTGTAGTGCTTTTTGCCCTAAAAGGCGTAAAGGGATAACGCGGCTTTCGCAGTCAAAGACCGATGCCGCGAACCGCGTGGCCGATTCTGTAGATCGGAGGCTGATGTCGAAGCACTTTCCTCCGTAGAGGGGTACAATCCCAACGATTTCTTCCTTAAAGTTCGGTAACGACTGCGCTATACTGAGCGAGTCAAGATCCAGGTTTTCCTCCGCTATCAAGCGGACAGTAAGAACGGCTGGTGTGCGGGACTCGCGGCCATCTCCACGTAACGCGAGGGCGAAAAAACTCGTGAGACCAAAACCAAAACCACAAAATTGAAAAGCACGCACTCACCAAAGCGAAGACAGATAGTTACCAGACGCTTTCTTGCTTGTGGTGAAAAAACGGCACCAAATCTTGTGAAAAAAAGCTCTCCTTAGTCGTCGAAGTTTAGGACTATTCTGGCTTTTGGTCTTGAAAAAGTGGAGCACTGATGAGAACAGATCCCCCAATGCTGTACAGAGAAGTTGTTAGCAGAGGGGCACGGGTTCCCCTCCTTTTGCAAAAAAAAAAAAAAATAAATAAATAAATAAATAATAATAATAATAATAATGATAAGGCCCAGCCTATAACATTTTCTAAACACGTCTATTGTATAACCAAATAATAGGACCCCATTTTAGTTACTAGCGTGAAAATGTAAATAACTTCTGTAAAAATGCAAGGACCACTAGAACAAACAGTAGCAATATATAGTTGGACCGTTACTTGTTTATTAGCCTATCGTGTGCCAGCAATTTATCTTAGCCCATTTTAAATATTGTAACCGTTTGTTTCCATCTTCACTAAGCTTTCCTGAAGGTTAGTTTTGTCTAACCGAAATATCGGGCATATCTTATTAAAATAAATCGAACAAATTTGCTGTCTGATCAGCCTTGCATGTTAAAGTTGTTTTTTTTTTTGAAAATGTAAACTACGCCCATTTCGTGAACATAAATTTCTATTGACTGATTTGCATCATGTGATGTTTTCATGTACGTATTTTAAGTAGACTTATTCTAAAGGTGCGCTACAACGGCATCTTTACCATATTCACTATCAATTCTTCTATTTTGTTTTTATTAACCTCACGTTCTAACGCTTTAACGAGATGGCTTTAAGAGCCCTTTGATTTGCTTTCGCCCCAATTTTCGTGCGGCCAGAATGCGGAAAAATTCGTTCGTACGGGAACGCTTGCTACGCAAGCTAGCAAATTCTTTGTTACGAACACGTTTCGTAACAGGAATTCAACGTGAATCCAACGATAACAATAATTAATTTGATGTAAACGAATATAGACAACAATAAGCTTACAGATGTTTCGCATTTGGAGTTTTTAGTGCAACATTAAAATCGATCTAAAAGGATTTTGCAACCTAAACACGCGTCCTGATGCGTATCTAGCTTAAAACAATAAAATTTAATTCGTAAGTAGTATGTGCTCTTGGACAGCGCAGTGATTGAGTTTGTGGCTTAGTCCCGGACGGCCCGAGTTCGAAGTTCGATCAAGTCCTCTTTTTTTTTCTTTTTTTTTTCTTTTTTCGAACTGGACATTATGAAAGTGATGTACTTTTTTTTTTCATTCGTCAAAAATCCTTACGTTTAATTTAAAAAAATATATATCGAACTGTGTCAGTGTGAAAACGTATTAAAGCTTATGGCAATATTGCGTTACGCGTTACGCGTTACGCGTTAGCATTTCTTCTTCTCGGGTTAGCTCTTAGGAGCCTTTGATTAGATATAATTTTAAGCTTATGTTTCTCTGTAAAAACACTCAAATCACCTGGGAATCAATGCTGCAATGACTTAAAGGCGCCACGAGTTCAAGCTGTGTACAGCTTCTTGTTTATCAAGAAAAGTGTATTCAGAAATCGAATATGTTTATTAATAAGTTTTTTTCTGCTTTATGTACGCAGAAGTTATTTGGGTCATCCGCAACGCTCCTCTCACGGGAGAATTGTAATGTATGTAGTGTTTACAACATGAGCGGCCGTGTTGTATTAGATACTGAATGTTGTAGACTACGTAATACATCAAACACGAGGAAGAATGTTTCATCAGGATATCCAAACACTGAGAAGTGGGTTGAAAAACAGGGGGGGAGGGGAGGGGAGTAATATATCAAACACGAGGAAGAGTGTTTCATCAGGATATCCAAACACCGAGAAGTGGGTTGAAAAACAAGGGGGTAGGGGAGGGGAGTAATATATCAAACACGAGGAAGAGTGTTTCATCAGGATATCCAAACACCGAGAAGCGGGTTGTAAAACAAGGCGCAGCCGAGTTTTTTTAACCCACTCCGAGGTGTTTGGATACCTGATGAAACACTCTTTCGAGTGTTTGATATAGCTTCTCAAACTGATCAGTAAATGGGGTGTTTCTTGGTGTTGCGGAAGCCATTGTTGGTTAGCTTTTGTGTTGTGGTGTTGTATTGTTCAGTGTCTTTTGAATCTTTTGTTTTACGTCATTTGGTCATCACACCATCCGCAACACCAAGAAAAACTGCCATTAAATGCGGAGAAAACGAAGGAATAAAATCACCAAAATCTATGCAAATTAAGACCTGGTATCCAAACCTCCTTCACGGTAGTGATTTCCTTTGTGTTCTCGTCATGAATTATTAATGAGTTTGAGACTTATGAAATGAAAACGAAATGCTAATAGCCGGACAGTATTAAACCACGAAACACCGAAACGAAACACCGAAACAGCGAAACAGCTATTTTTTCCTTCCGGTTTTTCTGAAACAGTGTTTTTTCAAGTGATTGAAATTCTTTGAAGTATATAAATTATTTATTCGTATTTAATTTTCGCAACCGAGTGCTTGACTTTCGGTAGCGAGTTTTCACATTTCGCCAGCGAGTTTTTATTATTTAGCTTAATATTATTCCCGCTTGGTAGGCTTTTACACAAGTTGCTCGGATATCTCTCAAAAGTTGCCCCAAAAATTTTCATTTCACGAAAAAGTTGCTCAAAAGTTGCTTTTTATCAACTCAAAAAAATCAGTTTCTACTAAAAAGTTGCTCGAAAGGCCAAAAGTTGCCAAAAAGTTGCCGAGCAACTTGTGTAAAAGCCTACCGCTTGGAAGTTTTCAATCTTGTTTTGCGCCTGCGAGTTTTAGTTAGCAGTTCCACTTGAGAACTTGGCCAACGTGGTCTACAATTCATAACAAACACGCGTCAAACAGAAAGTAGACTGTTGACAGTGTGTTCGTCGAGTTCGATCGTTCAGTTCATCCTTGTCACGGCGCGATAAAAATTGAGGAGAGTAAAAAAACTGCTCAGGGTACGGGGCGGGAGAGAGAGGAGGCGGTAAAAATGGGGACGCGACGCTCGCGACGCTACCTTCACTTACCCCCTGTCCCCTGAGCAATTTTTGTACTCTCCCCAGTTTTTTATCGCGCCATGACATTAAAGATGGCGGCGAGATGAACTATCGAACTCGTCGAACACATGTGAAAATAGGGGACTGTGAACAGTCTTAACAGAAAGTGGATATACTAAAAGAAACGCAACTAAGGTAATGGTATTTTTTTTCTCTCAGCAAACTTTCAGTTTTCTTACTTTAGGTCACGTTACAGCACGTTACAGCAAAACATCTTCGCCGATATTTTTCTAGGGGGAGAAGTGATACTTCTAGTTACTTCATAGTATATAAACCAGGTCGCCCTGTGATGGACTAGCACCCCATATAGGGGGGAGTAGTAATGCTTCTAGTCACTTCATAGTATATAAACCAGGTCACCCTGTGATGGACTAGCATCCGATCAAAGGGGCGTAGTAATACTCGTAGTGACTTCGTAGTATATAAACCAGGTCACCCTGTGATGGACTAGCGAGGGGGGGGGGGGAGGGGGGGGAGGGGGGGAGGGGGGGGAGGGGGGCATTAATAATACTCCTATTTGCCTCATGCGACGGAAACCGGCCGTGTGTGGCTTGGTCCGACTTTTTCCTGTTAACGGCCTTCAGGAATAAAATACCCCTTTATTCACTCAGTACTCGCGCAATCTAAATAAAACTTGAAATGAAAGAGCAGATAAGCTTGTCGTCCAAGCAACGTTTAACTATAGCAATTGCCACAAATAAATGATTCTCTGCGCATAGTTGCGGAGAAGATAAGCGAAGAAAGTGGTATAGATGATATATTACATTTGGACAAAGTATCAAACTTTATTTCACTGTAAGTGAAACAATATTACTAATCTTAGTAACAATATTACTGAGTTAAACAATTAAATTAATTGCAAAGGATATTTTACAGCGATTAAAAGACAAATAGTATATTTGAACCTATAGCTAAATTTGCCAAACCTCGTCAGTTGAAATCTCCAATGCGATCCCGGTTTACCGAACAACCTCAGATCCAATAATTTTGTTCCTTTTATGCGATGTTTGGTATTTGCATAAAATGTTTTGCCCACTTCTTTTCGACAAAATAAAAGGTTGTTAAACCGAGGTTCTGCTGGAATTATTTTAGTTCATTAAACGCTGACTTAAGATCCAATTTATTTGTCACGCAGTCGTCCGCATAACTCACGCCAAAAGGGTGAAGAGAACGGCTGGTATTGTATATATACATATATAAATAATGTACAAAGAATTGACTTGTATGTAAAAAGAAAATCAGATTCTACAATTATAATGTGTAAATATTGTGTATGCAGAGCATGTAGCGTTGGGTATCACTCAGTCGTGACAACGAATACTTAAAATATTACCAGAGTAGAAAGATAGATGGCTAAATAAAATAATAGTCGATGGCTGTAGTATTTAAAAAATGGATATTAAATCAGTGTAGTTGAACGGAAATGTACGATGTTTGAAGTTGTTGTTTCTCCCCGAGTGATTACACCCTTTGATACCGGAACCCGGCTCTAACTTTAATAGAGAAACTGCAATTTGTAGAAGTACCTCATTATAGGAAATTAACGCGAATTCTCAAAATACGCGTTAATTTAGGTCGCGTTAATTTTTGTGAGCGTTAATTTTCCGAGACCTTAATTTCACCCCAAATTCTGGATACCGTGCGGCGAACACATATAGCAACTAGGAAACAATAACCTCCTCTTTTCTGCACACTATTTTTCAATCATTTACAATGTAAAAGCCTTAAAGATATGTCATCTGCAATATTTCCAGTTCATTCTTGCTTTCAGAAGAGCGGTTCTTTATTACACAGTCAGCCAAAATATCTTTACAGACATCAATAATCGCGTTAATTTTCTTCATTTCGAAAATTTGCGCCCTCTCTCGCGTTAATTTTCTTTATTCGAAAGAAATTTTCCCTCCAATTCGCGTTAATTTCAAAGACCTTAATTTACAGGAGCGTTAATTTCCTATAATAAGGGTAAGCGATGCGCTAAAATTCGACAAGGTCACTCCCGTATCAAAAGGGCTTAATTGGCTGCTAATAACAAGCCATCTTTTTAGCGAAGTGCCACCTCATGAGAGTTCTATAACTTCACAGTTGACAATTGCAGCGCTGTCGTTGCGTTGACAGATACTGCGTGTATACATATCAGCTGTTTTATAGGGGACCTTTTCTTTCGCGGGCAAACCGAAGCGAGAGCAAAGCAGTTAGTTATTGATCAA
Organism: Cladopsammia gracilis; assembly: GCA_022457155.1. Taxonomy (NCBI): domain Eukaryota; kingdom Metazoa; phylum Cnidaria; class Anthozoa; order Scleractinia; family Dendrophylliidae; genus Cladopsammia; species Cladopsammia gracilis. The sequence continues at coordinate 44,706 of JAJGOT010000864.1, read as the reverse complement.
AGGCTCCTATGAGCCAACTCGTGAATACGAAACGCGGCTTCACCGCGGTAAATAACTTCAATGACAATCAAAGAGCTCTAAGAGCCAACTCGTGAATACGAAACGCGGCTTCACCGCGGTAAATAACTTCAATGACAATCAAAGAGCTCTAAGAGCCAACTCGTGAATACGAAACGCGGCTTCACCGCGGTAAATAACTTCAATGACAATCAAAGAGCTCTAAGAGCCAACTCGAGAATACGAAACGCGGCTTCACCGCGGTAAATAACTTAAATGACAATCAAAGGGCTCTAAGAGCCATCTCGTGAATACGAAACGCGGCTTCACCGCGGTAAATACCTTCAATGACAATCAAAGGGCTCTAAGAGCCATCACGTGAGTACGAAACGCGGCTTCACCGCGGTAGATAACTTCAATGACAATCAAAGAGCTCTAAGAGCCAACTCGAGAATACGAAACGCGGCTTCACCGCGGTAAATAACTTAAATGACAATCAAAGGGCTCTAAGAGCCATCTCGTGAATACGAAACGCGGCTTCACCGCGGTAAATAACTTCAATGACAATCAAAGAGCTCTAAGAGCCAACTCGTGAATACGAAACGCGGCTTCACCGCGGTAAATAACTTAAATGACAATCAAAGAGCTCTAAGAGCCAACTCGTGAATACGAAACGCGGCTTCACCGCGGTAAATAACTTTAATGACAATCAAAGGGCTCTAGGAGCCATCACGTGAATACGAAACGCGGCTTCACCGCGGTAGATAACTTCAATGACAATCAAAGAGCTCTAAGAGCCAACTCGTGAATACGAAACGCGGCTTCACCGCGGTAAATAACTTCAATAACAATCAAATAGCTCTTAGAGCCAACTCGTGAATACTAAACGCGGCTTCACCGCGGTAAATAACTTCAATAACAATCAAATAGCTCTTAGAGCCATCACGTGAATACGAAACGCGGCTTCACCGCGGTAGATAACTTCAATGACAATCAAAGAGCTCTATAAAGAGCCAACTCGTGAATACGAAACGCGGCTTCACCGCGGTAAATAACTTCAATGACAATCAAAAGGCTCTAAGAGCCAACTCGTGAATACGAAACGCGGCTTCACCGCGGTAAATAACTTCAATGACAATCAAAGAGCACTCGCGAATACGAAACGCGGCTTCACCGCGGTAAATAACTTCAATGACAATCAAAGAGCTCTAAGAGCCAACTCGTGAATACGAAACGCGGCTTCACCGCGGTAAATAACTTCAATGACAATCAAAGGGCTCTAAGAGCCAACTCGTGAATACGAAACGCGGCTTCACCGCGGTAAATAACTTCAATGACAATCAAAGAGCTCTATAAAGAGCCAACTCGTGAATACGAAACGCGGCTTCATCGCGGTAAATAACTTCAATAACAATCAAAGGGCTCTAAGAGCCAACTCGTGAATACGAAACGCGGCTTCACCGCGGTAAATAACTTCAATGACAATCAAAGAGCTCTATAAAGAGCCAACTCGTGAATACGAAACGCGGCTTCATCGCGGTAAATAACTTCAATAACAATCAAAGGGCTCTAAGAGCCAACTCGTGAATACGAAACGCGGCTTCACCGCGGTAAATAGCTTAAAATGACAATCAAAGGGCTTTAAGAGCCATCACGTGAATACGAAAGCGTGGGTTCTCGCGAGCGTCTGCTTGCGAATTTTATGTACCGTTTTTCATTGTTACAACTAGTGATCTCATTGGCCTAGACTAAAAAACTGCTACAAAGTTAAGGTTCAAGGTGCATTTTGTCTAATTTTTTTAAGTTTTCAAGTAATATGAGACCCAATCGCACAACATGCAAGTTTTAAAAGATATTGTATTTGGTGAACTTCGTCAAAGAAGCAAAATTATTAGCTATTGTCTTCTGCTATTCTGATTGGTTAAGCACGAACATTTCCTAAAATTTAATTGACGCAAATGGATTTTCTTTATTTTTATACTGAAATATAATAGACAAATTCGGCTAACGCATTGTTGTACCCAATTCAAACCTTCTGGGAATAAGATTCTTTGTTCACAAAATTTCCATATAATTTCCATGTCAATGCTTCATTGATATGGAAATATGACGAACAAAGAGTTCTAATCCCAAGAGGTTTGAATTGGGTACAACAATGCGTTAGCCGAATTTGTCTATTATGAACCATCAGCCCCTCCTCTATTCTTGAAACCCAGATATTCTGTGTGGGAAAGAGCCAATGCAGCAGATCAATGACGTGTGTGTAAATAGATTTGGATACATTTTACTTGTATCAGTATTGGCGTAAACGTGTATTCTGCTGACGAAAATTCTCTTCAGTCGCAACGAAATACTGATCAATTCTGCTCGGTGCAATACTACTTTGATATTCATTACGGAGCAACATTGTAGTGAACGCTATTCAAAGTCATTTGAATATACTTTATTATGCATGCAATCCAGTGGTCTCGTGCAAATGGATATGGAATCCCCTCGAGGCGCTCTCATTGGTGTAACGGGATCTTTTGGCGGAAAACCACGCTGTGGAAAGCTTGCTTTTGTTGTTTGCACCAACTCCGAACACAGATCACGGCCGACCAAGACATCGCGGTTCCGCTACCAGGCAATTTGCTCAGACCATCCAAGAGAACAACGTACCGGCTTCGGCCCAGCAAGGCACTGTCGAGGTTTGTTTTTTAGGTTTGTTGTTTTTCTCTTGGTGTTATTTAGCGTATTTAAATTATTCGAGCACATTTGTTGGGATTTCGTCCGTCGCTCTTCGCGTCTGAAAGCAAGTTTTCTCCTCAAGGCTTTTGCTTGTATTGCTATTTTAGTTGTCTCTTGGTCGACTCGTGGATTGTCCTCGGTTTAGGTTCAGTCTAGCACGCGGTTCCCAAAGATTTTATTAGTTTTATATGCATTGCCTCTTTGTCTCGCGCACGTGTTTTTAGATCGTCAAAGGATTAAGAATAACCGTGTTTATGTTTCTGTTTCACTTCACGGTGTCCCGTTTTGGTGGTTGGTTTTTCATTCTGTGGGATGTTTTGACACATTTATACAGAGTTTTTTCCGTCAAGTCTCCTGGATCAAAGAATGGGTCTTTCTGCATGTACCGGTATCCATGAACCACTCATTGTCTTCTATTGTTTGTGAGGTATTGTATTTTTGGTCTTGTTTTGCATTGGTATTATTGTCGTTCTTTGTTCCTTTTGTTTTACGTAATATGTGCTCCGGTACATGCAGAATCTACCCAAAGAATCAACAACATTTAGAACAACCGGCCTGTTATATCTTTATTTTAATCTAAACGGAAAAATCTCTCAGGCCCATATTTAGGGTAGACCTATTCCAAAGCTGAGCTAAAATGCTTTTAGCGACGAGCAGGATTTGTGCTAGGCCTGTCACCTTTTTAAACAATTTATATAAACGTTTAAAAACCAGGATTGATAGCGCGGATTGAGAAGGATTCTCACAGGAGACGAAGATGCCGTCAAATACTGAGGTTTCGTCCCGCGGGGGTTTCGTATCATACAAAACCTCTATTGATGCGCGCAATGCATTGTTAAGATAGATTTTGTTTCGGTCGGTTCTGTGTCTATGCTATTTTCAATGGCGACTCCACCCCCACCAACAGTTCTTGTGTTAGGCCATTCTTTTGTACGGCGGATGGCTCATGACCTTATAAGGCGAATTTTGATGATCCGCGAGCTTCCGAGACTTTTAATCTTGAAGGGAATATTCCTGTACATTTGCACGGCATTGGCGGTCGAACTGTGAGGAAATTGATTCAGTTCGATCTAGACATTATTTCTGCACTAGCTCCGGAGTCGTTATTCTGGAAATCGACACAAACGGTTTGTCTGTGAATAGGCAGGAGGTCGCGGGGTCGGATATCGACGACTTAGTGTCCGTCTACTTTGTAGGGATCATTTCGGGGTCGATTTGGGCACAGACTTACCAGGCTTACCTTTGGCTGGTTGACTGTGCTTTTAACTGGCTGCGTCGGTTATAAATTAAGCCTTTTCTAAATACCTTTTAATCAGATTTTAAAAAATGAACTAAAAACGCTAAAAAATATGAATAAGATGAGGAACTTATTCATTTATTGATTTAAAGCTTGCGATAGCGGTTTCACAAACTTTTCAGAGTGACTGAAATCATGTTGTTTGCCTTATAATTGTCTTAACTAAATCAACAATGTACTTAAAGAATCTTAAGTCGCAGCATATAATTCTGGATGGTCAAGATTAGGAACAGCAAAAGCAAAAACAAGTTACGATAAAAAAACGGCCAAAATAATAACAAGCAACAGTTGTTCCTCCCTTGTCCGCACATGACTTTCTCAAAGAGAAAATCATTTTGACCTGCTTTTTCTTTTTCTTTTTTAGTTTGTATTCTAGAACTGAAGATATTTATTGAGAGACCAACCCATGGCAAGCCAAGAACTTATACAGGAAATAGAAGGCGACTATCGAAACGGCAAAGCTGTCTTCGTAAAAGGAGTGAGGATGCCTAATGCATTTGCATACAAGACAGGATTGGAGGGTTTCATTGACAAGTTTCAAACCAGACACGATGATGTTTTCATCGTCGGTATACCAAGATCAGGTGACACGATTGGACTGCCTAATATTCTTCTTTATTTTGTTAATTTGTTTTTAAAACGAGATTTGTTTTTCCCAGCTAGTGGAAGGTGCTGTTTATCACTTGTTTATTAATGTTTATTGAGAATGTTTTTTCTCCGTCTTCAATGTCTTTCCCCAATAAACAGGCGTCGAGGAGATATGCCGAAACGATCCTTTTTTCTCCATATACTTCCTCAGTTGATCGCGTTTGTCCGCCATTTTGAATGTATCGTGTTTTGGAAAGATCATCACCATGGTGATCGTGTTATGATTGGTGACGAAAACCACTGTTTTCGCTTCTTTCAAAACTGGTATATTCTCAGAAGGTGTATAGAGTCAGTCTCTTGGTAGCATGAACAAAGCACCCCATGCACCGGTAAAGCGCGGGAAACAGGGAGTGTAGGGATCATGGGAAGGATGCAGACTCCTTCACTCCCCTAGATTCTGGAGAGGGCAATTAGTATATTCATGGGCACTACAAGAGCTGGCCTAGTAGTACTAGCTTTTGAGTCTGAAGAGATAAAATCCAAAAGTGAGACCATTAAGATAAAAATTCTTAACTATTGCTTTTCTGCTATGCTTTTCCTGCTTTCGAGTATTCCCCAAAGCAAATATTAAATAAATCGTCACATCTGTCTCCGAGTGTTAACAAGGAGGATCGTATTTTTGAACGTCAGGCCTCTCATTGAATTTGCTTTTTCGAATTAGAACTACAACAAAGTGCTTTTGTATTCTTTTTTTTTTTTTTTTTTGCAAGGGACAACGTGGCTTCAGGAAATCACGTGGCAAATCTTCAGTGATGGGAAAATCAGTACTAAGCCCATTGGCCATCGCGTGCTTTTTTTTGATGAGGCCAAATGTCCTAACACCACCCAGCCTGACATTATGACTCAACCGAGCCCTCGCCTTATGAAGAGTCATATGCCATATCATGCGATTCCCAAAGGAACCACTGATGCCTCAAGATGCAAATACATCTATGTTGCAAGGAATCCCAAAGATGTCGTGGTGTCTTATTACAATTTCGACCAAAAAATGGCACCTATTTCTGGATATTCAGGACCATTTGAGTTCTTTGCCAAAATGTTTCTGGAGGGAAAAAGTAAGACATGAACACTTGCCTTTTTAATATTCTTTTACATCAAATTTTTAAACTCCCTCAAGTTCGACCCAAGTGGCCAGAATTAGTAGTGCTTGGATGACTGGGGAGAGTAGGACCTTTCTTTTCCTGTTTTGTTTCTGTCGGTTTGTTTTGGTTGTTTGTCCATTAGCTTCGGTAATGATCGCGATCCCGAACACGTGCCATGTTCAATACCATTCATCACGCTGTTTTGTTAAACCAATCAGGCGCGAAAGTGAAATCTCATCGAGAGTCCAGCTCATAAAACCGCTGCATGTTTTATATGTCTTTACAAGACCAGGGTAAGACTGGTTGCACGATTTCTGGCGCTTGACACTAGTTACTTGTCTTTTTTTCATTTCATTGACATACTGATTTAAGGAGTTACTGAATAATTTCGTTTTCTGCCATTGCGCACGTTCTCAGTGGTTTTATGACCGTCAGTCATTATGACACATCACTGATTAAGAATATTCTTTGATTTCAGCGTATTGGGGTTCCTGGGTGGAGCATGTGCTTGATTGGTGGGAACACAGGGGAGATGACAATGTTTTGTTCCTTAAGTACGAGGACTTAAAAAAGGTTTGTTTTTTAAACTTGGCAAGCAGCGTTGCTCTCTGGTCGATATTAATATGCTATACACATACATGCCTTGCATTTAAAGAATATACAAAGAAAAATGCATATTAACTAGGATGTTTTAAAAATAACTTTCAACTGGTAATGAAAGAAGTGTTCTTCCAACTCAGTATTTAAAGCATTCAGAGACGCAATCATTTCTTTAGTTTATAATTTCGTAAATAGGCGAATCAGTGCCGGTTGTACAGACAAAAGAATGGGCGGTTTTGAAGAAGGGTCAACGAATGGCCTACATACCGTCTTTGGTTTTTACTACCATCCGCCTGGCCAGGTGGATGACAAATAATCCTTTTTGTCCCGGTTGAATAAAGCCTTTGTCTTAGGCCATCAAGTACTCGACAACCAACAACAACAACAAGTAGCTTTATTTGCATGACCGCAGAAATTCGCACAGTATTGCAAAAGCATGCAACGCAACAAAAAGAAATAACAATAATAGTAATGAAAAGGATAATTAAGTTAGATCAGTCGGGATTGATAATAAATTATTGAGGAAATGTTAGCAAGATGAGATGAACTTCATCATTTGAATATTAAAAAAATGATTGCGACAGTTCATTAATTTTTGGGCAGCTTATATAGGCCGACAATTGTTTGACATTTGGTAGCTGCTATTCTATTTTCCAGTAAAACCCGTCCCTATAAGAGTTGGGTATTTAGGACAGTCGAAAAGGAAGTTCGACGGTTCGCCCGTCTGTTCTTCTTTCCTTCCTTCCTTTCTTCCTTTATTTTCTTTATTCATTTAACTAGAATATTTTTTTTTGCTAAAACAGGATCTGTTTTCTCACGTTCGTCTAATCGCTAATTTCTTGGGAAAGTCATTAAGCGAGGAAGTTGTAAAGCTTATCGCTAAGCAGTGCACCTTTGATGAAATGGTTAACAATTCAGCAGCTTATTGGATGATGACTCAGGATAACAAATTGCCCAACTTCCTCAGGAAAGGCCAGGTTGGAGGCTGGAAAGAATACTTCACCCCTGAGCTGTCTGCGAAGTTTGAAAGCGAGATTCTCCGCAAACTAGAGGGAACTGGACTCTACTTTGACTTTGGTGGTTGATTACAAGGTCAAAACCAAAACAAAAGGTTTATTATTAAGCAAAATTCATCGATCAACTGTAAAGTTAAAGTGTGAAGAAAATGATCAATTTTTGGATATAGAGCGTATGCACTCACGTGGCAAGCAGCTATGCAAATTTATTGGAACAAAAGAAAGTGTTAACATAAGAAAAGCGTTCAAATCCCACAGGATTGTTTTGGTACACCAACATGGCCGCCGTTCTATTGTTTTGGTACACCAATATGGCCGCCGTGACGTCATGTGCATACGCTCTATTGTCTTGATCAACAACCGAATTCGCATTGTACTTACATTAAAACAATTGCTGACGACCAGTGTTAGGCAAAATGTTTTAATGAAGTGTTAAGTAAAAGTGTGATGATTAAACAAAGAAAATGGTCAATTACGGAATACTGTTTGAAGGACAACCGACTTGTCATCAACAGTTACATTAGACATTGGCAAAGAAACTGTTAAGGTTACAGTGTACCTTCGGGGGTGTCTCCAGTATAACAGCTCTAGCGTCTTAAGATTACACTTAATATACCTAAACCCAGATATCAAATTAAAGCTTATAGAGCTGGCTATCTAAATATGGAAACCACTTGGTAATAAAATGAATTGTCGAATTTTTTACGACGTCTAAATTCGAACGTCCGAATCAGCTTTAAAACGCTATAACTCAAAGCGATTATTATATTTTGCTAATTTGATTTGTTCTCGGGTTTCCGGACACGAAGCGCTAAAAAAACGTGTCGGCGATTTCCCATATTCAATTGCAGTGAAAAGTTACAGAATATTTTCGAAAAGGGGAGAAAAAAATTGGAATGATCGCACGGAAATGCCTCTTGACGAAAAAGTTTTCGGAATTAAAAAATTTGCCGACAGGTTTTTGTTGATTATATATTAGCCTAGCTTCTGTCCAAATTTGAGGAAAATTGAACAAATTCCCTTTGAGTTGTAGCTCTTTAAAGTGTCCCCAACAAGCGAAAAATTAACTTTGAGAAAACGGCGCTTAAAAAAACATATCGCTTAATAAACAAACTCCGCCCACAAAAGTTATACCGTCATTTCTCCGTCAATTTTCACTATTTTTCGATAATTTTTTTTTGGATGAAAGTTCATCCTGTAAACTTTATTTTAACGCCAAAAAAAAAATTTCAATAAATTTTCGATCTGAAGGTACACTGTAACCTTAAGAATAATTAAAATTATCAGTTGCTGGCTTGGTTGATGAATCAACACGGTAAAATTTCGAAATTTAACGTACATCACATAAACTGAATAAAACAATAAATATGGATAATTTTAAAGTATTGCAAGTTTATTACAAACGTCTTGGTTTGTCCGGCTTGACTTATCATATAACATGAAATGTTCGGGGTCATCATTATGCAGATTGGCGACTGATGTACGTTGAGGTTTACAAGATGGTTTCTGGCAATTTTTTAAGTTCGGTCAGATACACTTCCCGCAAGCGACCATCCGAAATGCTCGGAAAGTTGGTCACATAGAAGTAGTGGCCGCATAGCAGAGGTGATCGCATAGAAGAGGTGGTCGCATAGCAGAGGTGGTCGCATAGAAGAGGTAATCGCATAGCAGAGGTGGTCGCATAGAAGAAGCGGTCGCATAGAAGAAGTGGTCGCATAGAAGAAGTGGTCGCATAGCAGAGGCGGTCGTATAGAAGTAGTGGTCGCATAGCAGGGGCGGTCGCATAGAAGTAGTGGTAGCATAGCAGAGGCGGTCGCATAAAAGAGGTGGTCGCATATCAGTGGAGGTCGCTTGCGACAGGTAGGCGACCGTAATAGCGGTCTGCGAGGCGTGTCTTGATTTTATTACATCTTTCAGTTAGTACGCGCATTGTAAAAGAGCCCCAGCATCCGTTTACAAAGGTTGTTTCTACATTACTGAAAAATCATCCATAGGAGGAGCTATAGACAAGCTCATCTATGCCATTTTTAATCACTGTTGTAAAGTAAATAAGAACAACTCTGCAAAATGAAAAAAAAAACGGACGTGGCGGTACCAAAACTTTTACTCGGGCCTTTTTTCTGAGTAAAATCTGCAAAATTAAAGACCGCAAGCGATAATGCCGCTAACAGTATACGTAGGACCTGCAAGAGACCTAATCAGCCAAAAAATGAACAAACATACAATAAACTGCAAGGCTGATCTGACTACGTAAAAAAGTAGACTTTGCGAGACACCAGTACGACAGAAACCGATAAAGTAGGGTTGCAACCGTGGACAGCTGTCCACGGTTGCAACCTTACTTTATCGGTTTCTTTCTCTGAGAAATGGGAGTAAAAGTAAACGAGAGGAAAACATTGCGCGTGAAAAGTTTAAAACAACTCTTATATTTGCGTAAAACAAGCGATATGTGGTGGCGGAGAAAAGGAAGCAGGGGGAGACCCGTTTTCCTTTTTCGCCTTTCATTATCCTCGCTTTCATTGAAATCAAAGTCTTGAGCAGACTTTATGCAGCACTTTTGAAATCCGCAAACAGGTAAAGATTTTAGGTCTTAGTAGTTAGTAAATTTATAGGTTTTATATTTACATTTTATGATATCTTATATATTAGGTTACCATGTAATTATGTGGTGAAAAGCTCTTAGGGGAGCGTATAATAAAGTATGTATGCAACGACAATACGATCGCCTCTCAATTTAAAATTAAGTCTTCCCTGAAATCTGTTTTGGCTTAAATAACCATACCCTTTGGAAGTACCTCTCCACCCGAGCTAGTTGGTGACGGCTAGGATATTCTGATATTACTCTATTTCAAGTTGTTTATTTAAAGTATAGTATGTTGTCTTTCAAAAACCTCAACCCATTGAAGACCAAAATTTGGTTTTATCAATTAAACTTAGTTGATAAGGGAAATTGGCCATCATAGAGCACTTGCCATCGGCGTCCAACGTTCACGATTGAAACGAAGTGGAAATTTGTATTGAATGAAAATCCAACAAAAACAAGACTCGTTGCCATAAAATAGGGTGACATGTTCAAGTTCTTTCTGTTTCAGTTTTAAAATAGCAACAAACTGTTATGGTTATAACCTATTTTTGCAGTGATTTATCCAAAATATTTTTTACAATAACTGTGTGAATTCCCGCGCGCTGATTGGCTCATTTCTATGGTCGATGAGACTATAGACCATGAAAATGACGTAACAGGTAACGCAACGCGGTGAGTTTTGTCAAACTTTTGGCGCTACGGGTTCTTCAAACAGTGAAAAATGCACTTAAAACTGGAATTCTTCAATGAAAAGAATGCTCTCTCGTCAGTTAAATTTAATTTACAATCAGCTAAACTTGCCTGGAATTAAGTGCGAAGCAAAAAGGACAAAAAACTTGTCGTAGTTTCACGGGAAAATCCACGGAATCAGTCGCCGGCGCCCGAAAGAACTAAAACTGAGCCGAAAACAACTTGGAGCAAAGATTCATCTGATTATTCGAAGATATTTCAAATTTGAAAAAGGTTAGCTTTGTAAACTGTGCCTAGTAATTTTATATTTGACTTTGTGTGAGGTTATTGTGCTCTATTTTGCGATTATTGCCGAGCGCGGTTCTCTAAAATTTGCCGAATAACGGCTCTTTGTTTTGCTGTGTTAAAATTTATATTAAAAGATTCTAGCGATGATTTGAGCTGAAGAGAATTTTTGTGTGAGCCTTTTTCGTTACATAATTTATTCACATAAAAAGTTAAGGCTTTAATTATTCCCCACGCAAAAACATTTTGCAGGAGTTTGTCAGTGTTAGGTTGTTTATCTTGATTTTCTAAAACTCGTTCGCTCGGCGCTCGCAGTTATTCAAGTTTGTTATTGTAAAAAACAAATCGACCGCATTTTTCCATGGTCTATACTCTCATCGACCATAGAAATGACGCCATAAAATGTTCAAAACCTGGCAGTGAAACCACTCGCCTAACGGCTCGTGGTTCCACTTGAGTTTTGAACATTTTATGACGTCATTTCTATGGTCGATGAGAGTATAGACCATGGAAAAATGCGGTCGATTTGTTAAATTACTCGTGGCGAAGCACACGAGTTATAAATCCGGCGTTGACTTTTCTTGTTTTTTTTTTCGTGTCACATTAGCGCATGCAAATTTATGCACGCATATTTAAGTCTATATAGACGACTATATGGCTTTCGGCCATGAAATACATACCGTAAAATCTCTCCGTTTGTGTACTCGAGAAGCAAGATAAAGAACTACTGCGTACAACTGCACACTTTCAAGACAATTTTTGCTCTGGCAAGTTCTGTGTTTTATATATTAAACTTGCCATTTGCTTAGCGATCGAGCTCCGGGTCGAGCTTCAGTGTCAGCTACTGAATCTAGTGAATGCAGTGTAGTCTTACTTTTAAACCCGTGTATACGTGAAAGCATGATGAACGGGTTATCGGCAAGGGTGTTTAAATAAAATTCATTCTCTCACTCACTCACTCACTCACTCACTCGCTCCTTCCATCAGCTGTAAACCTAGTGAGCAAATGCTTTGTTACGAACACGTTTCGTAACAGGAATTCAACGTGAATCCAACGATAACAATAATTAATTTGATGTAAACGAATATAGACAACAATAAGCTTACAGATGTTTCGCATTTGGAGTTTTTAGTGCAACATTAAAATCGATCTAAAAGGATTTTGCAACCTAAACACGCGTCCTGATGCGTATCTAGTTTAAAATAATAAAATTTAATTCGTAGGTAGTATGTGCTCTTGGACAGCGCAGTGATTGAGTTTGTGGCTTAGTCCCGGACGGCCCGAGTTCGAAGTTCGATCAAGTCCTCTTTTTTTTTCTTTTTTTTTTTTCTTTTTTTGAACTGGACATTATGAAAGTGATGTACTTTTTTTTTTTCATTCGTCAAAAATCCTTACGTTTAATTTAAAAAAATATATATATCGAACTGTGTCAGTGTGAAAACGTATTAAAGCTTATGGCAATATTGCGTTACGCGTTACGCGTTAGCATTTCTTCTCGGGTTAGCTCTTAGGAGCCTTTGATTAGATATAATTTTAAGCTTATGTTTCTCTGTAAAAACACTCAAATCACCTGGGAATCAATGCTGCAATGAGTTAAAGGCGCCACGAGTTCAAGCTGTGTACAGCTTCTTGTTTATCAAGAAAAGTATATTCAGAAATCGAATATGTTTATTAATAAGTTTTTTTCTGCTTTATGTACGCAGAAGTTATTTGGGTCATCCGCAACGCTCCTCTCACGGGAGAATTGTAATGTATGTAGTGTTTACAACATGAGCGGCCGTGTTGTATTAGATACTGAATGTTGTAGACTACGTAATACATCAAACACGAGGAAGAATGTTTCATCAGGATATCCAAACACTGAGAAGTGGGTTGAAAAACAGGGGGGAGGGGAGCGGAGTAATATATCAAACACGAGGAAGAGTGTTTCATCAGGATATCCAAACACCGAGAAGTGGGTTGAAAAACAAGGGGGTAGGGGAGGGGAGTAATATATCAAACACGAGGAAGAGTGTTTCATCAGGATATCCAAACACCGAGAAGCGGGTTGTAAAACAAGGCGCAGCCGAGTTTTTTTAACCCACTCCGAGGTGTTTGGATACCTGATGAAACACTCTTTCGAGTGTTTGATATAGCTTCTCAAACTGATCAGTAAATGGGGTGTTTCTTGGTGTTTCGGAAGCCATTGTTGGTTAGCTTTTGTGTTGTGGTGTTGTATTGTTCAGTGTCTTTTGAATCTTTTGTTTTACGTCATTTGGTCATCACACCATCCGCAACACCAAGAAAAACTGCCATTAAATGCGGAGAAAACGAAGGAATAAAATCACCAAAATCTATGCAAATTAAGACCTGGTATCCAAACCTCCTTCACGTTAGCGATTTCCTTTGTGTTCTCGTCATGAATTATTAATGAGTTTGAGACTTATGAAATGAAAACGAAATGCTAATAGCCGGACAGTATTAAACCACGAAACACCGAAACGAAACACCGAAACAGCGAAACAGCTATTTTTTCCTTCCGGTTTTTCTGAAACAGTGTTTTTTCAAGTGATTGAAATTCTTTGAAGTATATAAATTATTTATTCGTATTTAATTTTCGCAACCGAGTGCTTGACTTTCGGTAGCGAGTTTTCACATTTCGCCAGCGAGTTTTTATTATTTAGCTTAATATTATTCCCGCTTGGTAGGCTTTTACACAAGTTGCTCGGATATCTCTCAAAAGTTGCCCCAAAAATTTTCAAAAGTTGCCGAAAAGTTGCTCATTTCACGAAAAAGTTGCTCAAAAGTTGCTTTTTATCAACTCAAAAAAATCAGTTTCTACTAAAAAGTTGCTCGAAAGGCCAAAAGTTGCCAAAAAGTTGCCGAGCAACTTGTGTAAAAGCCTACCGCTTGGAAGTTTTCAATCTTGTTTTGCGCCTGCGAGTTTTAGTTAGCAGTTCCACTTGAGAACTTGGCCAACGTGGTCTACAATTCATAACAAACACGCGTCAAACAGAAAGTAGACTGTTGACAGTGTGTTCGTCGAGTTCGATCGTTCAGTTCATCCTTGTCACGGCGCGATAAAAATTGAGGAGAGTAAAAAAACTGCTCAGGGTACGGGGCGGGAGAGAGAGGAGGCGGTAAAAATGGGGACGCGACGCTCGCGACGCTACCTTCACTTACCCCCTGTCCCCTGAGCAATTTTTGTACTCTCCCCAGTTTTTTATCGCGCCATGACATTAAAGATGGCGGCGAGATGAACTATCGAACTCGTCGAACACATGTGAAAATAGGGGACTGTGAACAGTCTTAACAGAAAGTGGATATACTAAAAGAAACGCAACTAAGGTAATGGTATTTTTTTTCTCTCAGCAAACTTTCAGTTTTCTTACTTTAGGTCACGTTACAGCACGTTACAGCAAAACATCTTCGCCGATATTTTTCTAGGGGGAGAAGTGATACTTCTAGTTACTTCATAGTATATAAACCAGGTCGCCCTGTGATGGACTAGCACCCCATATAGGGGGGAGTAGTAATGCTTCTAGTCACTTCATAGTATATAAACCAGGTCACCCTGTGATGGACTAGCATCCGATCAAAGGGGCGTAGTAATACTCGTAGTGACTTCGTAGTATATAAACCAGGTCACCCTGTGATGGACTAGCGAGGGGGGGGGGGGGAGGGGGGGGGGGAGGGGGAGGGGGGGAGGGGGGGAGGGGCGCATTAATAATACTCCTATTTGCCTCATGCGACGGAAACCGGCCGTGTGTGGCTTGGTCCGACTTTTTCCTGTTAACGGCCTTCAGGAATAAAATACCCCTTTATTCACTCAGTACTCGCGCAATCTAAATAAAACTTGAAATGAAAGAGCAGATAAGCTTGTCGTCCAAGCAACGTTTAACTATAGCAATTGCCACAAATAAATGATTCTCTTCGCATAGTTGCGGAGAAGATAAGCGAAGAAAGTGGTATAGATGATATATTACATTTGGACAAAGTATCAAACTTTATTTCACTGTAAGTGAAACAATATTACTAATCTTAGTAACAATATTACTGAGTTAAACAATTAAATTAATTGCAAAGGATATTTTACAGCGATTAAAAGACAAATAGTATATTTGAACCTATAGCTAAATTTGCCAAACCTCGTCAGTTGAAATCTCCAATGCGATCCCGGTTTACCGAACAACCTCAGATCCAATAATTTTGTTCCTTTTATGCGATGTTTGATATTTGCATAAAATGTTTTGCCCACTTCTTTTAGACAAAATAAAAGGTTGTTAAACCGAGGTTCTGTTGGAATTATTTTAGTTCATTAAACGCTGACTTAAGATCCAATTTATTTGTCACGCAGTCGTCCGCATAACTCACGCCAAAAGGGTGAAGAGAACGGCTGGTATTGTATATATACATATATAAATAATGTACAAAGAATTGACTTGTATGTAAAAAGAAAATCAGATTCTACAATTATAATGTGTAAATATTGTGTATGCAGAGCATGTAGCGTTGGGTATCACTCAGTCGTGACAACGAATACTTAAAATATTACCAGAGTAGAAAGATAGATGGCTAAATAAAATAATAGTCGATGGCTGTAGTATTTAAAAAAATGGATATTAAATCAGTGTAGTTGAACGGAAATGTACGATGTTTGAAGTTGTTGTTTCTCCCCGAGTGATTACACCCTTTGATACCGGAACCCGGCTCTAACTTTAATAGAGAAACTGCAATTTGTAGAAGTACCTAATTATAGGAAATTAACGCGAATTCTCAAAATACGCGTTAATTTAGGTCGCGTTAATTTTTGTGAGCGTTAATTTTCCGAGACCTTAATTTCACCCCAAATTCTGGATACCGTGCGGCGAACACATATAGCAACTAGGAAACAATAACCTCCTCTTTTCTGCACACTATTTTTCAATCATTTACAATGTAAAAGCCTTAAAGATATGTCATCTGCAATATTTCCAGTTCATTCTTGCTTTCAGAAGAGCGGTTCTTTATTACACAGTCAGCCAAAATATCTTTACAGACATCAATAATCGCGTTAATTTTCTTCATTTCGAAAATTTGCGCCCTCTCTCGCGTTAATTTTCTTTATTCGAAAGAAATTTTCCCTCCAATTCGCGTTAATTTCAAAGACCTTAATTTACAGGAGCGTTAATTTCCTATAATAAGGGTAAGTGATGCGCTAAAATTCGACAAGGTCACTCCCGTATCAAAAGGGCTTAATTGGCTGCTAATAACAAGCCATCTTTTTAGCGAAGTGCCACCTCATGAGAGTTCTATAACTTCACAGTTGACAATTGCAGCGCTGTCGTTGCGTTGACAGATACTGCGTGTATACATATCAGCTGTTTTATAGGGGACCTTTTCTTTCGCGGGCAAACCGACGCGAGAGCGAAGCAGTTAGTTATTGATCAAAGGCTCCTATGAGCCAACTCGTGAATACGAAACGCGGCTTCATCGCGGTAGATAACTTCAATGACAATCAAAGAGCTCTATAAAGAGCCAACTCGTGAATACGAAACGCGGCTTCACCGCGGTAAATAACTTAAATGACAATCAAAGGGCTCTAAGAGCCAACTCGTGAATACGAAACGCGGCTTCACCGCGGTAAATAACTTAAATGACAATCAAATAGCTCTAAGAGCCAACTCGTGAATACGAAACGCAGCTTCACCGCGGTAAATAACTTAAATGACAATCAAATAGCTCTAAGAGCCAACTCGTGAATACGAAACGCGGCTTCACCGCGGTAAATAACTTAAATGACAATCAAAGGGCTCTAAGAGCCAACTCGTGAATACGAAACGCGGCTTCACCGCGGTAAATAACTTAAATGACAATCAAAGAGCTCTAAGAGCCAACTCGTGAATACGAAACGCGGTTTCACCGCGGTAAATAACTTCAATGACAATCAAAGAGCTCTAAGAGCCAACTCGTGAATACGAAACGCGGCTTCACCGCGGTAAATAACTTCAATGACAATTAAAGGGCTCTAAGAGCCAACTCGAGAATACGAAACGCGGCTTCACCGCGGTAAATAACTTCAATGACAATCAAAGGGCTCTAAGAGCCAACTCGTGAATACGAAACGCGGCTTCACCGCGGTAAATAACTTCAATGACAATCAAAGAGCTCTAAGAGCCAACTCGTGAATACGAAACGCGGTTTCACCGCGGTAAATAACTTCAATAACAATCAAAGGGCTCTAAGAGCCAAGTCGTGAATACGAAACGCGGCTTCACCGCGGTAAATAACTTAAATGACAATCAAAGGGCTTTAAGAGCCATCACGTGAATACGAAAGCGTGGGTTCTCGCGAGCGTCTGCTTGCGAATTTTATGTACCGTTTTTCATTGTTACAACTAGTGATCTCATTGGCCTAGACTAAAAAACTGCTACAAAGTTAAGGTTCAAGGTGCATTTTGTCTAATTTTTTTAAGTTTTCAAGTAATATGAGACCCAATCGCACAACATGCAAGTTTTAAAAAATATTGTATTTGGTGAACTTCGTCAAAGAAGCAAAATTATTAGCTATTGTCTTCTGCTATTCTGATTGGTTAAGCACGAGCATTTCCTAAAATTTAATTGACGCAAATGGATTTTCTTTATTTTTATACTGAAATATAATAGACAAATTCGGCTAACGCATTGTTGTACCCAATTCAACCCTTCTGGGAATAAGATTCTTTGTTCACAAAATTTCCATATAATTTCCATGTCAATGCTTCATTGATATGGAAATATGACGAACAAAGAGTTCTAATCCCAAGAGGTTTGAATTGGGTACAACAATGCGTTAGCCGAATTTGTCTATTATGAACCATCAGCCCCTCCTCTATTCTTGAAACCCAGATATTCTGTGTGGGAAAGAGCCAATGCAGCAGATCAATGACGTGTGTGTAAATAGATTTGGATACATTTTACTTGTATCAGTATTGGCGTAAACGTGTATTCTGCTGACGAAAATTCTCTTCAGTCGCAACGAAATACTGATCAATTCTGCTCGGTGCAATACTACTTTGATATTCATTACGGAGCAACATTGTAGTGAACGCTATTCAAAGTCATTTGAATATACTTTATTATGCATGCAATCCAGTGGTCTCGTGCAAATGGATATGGAATCCCCTCGAGGCGCTCTCATTGGTGTAACGGGATCTTTTGGCGGAAAACCACGCTGTGGAAAGCTTGCTTTTGTTGTTTGCACCAACTCCGAACACAGATCACGGCCGACCAAGACATCGCGGTTCCGCTACCAGGCAATTTGCTCAGACCATCCAAGAGAACAACGTACCGGCTTCGGCCCAGCAAGGCACTGTCGAGGTTTGTTTTTTAGGTTTGTTGTTTTTCTCTTGGTGTTATTTAGCGTATTTAAATTATTCGAGCACATTTGTTGGGATTTCGTCCGTCGCTCTTCGCGTCTGAAAGCAAGTTTTCTCCTCAAGGCTTTTGCTTGTATTGCTATTTTAGTTGTCTCTTGGTCGACTCGTGGATTGTCCTCGGTTTAGGTTCAGTCTAGCACGCGGTTCCCAAAGATTTTATTAGTTTTATATGCATTGCCTCTTTGTCTCGCGCACGTGTTTTTAGATCGTCAAAGGATTAAGAATAACCGTGTTTATGTTTCTGTTTCACTTCACGGTGTCCCGTTTTATTTTGGTGGTTGGTTTTTCATTCTGTGGGATGTTTTGACACATTTATACAGAGTTTTTTCCGTCAAGTCTTCTGGATCAAAGAATGGGTCTTTCTGCATGTACCGGTATCCATGAACCACTCATTGTCTTCTATTGTTTGTGAGGTATTGTATTTTTGGTCTTGTTTTGCATTGGTATTATTGTCGTTCTTTGTTCCTTTTGTTTTACGTAATATGTGCTCCGGTACATGCAGAATCTACCCAAAGAATCAACAACATTTAGAACAACCGGCCTGTTATATCTTTATTTTAATCTAAACGGAAAAATCTCTCAGGCCCATATTTAGGGTAGACCTATTCCAAAGCTGAGCTAAAATGCTTTTAGCGACGAGCAGGATTTGTGCTAGGCCTGTCGCCTTTTATAACAATTTATATAAACGTTTAAAAACCAGGATTGATAGCGCGGATTGAGAAGGATTCTAACAGGAGACGAAGATGCCGTCAAAAACTGAGGTTTCGTCCCGCGGGGGTTTCTTATCATACAAAACCTCTATTGATGCGCGCAATGCATTGTTAAGATAGATTTTGTTTCGGTCGGTTCTGTGTCTATGCTATTTTCAATGGCGACTCCGCCTCCACCAACAGTTCTTGTGTTAGGCCATTCTTTTGTACGGCGGATGGCTCATGACCTTAAGGCGAATTTTGATGATCCGCGCGCTTCCGAGACTTTTAATCTTGAAGGGAATATTCCTGTACATTTGCACGGCATTGGCGGTCGAACTGTGAGGAAATTGATTCAGTTCGATCTAGACATTATTTCTGCACTAGCTCCGGAGTCGTTATTCTGGAAATCGACACAAACGGTTTGTCTGTGAATAGGCAGGAGGTCGCGGGGTCTGATATCGACGAATTAGTGTCCGTCTACTTTGTAGGGATCATTTCGGGGTCGATTTGGGCACAGACTTACCAGGCTTACCTTTGGCTGGTTGACTGTGCTTTTAACTGGCTGCGTCGGTTATAAATTAAGCCTTTTCTAAATACCTTTTAATCAGATTTTAAAAAATGAACTAAAAACGCTAAAAAATATGAATAAGATGAGGAACTTTGTTGTGATTTGTTTGTTTTGTTGATTTAAAGTTTTCGATAGCGGTTTCACAAACTTTTCAGAGTGACTGAAATCATGTTGTTTGCCTTACAATTGTCTTAACTAAATCAACAAAGTACTTAAAGCTTCTTAAGTCGCAGCAGATAATTCTGGATGGTCAAGATTAAGAACAACAAAAGCAAAAACAAGTTACGATAAAAAAACGGCCAAAATAATAACAAGCAAGAGTTGTTCCTCTCTTGTCCGCACATGACTTTCTCAAAGAGAAAATTATTTTGACCTGACTTTTCTTTTTCTTTTTTTGTTTGTATTCTAGAACTGAAGATATTTTTTGAGAGACCAACCCATGGCAAGCCAAGATCTTATACAGGAAATAGAAGGTGACTATCGAAACGGCAAAGCTGTCTTCGTAAAAGGAGTGAGGATGCCTAATGCATTTGCATACAAGACAGGATTGGAGGATTTCATTGACAAGTTTCAAACCAGACACGATGATGTTTTTATCGTCGGTATACCAAGATCAGGTGACACGATTGGACTGCCTAATATTCTTCTTTATTTTGTTAATTTGTTTTTAAAACGAGATTTGTTTTTCCCAGGTAGTGGAAGGTGCTGTCTATCACTTGTTTATTAATGTTTATTGAGAATGTTTTTTCTCCGTCTTCGATGTCTTTCCCCAATAAACAGGCGTCGAGGAGATATGCCGAAACGGTCCTTTTTTCTCCATATACTTCCTCAGTTGATCGCGTTTGTCCGCCATTTTGAATGTATCGTGTTTTGGAAAGACCATCACCATGGTGATCGTGTTATGATTGGTGACGAAAACCACTGTTTTCGCTTCTTTCAAAACTGGTTTATTCCTAGAAGGTGTATAGAGTCAGTCTCTTGGTAGCATGAACAAAGCACCCCATGCACCGGTAAAGCGCGGGAAACAGGGAGTGTAGGGATCATGGGAAGGATGCAGACTTCTTCACTCCCCTAGATTCTGGAGAGGGCAATTAGTATATTCATGGGCACTACAAGAGCTGGCCTAGTAGTACTAGCTTTTGAGTCTGAAGAGATAAAATCCAAAAGTGAGACCATTAAGATACAAACTCTTAACTATTGCTTTTCTGCTGTGCTTTTCCTGCTTTCGAGTATTCTCAATAGCAGATATTAAATAAATCGTCACATCCGTCTCCGAGTGTTAACAAGGGGGATCGTATTTTTGAACGTCAGGTCTCTCATTGAATTTGCTTTTTCGAATTAGATTTACAACAAAGTGCTTTTGTATTCTATTTTTTTTGCAAGGGACAACGTGGCTTCAGGAAATCACGTGGCAAATCTTCAATGATGGGAAAATCAGTACTCAGCCCATTGGCCATCGCGTGCTTTTTTTTGATGAGG
This sequence comes from Cladopsammia gracilis, assembly GCA_022457155.1. NCBI lineage: Eukaryota > Metazoa > Cnidaria > Anthozoa > Scleractinia > Dendrophylliidae > Cladopsammia > Cladopsammia gracilis. The sequence continues at coordinate 23,665 of JAJGOT010000864.1, read as the reverse complement.
CGAAATGTCCTTACACCTCCCAGCCTGACATTATGACTCAACCGAGCCCTCGCCTTATGAAGACCCATATGCCATATCATGCGATTCCCAAAGGAACCACTGATGCCTCAAGATGCAAATACATCTATGTTGCAAGGAATCCCAAAGATGTCGTGGTGTCTTATTACAATTTCGACCAAAAAATGGCACCTATTTCTGGATATTCAGGACCATTTGAGTTCTTTGCCAAAATGTTTCTGGAGGGAAAAAGTAAGACATGAACACTTGCCTTTTTAATATTCTTTTACATCAAATTTTTAAACTCCCCCAAGTGGCCAATCAGTAGTGTTTGGATGACTGGGGAGAGTAGGAATTTTCTTTTCCTGTTTTGTTCTGTCGGTTTGTTTTGGTTGTTTGTCCATTAGCTTCGGTGATGATCGCGATCCCGAACACGTGCCATGTTCAATACCATTCATCACGCTATTTTGTTAAACCAATCGGGCGCGAAAGTGAAATCTCATCGAGAGTCCAGCTCATGAAACCGCTGCATGTTTTATAGGTCTTTATAAGACCAGCGCAAGACTGGTTGCACGATTTCTGGCGCTTGACACTGGTTACTCGTTTTGCTGCGCTTGACACTAGTTACTTGTCTTTTTTTTGTTTCATTGACATACTGATTTAAGGCGTTACTGAATAATTTTGTTTTCTGCCATTGCGCACGTTCTCAGTGGTTTTATGACCGTCAGTCATTATGACACATCACTGATTAAGAATATTCTTTGATTTCAGCGTATTGGGGTTCCTGGGTGGAGCATGTGCTTGATTGGTGGGAACACAGGGGAGATGACAATGTTTTGTTCCTTAAGTACGAGGACTTAAAAAAGGTTTGTTTTTTAAACTTGGCAAGCAGCGTTGCTCCTGGTCGATATAAATATGCTATACACATACATGCCTTGCATTTAAAGAATATACAAAGAAAAATGCATATTAACTAGGATGTTTTAAAAATAACTTTCAACTGGTAGTGAAAGAAGTGTTCTTCCAACTCAGTATTTAAAGCATTCAGAGACGCAATCATTTCTTTAATTTATAATTTCGTAAATAGGCGAATCAGTGCCGGTTGTACAGACAAAAGAATGGGCGGTTTCGAAGAAGGGTCAACGAATGGCCTACATACCGTCTTTGGTTTTTACTACCATCCGCCTGGCCAGGTGGATGACAAATAATCCTTTTTGTCCCGGTTGAATAAAGCCTTTGTCTTAGGCCATCAAGTACTCGACAACCAACAACAACAACAAGTAGCTTTATTTGCATGACCGCAGAAATTCGTACAGTATTGCAAAAGCATGCAACGCAACAAAAAGAAATAATAATAATAGTAATGAAAAGGACAATTAAGTTAGATCAGTCGGGATTGATAATAAATTATTGAGGAAATGTTAGCAAGATGAGATGAACTTCATCATTTGAATATTAAAAAAATGATTGCGACAGTTCATTAATTTTTGGGCAGCTTATATAGGCCGACAATTGTTTGACATTTGGTAGCTGCTATTCTATTTTCCAGTAAAACCCGTCCCTATAAGAGTTGGGTATTTAGGACAGTCGAAAAGGAAGTTCGACGGTTCGCCCGTCTGTTCTTCTTTCCTTCCTTCCTTCCTTCCTTTATTTTCTTTATTCATTTAACTAGAATATATTTTTTTGCTAAAACAGGATCTGTTTTCTCACGTTCGTCTAATCGCTAATTTCTTGGGAAAGTCATTAAGCGAGGAAGTTGTAAAGCTTATCGCTAAGCAGTGCACCTTTGCTGAAATGGTTAACAATTCAGCAGCTTATTGGATGATGACTCAAGATAACAAATTGCCCAACTTCCTCAGGAAAGGCCAAGTTGGAGGCTGGAAAGAATACTTGACCCCTGAGCTGTCTGCGAAGTTTGAAAGCGAGATTCTCCGCAAACTAGAGGGAACTGGACTCTACTTTGACTTTGGTGGTTGATTACAAGGTCAAAACCAAAACAAAGGGTTTATTATTAAGCAAAATTCATCGATCAACTGTAAAGTTAAAGTGTGAAGAAAACGATCAATTTTTGGATATTGTCTTGATCAACAAGGCAAACTGTTAGGCAAAATGTTTTAATGAGGTGTTAAGTAAAAGTGTGATGATTGAACAAAGAAAATGGTCAATTACGGAATACTGTTTTGAAGGACAACCGACTTGTCAATAGTTACATTAAAACATTCGCATAGAAACCATTAAGAATAATTAAAATTATCAGTTGTTGGCTTGGTTGATGAATCAACACGGTAAAATTTCGAAATCAAACGTTTTGAGAATTTTTCATTACTGGGAAATGTTTATTTAAAGTACATCGCATAAACTGAATAAAGCAATAAATATACATAATTTTGAAGTATTGCAAGTTTAGTACAAACGTCTTAGTACAAACGTCTTGTTTTGTCCGGATTGTCTTATCATATAACATGAAATGTTCGGGGTCATCATTATGCAGATTGGCGACTGATGTACGTTGGGGTTTACAAGATATGGGTTTCTGGCAATTTTTTTAAGTTCGGTCAGATACAGTAGAACTTCCCGCAAGCGACCATCCGAAATGCTCGGAAAGTTAGAAGTAGTGGTCGCATAGCAGAGGTGATCGCACAGAAGAGGTGGTCGCATAGGAGAGGTGGTCGCATAGCAGAGGTGGTCACATAGCAGAGGTGGTCGCATAGCAGAAGCGGTCGCATAGAAGAGGTGGTCGCATAGCAGAGGCGGTCGCATAGAAGTAGTGGTCGCATAGCAGAGGCGGTCGCATAAAAGAGGTGGTCGCATAGTAGTATTGGTCGCTTGCGACAGGTAGGCGACCGTAATAGCGGTCTGCAGGGTTTAACTTGATTTTATTTTATCTTTCAGTTAGTACGCGCATTGTAAAAGAGCCCCAGCATCCGTTTACAAAGGTTGTTTCTACATTACTGAAAAATCATCCATAGGATCGAGGAGCTGTAGACCGTGAGCTCATCTATGCCGTTTTTAATCACTGTTGTAAAGTAAATAAGAACAACTCTGCAAAATAAAAAAAACGGACGTGGCGGTACCAAAACCTTTACTCGGGCTCTTTTTCTGAGTAAAATATGCAAAATTAAAGACCGCAAACGATAATGCTGCTAACGGTATGCGTAGGATCTGCAAGACTTAACCAGCCAAAAAATCAACAAACATACAATAAACTGCAAGGCTGATCTGACTACGTAAAAAAGTAGACTTTGCGAGACACCAATACAACAGAAACCGATAAAGTAGGGTTGCAACCGTGGACAGCTGTCCACGGTTGCAACCTTACTTTATCGGTTTCTTTCTCTGAGAAATGCGAGCCTAAAAAAAAAAACGAGAGGAAAAAAATTGCTCGTGAAAAGTTTAAAACAACTCTTATGTTTGCGTAAAACAAGCGATATGTGGTGGCGGAGAAAAGGAAGCAGGGGGAGACCCGTTTTCCTTTTTCGCCTTTCATTATCCTCGCTTTCATTGAAATCTTAGACTTGAGCAGACTTTATGCAGCACTTTTTATATCCGCAAACAGGTATAGAATTTAGGTCTTAGTAGTTAGTAGATTTTTTGGTTTTATAGCGGAGCTCTGCGGGCCGAAGGCCCGCGCGGAGCACCATTCTCATAGAACCAGCGAACCATAGAACCCATGCCCGTCATTTTTCATGGTCATGGCTAGCGGAATGTTTCGCGGGCGCGTTGTGTGCCCACTGCCGCCGTCGTTTAGGGCTAACTCGCGGGCGCGTATGACGCCGCACAACAACCGGGATCTTTGCAATTTCACGTTACCTGGGAAAACACTGCTGTGTTTAGCGGAGAAAACCGTTTAAATTAATACCTCTTACTAACCGAGTTCGAGGGCCGTACTGTAAATTACGGCCCGCGTTTTTTCCCCTTCGATTTATGGCCCAAGCGCGAAGCGCGCGGGCCATAAATCGAAGGGGAAAAACAAGGGCCGTAATTTACAGAACGGACCGAGAAAACGAGGTTAGTAAGATATTTATTATATCTCTAAATCGGAAAAGGAAAACATTTCAAGTCAAAAGATGGACGGCTTCATTTGACTGACGTACGTCACAAGAAAGCAAAGAGCAAATTTTATTGGCTTTCAAAAATAGTGTGATCGGTCCTCGATTCGGCGTGAACTTGCGTGGCTTGAATGAAAACTCTATAAACGAATTAATTTAATCTTCCATGTGTTCGGTAGGACGACGGAAACCTGACATAAGGTAGTTTTCTTTGAAAAGGATTCTTAGTTACTGGCGAAGACAAGCGAGGAAAAGAAGAATGAAAACGCCGCGATAAAATCGCCAAAACAAACGTGTTTGTCAAACGGGAAAATGTGGCAGCACTTCGGTCTACAGCGGTGAACGAAGAAACTCTCAAACTTCTAAAAGGACACTGAAAATATCTCGTCATCAAATACTGCAAGTTGTTTTTGGCTTTTTGTGTGCTTTAGTGGCTTCATGCCGAACTTTGTGCATGGATGAGTTTGAATTTCAATCGCACCTGACAAATTTTCAGCGTGAGCTGCAGCAAGAGCGTATTTGCGAATACGCAAAATTGTTTTCATGGACTGCACTACAAGGACAAAAATTTCGCTGAGGAATCAAGGTACACTTTTAGCGTAATTTTGTAGCTTCAAGTCTGTTCTTATTAGAGCCACTGCCACAAACGATAACTCTGAACTTAAGTTTATAACCAGACAAAAACTTGATCAAACTAAGTTAAGCTTAATTTAAGGTTTAAGCTTAAGTTTTGACGATGGAAGTCGTTTCAAGTTGTTTTGCAGCTTTATGTTTTTCATAGAGACATTTTTTTACGAAGAAAGACTGTTTTGTTAATGCTTAATTAAATTGTAAGAGTTAAACGAATTTGCCGTGTTACTCGAGTTTTTATAACTTACAGCCTAAAACCTAAATACCAAAACAAAAAAGCTTTACTCGAGAAAATTGTCAATGCTTTTTGATTCGCAGCTAATCAGTTTTTTGCTAAAGTTATATTTTAATTTCATCGGAGAGTTTTTGCAACCTGGCATGTTAACCCACTTTTAGCTTCAAACGTTTCCTCTGGATAATTTTTAATGTAGAAAACAACTTTTGCAAGCGTGTGTTAGGCCTGATGCTGAGACTCTCAAATTTAGCGGGCCGTACTGTAAAATACGGCCCGCTATATTGACCAATCACAGCGCGCGTACTGACCAAGAGATATAATAAAAGTCGTTATTCTCCCGTATTTTTTCGCGGTTTGCTATTCAAGACAGGAATACTAATTAAGAGATAGTGAGAAGCCGCTATAGTGGAAAAAGAAGAGCTTTCAGGGATAAAATATTGTTTCGAGGATGCTGGGAGCAATGCAAGGAGATGTTTGTCACTTCGGGTTTCAGATTCAACTGAAGAAGCGCAGATTTAAAGAATTTCCAAGCAGTGGAGGGACTTAAAGGTAAAAAAAACCACATTTTTCGCTGCGAATTTATGTTGATATCAATCTGTGATTGACTTTTTTTGTGTGTTCTCGCTAGTTTTGGAGAATTGTTTATAAACGTGCTCATTTAAATTCAGTTGTTTTGATTTCTTTCATCGGAGACATCTCAGCCTCGATGAGCTATAAATTGTTCGCGTTTTGCTTTTAAACATCAACTTATGGAGATTTGAAAAAAATGTTTTGAAAGAAGATTGTATTGTCCATTTTAATGTGTTTGTTTATTCATTACATAGATTGAAAAGCGATTTTATGTAAACAAAACAAGACTTGGATTTTATAGTTCTAAACCTCACTTGCGTGGTCTTGTGCAAATATGTTTGTGTATTTTTTTGCAATTTTGATTTCCAAATCAGTTTCTCGGAAAATTTTTTATACGCAACAGGTGTATTTTATTTGGAAATTAGTCGTACTAGTTATTCTAGACGGAGAAAAAGTTGTTTTTGTGAACTTTTGTACGGTCTAAATGTACTGTGCAAACGGTCGCGTAAGTCTGCTTTTGAGAATTGCTAAAATTAAAAAAATAGCCCGGTCGTCAATTTTATTCTTGTGCTTCCGACCTTTCACCTCAGTTAAGTTTATCGTCGGCTTTCTGTTCAAAGAGCTACGCTGTCAGTCTCAGCCTATCTATATATATTATTTAAATTTTATGATATCTTATATATTAGGTTACCATGTAATTATATGTTGAAAAGCTCTTAGGGGAGCGTATAATAAAGTATGTATGTAACAAATATACAATCGCCTTTCAATTTAAAATTAAGTCTTCCCTGAAATCTGTTTTGGCTTAAATAACCATACCCTTTGGAAGTACCTCTCTACCCGTGCAAGTTAAACTTAAGGGCCATTTAAAAGAAATGTTGATGACGGCTAAGATATTCTGATGTTACTCTATTTCAAGTTGTTTATTTAAGGTGGCTCCAAGTAGTTTTTTTGGGTCACACTTCCCTTTTTAAATGCGCTTATACGTAATCTCACTTTACCTTTATGAATGTGAATTTGATACCAGATGTTATGCTTGAATGGAAATTTTGGGCGATGCCTTTTTTTATGCTAATCAGCGTTTTTAAGCAACGGTAAACAAACGTGGCGAAAAACAGTTTTTCCTATTGGGGCTACCCGCGACAAGCGAATAAATGCGTTATAATCTACGCAGTGTAGCACACTAAATGGGAAAATTTCAAACAAATTAAACTGTTCAATTTTGAATAAATCGCTAAAACATTTTTAACACGTGTTTTTTCATTAAAATACCACAGAAAGTTTCCTCAGACTTAAATTATATTGAGTAAAGATCGAGTAAAGATCGAGTAAAGAGATCGAGCTTTTTATTCAAATGCAGTTTTGCTTGACGTTTTCACTCTTTTTAAACTGCATTTGAATGATAAGCTCGATCTCTTTATTGCCGAGGAATTAGTCAGAGCTTATATTTCAAACATGAAAAAACACGTGTTAAAAATGTTTTAGCGATCTATTCAAAATCGAACAGTTTAATTTGTTTGAAATTTTCCCATTTAGTGTGCTACACTGTGTAGATTATAACGCATTTATTTGCTTGTCGCGGGTAACCCCAAAATCGAGAGATATTTAGGAAAAACTGTTTTTCGCCATATTTGTTTACCGTTGCTATGGAAACGCTGATTAACATAAAAAGAGCATCATTCAAAACTTTCATCCAAGTCTAACATCTGGTATTAAATTCATATTCAATGAGCTAAAGTAAGATTATGTATAAGCGCATTCAAAAAGGGAAGTGTGACCCCCCCCCCCCCCCCCCCCCCCCCAAACAAAACTACTTGGAGCCACTCTAAAATATTATGTACTTATTGACTAAGTGGGAGGGCCGGATGGGAAAATATTTGGCTCGAGGTCATGGCGTACGGACCGAGCGCAGCGAGGTCCGTACGCCATGACCGAGAGCCAAATATTTTCCCATCTGGCCCGACCTAACTTAGTCAATAAGCATTTTATCATATGACCAATTTGGAGACAATATTACTTGAAATTTGAACGCGCGAGGCCGTCCGCTTTTGTAGTAGGGCCGTACGCCTTTTTCCGGCCCCGCTCGCGCAAATGCGTACGGCCCTCATACGGGACTTTCATCAATGGTTTTGCAAAGAAAAGGTTCGCAGGGCCGTACGGGTCATATGATAAAGTATATTATCTTTCAAAAAACTCAATCCATTAATACATTGAAGACCAAAATTTGGTTTTATCAGTTACACTGAGTTGATGAGGTGAATTGGCCATCATAGAGCACTTGCCATCGGCGTTCAACGTTCACGATTGAAATGTTTTGGAAATTTGTATTGAATGAAGATCCAACAAAAACAAGACTCGTTGCCATAAAATAGGGTGACATGTTCAAGTTCTTTCTGTTTCAGTTTTCAGTTAAATAGCAACAAACTATTATGGTTATAGTCTATTTCTGCAGTGATTTATCCAAAACATTATTTATCGAGAAAAGTATATTTAAATCGAATATGTTTATTGATACGTTTTTTTCTGGTTCATTTACGCAGAAGTTATTTGGGTCATCGATCGCGCAACGCTCCTATCACGGGAGAATTGTAATGTATGTAGTGTTTACAACATGAGCGGCCGTGTTGTATTAGATACTGAATGTTGACGATTGCGTAATATATCAAACACGAGGAAGAGTGTTTCATCAGGATATCCAAACACCGAGAAGTGGGTTGTAAAACAAGGGGCGAGGGGAGGGGAGTAATATATCAAACACGAGGAGGAGTGTTTCATCAGGATATCCAAACACCGAGAAGAGGGTTGAAAAACAAGGGGGAAGGGGGAGGGGAGTAATATATCAAACACGAGGAAGAATGTTTCATTAGGATATCGAAACACCGAGAAGTTGCCGCAGGTTGAAAAACGAGGCGCAGCCGAGTTTTTTTTTAACCCACTCCGAGGTGTTTGGATACCTGATCAAACACTCTTTCGAGTGTTTGATATAGCTTCGCAAACTGATCATTAAGTAACAATGCTTGTAAGAAGTAGGCAATGCTCTATTGTTCCGCGGCATTTCGCTTTCCCCACATAAGATCGTTTAGGTTTTTTTACTGAGAATGCATTAACCTATAGACAACATGTTTTTTAAATAAAATGTGCTGGAACTTAATTTTAAAGTGATGTTTCTTTCGTGCTACAAGATTTCATCCAATCGTGAAACTCCAAAACAATGGCCAAGAAAGGCTTCTAATTTTCCATGTTTCCCACATGGAATTTTGGTTGCATTAAAACTCAGCCGAATAGTTTTCACTAAAAGGGAATCAGTTAGTAAACTAGAGAGAAATAAAATGCACTACCAGTTTAAGTTATGGTAGATTTTCAAGTTTTAACCAATGAGGTGGACGGTTTCAACAATATCACAATTAACAACTTTCTGCATTCCCTGCCGTTAGGTTGCCTACTTCTTACTAGGACCATTACTTAAATGTGGAGAAAACGAAGTAATAAAATCGCCAAAATCTATGCAAATTAAGACCGGATATCCAAACCTCCTTCACGGTAGTGATTTCCTTTGTGTTCCTCGTCATGTTTGAGACTTATGAAATGAAAACGGAATGCTAATTAGTTACAACCACAAGGGGATGTTTAACTAATAAGCATTTTACAGCTGTTCTGTATTAGGATTATAAGTAAAGTCGCGCACCCGAGCCAGAAGGCTCATAACGGCCGGAGCTTAAACCCGGTTTCTATAGCATGAAGCGACTAGGAATATTGCTACTCCCCCATGGATGGGATGCTAGTCCATCGCAGGGTTACCCCCAGCATTTTGTCGCCGGTACCCATTTATACACCTGGGTGGAGAGAGACAGTGTGGAGTAAAGTTTCTTGTCTAAGGAAACAACACGACGGCAGAGACCAGGCTTCGAACTACCGACCTTCAGGTTGAAAGTCCGACGCGCTAACCACTACACCACCGTGCCGCCCACAGGATTATAAGCATTCATTAAATGTTCACTTCTTTTGTACTTGTTTTCCTCATAAATTATGAATGAATGTTATAAAGAGATATGAACACCTAAGAAATACCACATGTAAGGGATTAGTTAAAAAAGAGATTTCATTTTTCTTAGTCATATTAACTTTGATACAATACAACTTCAAAACACAAGTGAAACGGCAAAACTTGAAACAATCTAAACATGCAAATAGGTTTAGATAAATTCTGCTTGCAACGAAATTCTGCTCGGTACATTACATCTTATATATTCCTGGATATTAATTATGTAGCAAAATTTATCCAAGCCTACATGCAAATATTCCATGTATACATTTGAGATCTTAAACTGATTAAGTTGGTAACACAAAAATGATCTTCATCTAGAGTGATTTTACTTCATCTGTGAAACACTATCTAACAATTAGTGTGTGATAGTCCAAATTAAACAAAAGGAAACAATGGAATTATAGTCTAATAGTGCGTACTATTCTACTAACTATTTCACAGTTGAAGTAAAATCACTCTAATAAGGAACAAAAATCTATCTATTCGAATAAAATCGAATAAAATCCCTTAAATGAAGACTAACGACTAACATTAAAAGAAGAAAATGCTTCTTCAGACAATTAAGGAATCGAAATTACATAATTTCTGGGCACGTGTTTTTGTTTTTTTCGATTATTAAAGCGGATAGCTTGGTAATGGACTCCCCAAACATCGATGATATAATGATATGCACTCTATAAAGGGCAGTGAGTGAAGAAGACTAAAGCTGGTATGTACGTTTATATTTTTTGTTCTTTATGCCCGGCTTTTTTCCTTAGTAAATGATTGTATTGAACAATACATAGTTACCATCGTAAGCAACTTTTTGGCATTGGTGTTATAGTGCTATCCAGATCATAAATGAAAATATGTCTTTCAGTCGCTTTTTAATTTCTAAATCCTACTGCCGGAATACCAAGTAAATGACGGTAAAACCTGTTTTAGTTGTCGATTTGAAAAAATACAGTGTAAACACGATGGTGACGTTGAACTGGTCATGAAAGTGAGGTCGCATGCAACAGACCCCAAAGGAATGGGGTACTTTACAGTATACGATCGATAAAATCTGTAATGTCTCAGTTCCACTGCAAGCGCAAGAATACTACGTGGGGTTGTCAGCAAACACGCGCGTCTACGAAATTGCAATTCATATTCTTAAAGCTTCTTAATACAATTAATCGAACCTTCTTACGAGGCAGCTTTCATTTGCTCTCAAAGAAACGTCCAGAATTCACAACAACTCTATATTATATACTCACGAGCAACCAGTTCTGCAGCTGAATTGTGAAGGATGTCAGTATTCTTGGTTTTCAGGTGACGTCATCAAATTCGAAATCATAAATCGCAATGCCTTCTGAGTTTATATGTCCACCAGGTTGAAGATGACTTAAAAATAAATCTTTTCACAAGTGTCCAACTCGGTAGCGTCTTTCGTTTTGAAAATACAGCGTTTTGAATTTCTGACTTTGCACCCTACGTGACACCAAAATGGCGTCCGTGACAAAGCTTTTTCCTATGTAACAAGGGCCTCTCCTCGTGATTTTTAGCACTTTGGGCAGTTTATGCAAATGAATAGTAGTTCACGAGAGAAAAGTAATCGCTTTCAGAACGAAGTGGTGTCCATCGGGGACCAAGATGGCGTTTCCATACAAAGCTAAATGCTTTGAAAACCCCTCGTGTTTCGTAAATTATTCAAAGTTGCCGCATTCTGGGATTATTTGCCACTTGGGAATCACCGATACAATAGGCCATTTGCACGATGGCGTCATTTGACCACAATCGTGCAGAAGCAAACTTGACGACCCAAATTCGTCGAGTTTCGTCGAGACTATACAAATGAAACTAGGTAAGGCCGTTTGTACATATACTGAATGTTATCATACTTAAAAATACCAGAAAACAAATCGGTAGTTTTTTCACGAGTCGAACAAACTTGAATTTCTTGAAATTCATAAATAACGCACTATAAACGTCTTGTTCTTTCTTTGCTTATAGTTTTTGCTGGGAGCTTCCGATTTTTCCAGTTATTCAGCAAAGTTTTCGGTTGTATCAAGCTTTCAAGTAATAGGGTGCGATTGTAGCCTTATGAGTTTTAGCGTTCTTGCAACAGCTGAGGCAAATACGCAAGCATCACATTTGGAAGCTTAAATTCAGCATTCGACTGTGCAGTAATTTCTGTCCAGCCGATTTTGTGGAAAATAGAGGTTTTGCACGGCAGCCATGTTGCATGGCAGGAACAATAGATTCTTTTCCCTATGCGAAAGAATGTTCTTTCTAATGCAAAACATTTTCATTGTTCCTGCCATGCAACATGGCTGCCGTGCAAAACCTCTATTGCTTACAGTCAAGCTTGAAGTCTTTATAAAAACGCATGTAACTTTTAATCGCTAATCTTACATGCACTAAAATTTAAAGTCCTGTATGATTTGAAGACTCCTTTATCGCCCTACCAAAACTTACAAAAATCGGTTAACGCTCACATGCCGAAAATTCGATTTATAAAAGGGAGCCTCCGCGCCATTAAATAGCCGCGGGCCACCTTAAGGGAGTTTCAATCGTTAATGACCACTTTCAGAGTTATTATGTTAATCAAGCCTGTCAGAAAAAATATGCTGACAGGATCAACTTTTCAGAAAGAATTAGTACCTCCTAGGGGTAAAGAATTAGTACCTCCTAGGGGTAAAGAATTAGTACCTCCTAGGGGTAAAGAATTAGTACCTCCTAGGGGTAAAGAATTAGTACCTCCTAGGGGTAAAGAATTGGTACCTCCTAGGGGTAAAGAATTAGTACCTCCTAGGGGTAAAGAATTAGTACCTCAGCTCTAAGGGGTAAAAAATTAGTACCTCCTAGGGGTAAAGAATTAGTACCTCCTAGGGGTAAAAAATTAGTATCTCCTAGGGGGGAGGATTAATGCGAGCCACACCCACAAACCGGCAATCCCAAAAACAGAAAATCTCCCCTTGACCCGCTTTTTCTTTCTTTTTGCTAGTTTGTATTCTAGAATTGAAGATATTTTTTAAGAGACCCATCCATCATGGCAAGCCAAGATCTTATACAGGAAATAGAAGGGGACTATCGAAACAGCAAAACTGTCCTCGTAAATGGAGTGAGGATGCCTAATTTTTTTGCATACAAGACAGGATTGGAGGATTTCATTGACAAGTTTCAAACCAGACACGATGATGTTTTTATCGTTGGTCATCCAAGATCAGGTGAACCATTGGACTGCCTAATATACTTCTTTAACCCTCGGACGTACAAGGGAGGGGGGAGGGAGTTTCTCCGATTGTTTTCAAGAGCATTTATTGTCAGCACATACCGTCTTTGGTAGCTGTTCGATTATTCCTGAAATACATTTTGACAAAATTTGGGGAGAATCGGTTGCCACAGTAACGAGATATGATGACATAAGTAGCATTAGATCAAGCCATTTTGAATAGAAATGTACGTTTTACGCCTTTTTTATGAAAAAAAATATATATAAAATGATACCAAAAGCAGCAGCACTCAGTGTCGTTCTTGTCTGGGGAGCGATTTTAGAATACCCGGCCACTTATTTACATATCCCTAAACGTTTATAGAACGAAGCATAAGAAAACAAAAGGATCCATTCTTATTCAACGAGATGCAAATAAGTGGCCGGGTATTCTACAGTTTAGTCTAGTCTAGTTCGGGATTTACGCTTACAACAAAGTGCTATTTTATTCTTTTTGTTTTAAAGGAACAACGTGGCTTCAAGAGATCATGTGGCAAGTCTTCAATGATGGGAAACTCAGTACTGAGCCCATTGGCCATCGCGTGCTTTTCTTTGATGAGGCCAAATTTCCCGACTCCACCCAGCCTGACATTATGACTCAACCGAGCCCTCGCCTTATGAAGAGTCATATGCCATATCATGCGATTCCCAAAGGAACCACTGATGCCTCGAGATGCAAATACATCTATGTTGCAAGAAATCCGAAAGATGTTGTGGTGTCTTTTTACAATTTTGAATGCAAAATGGCACCTATTACTGGATATTCAGGACCATTTGAGTTCTTTGCCAAAATGTTTATAGAGGGAAAAAGTAAGAAATGAACACTTGCCCACTTTATATTCATCTACTTCAAATGTAAACTCCTCCGAGCGAATAGAATCGGTAGCGTTTGGTTGACTGGGGAGAGTAAGACTACCATCATTTGCGCATTAGCTTTGTTCATGATCCCGATCCCGATCCCGCTCCTGCTCCTGATCCCGATCCCGATCCGAACCCGTGCCATGTGTATACTGTTTTGTTATCCCAATTCAGACCGGAGGAGGGGGAGGAGGGGGATCAAGTGCTCGCGCTGACTTTGAACGTTTGTGGAACTTTGTGACTTTTTTCTGAAATTCTTCTTGGAACATTTTGATGTGACAGATTTTTGTTCATGACAAGGGACATTTCCATGGCAACCATATATTGATAAGCTTGTTTAGACTAATTTTGAATTTTCTGCATAAATTAACGTTTAAACGGGATATGTTTAACTTTCTTGTAGTAATTTTTACATGATGGAAATCTAAGATGGCGGCCATTGGGAGTGATAATGCAATTCCCGCGCCATATGTCCTCATCATGTCATCACATGTCCTACTTTGCCTCAGACAATTTTGGACGTACTATAAATCCTCCAGGTTTCATAGCCAAAAGTGTAATATTCTTGAGGTTACGGCCCCAGAAGACTAAAAAAAGCCCACTCTGAATAGTGTTAAACCAATCAGGCGTGGACGTAAATCTCATCGAGAGTCTAGCCCATGACAGCGGTGTATGTTTTGTTTATCTGCGGGTAAGACGAGTTGCACGTGCGCTTGACACTTCTTATTAGTTTTGCTGCGCTTTACACTGGTGTCGTCTCTTATTTCTTTCATTAATAGAGCAGTTTTCAATTGAGTGTCGTAAAACCAAAGTAATAGACCTTACCCGCGTTCGTCACAAGCCCACGCACGAAAACGTGAAAGCGAGGCTCGGGTGGACAAGAAAACGAACATGACGGACGCTTCCATTGCGGACGACTGTTTCCGTTCTTCTCCCGGTGGGCGTAGCAAATATTGCTGCGTTCCTGACTGTCATAATGCGTTTTACGACAACCAAGGAAACAACACTGGCATTTCTGTTTTTTTAATTACTCTGATCAATTACAGCGGACGCAGACGATCCAATGAACCAATCAGAACTCGTAGCAAATACATATGTAACCGGCGCCAAGCGCGGGAAAACGCGCGCGAGTAAATCACAATTGGTTTTGGTTTTGCTTTTGATTGGTTGATAAAGTGGCGCGAGATTTTTTAACCAATCACAAAGCGTAGCAATGCAAAACCAAAGCAATCGCGAAATTACTTTCGACGCCCAATTGCAAACTGCTTTATTATTGCGTTACTGAGCACTTTCGTTTTCCGTGATTGCGCACGTTCCTTGTGTTTTTACGACCGTCAGTCAGTATATAGAGGTTATTCAGCGTGAAGTTGTGTAATACGGCTGAGTATTTTTACGAAAAACTGACGAGTAAAAATTAAATGCCCAGCCGTATTTCGCTGATTAAATTGTTTATTATACGAAACTGTTTTTCCTAGCGCGCGGTCAGAAGAGTGTAATAACGTGTCTTATTTGCACTCCTTTTGATGCATATTTGCACTCTAGAAAACTATGTGGAATACTAAGACACATTACCAATCAAGAATATTCTTTGATTTCAGCGTATTGGGGCTCCTGGGTGGAGCATGTGCTTGACTGGTGGGAACACAGGGAAGATGACAATGTTTTGTTCCTTAAGTACGAGGACTTAAAAAAGGTTTGTTTTTTAAACTTTTAATTATCACCTGTAAACATCAATAACTAAGTTCCTGTTACAGTACAAGCCCTTTAAAGTGCTACTACGATCAAATTTTTGATTTTCATTTTTTTACATTTTCGTGTACTATTAGACTTCCTTACTCATCTTGCCAAATTTCAATTCATTAGGCACATCAGAAGTCATTTAATTTTAACATTTATTTCCGAGAATTTACGGCCGCCATTAAAAAACCTTGTTCCAAGGCTTGGTTGCGAATGGGAGAAAGTGACGTAAAAGACTCAAACATACCTCACGGGTTGAAATTATAATAACAATCAGCATAGAAAATTGCACGAAGAACGAGTCTAAAGTTTTTGTTGCTTTTCGCGTGATTTTAAACACTTATTGTTATTATAATTTCAACCCGTGAGGTATGTTTGAGTCTTTTACGTCACTTTCTCCCATTCGCAACCAAGCCTTGGAACAAGGTTTTTTAATGGCGGCCGTAAATTCTCGGAAATAAATGTTAAAATTAAATGACTTCTGATGTGCCTAATGAATTGAAATTTGGCAAGATGAGTAAGGAAGTCTAATAGTACACGAAAATGTAAAAAAATGAAAATCAAAAATTTGATCGTAGTAGCACTTTAAGGTGGCTCCCAACAGTTTCCAGCACTTTTTAAGACTTAGAATTTGATGGTTATTATAACCATTTTTTATCAGTTGATGCTACAATCATGACATCAAACGAATGCCCAATGAGATGATGAGATGATTTATTCAACTCAGCTCAGTTTTACATGACATATAGGTAAAATTTACATAGGCAACTAAACACAAGTACAGCTAAGGAATAAAAGAAAAATGTAACAAAAAATAGAGAGTGAGTTGGGATCATCCAAATAGCAAAGGCTAATCTAGTGGATGACCCCTACAATAAAATACAGTTTCAGACAATTAAGAATAGATTTTTTTTTATAAAAAGTATTTCTTCGTGCGCTAAGGTAGATAATTAAATAGAATAACAATAAAGCATGGAGTTCTTCAGGGTTTTACGAAATATTCTTAAAGAATTTGAATTAGTTATATTTGTAGGCAAGGAATTCCAAAAGCCACCAATGATTGGTGAACACGTTGTTATCATTTTTGTGACACAGTATGTTACTATAGCAACAGTATAACGTGCTGAAAACACCCTTAATTTTAGCTTTAAGTGTTAATAACTCAAAAATGACTCGGTGAACCCCATTTTTTATTGTCGAAATTTGATCAGTAGGATAAGATGCAACTTTTGGCAAAGTTTAAAAAAATTCCTTTCTTCCTCCTCTCCTTCCTCCCTTTCTCCCTCCCTCCTTTTCTCCTTTCCTCCCTTCTCTCTTCCTCCCCTCCTTCCTTTCCTCTTTTACTTTCTTCATCCATTTTAATATAATTTTTTTATTTGCTTTAACAGGACCTGTTTTCTCATGTTCGTCTAATTGCTGATTTCCTGGGCAAGTCATTAAGCGAGGAAGTTGTGAAGCTTATCACTAAGCAGTGCACCTTTGATGAAATGGTTAATAATGCAGCAGCTTATGATTGGAAGGTTACCGATGATAAATTGCCCAGCTTCCTCAGGAAAGGCCAGGTTGGAGGCTGGAAAGAATACTTGACCCCTGAGCTGTCTGCAAAGTTTGAAAGCGAGATTCTCCGCAAACTGGAGGGAACTGGACTCCACTTTGACTTTGGTGGTTGATTACAAGTTCAAGACCAAAATAAAGGGTTTCTTATTAAGCAAAATTCATCGATCACCTGTGATGACTAAACAAAGAATGATGAAGAACCAAATTCTCATTAGAGCAGTTTTCAATTGAGTGTGGTAAAACCAAAACCAAAGTAATTACTCTGACCAATCACAGCAGTCGTAAACAATCCAATGAACCAATCAGAACTCGAAGCAATTACATGTCGGTGGCGCCAAGCGCGGGAAAACGCGTGCGAGCAAGTCACGATTGGTTTTGGTTTTACTTCTGATTGGTCAAGAAAGTGGCGCGAGATTTTTTAGCCAATCACAAAGCGTAGCAATGCAAAACCAAAGCAATTGTGTAATTTCTTTCGACACTCAATTGAAAACTGCTCTATACGTACATTAAAACAATTACTTATGACCAGTATCAGGCAAAATTTTCCAATGAAATGTTAAAGGGACACTGTTCCGCCGAAATAGCAAAATTTCGCTCTGCTTATTTCCATGTTATATCGCTAAAATTGCCACCAAATATACAACTTGGTTGGATAAAAAGATTCTATAGAGTAAAACCAAAGCAGAAGTTTGGAGATACTTTGCGGGATTGCAAGGATTGAAGTGGATTACAGTTCATGAATTTGATTTATTGACAAACTTTTCTAACCGTTATTTTGTCTGTTTAAGTAATGCTCCACATAAGAACGATAGCAAACTTCATTGTTCTGCGGCATTGGCTCTTCGCCACATAGAATATCTTTGATTTCAAGAATAGTGGAGCAGCTGATGCTCGGAAAGTTGGTCACATAGAAGTAGTGGTCGCATAGCAGAGGTAACCGCATAAAAGACGAGGTCGCATAGCAGAGGCAGGTCGCATAGAAGCGGTGGTCGCATAGAAGAGGTGGTCGCATAGCAGAGGCGGTCGCATAGAAGAGGCGGTCGCATAGAAGAGGTGGTCGCATAGAAGAGGTGTTCGCTTGCGACAGATAGGCGACCGTAATAGCGGTCTGCGAGGCGTAACTTGACTGTTTTATATCTCTCAGCTAGTATGTGCACTATGATTGGTCAATTTACGGTTCGTATTTTACATTACGGCTCGCAAAGTTTGAGAGTCCTGGCATCCGTTCACAAGAGTTGTTCTAAACAAATAAACAAGGTTAACATGTCAGTTTAGAAAAGCTCTTCAATAAAATTAAACCTTTACTTTGTTAAAAAAACTGATTAGCAAGGAATAAAGAAGCATTGACAAATGTCTTGAGCGCATGTTTACACAAGCTCAAAAAAACTCATCAAAGACGCGCCAAAACGGCCTCGAAATGGTAGACACAACACCAGGTACAAGGTAAATCATTTTTATTCAGAATTTTTCTAAAATACAGTACTTATTCTCGCCATGTTTAGCTATGTTTTGTAAATTTCACAGTGCTCAGCGCTCGCTCAGAGTACGCGCATGCTTTTTGCGTTTTTCCGCTCAGATGTTTATAGGCGTCTTTCCCCATTCTCCCCAGTCACTTCTCTTTTTCCCTTCGCGCTGCTCCTCGACCTCGTCCCCAGGGCGGCTTCTCCGCTTTTCAAATTCCAAAATGGCACGTTTTGCACCCGATTCGCGTATAATTAACCGCATTTAAGCGGGTCTAATTAACATCAAATTACCGCATGCAAGCGGTTAAAGTAGGCCCTATTTACCTACTGAGAAATATTCTTTGTATTACTGACGTACACGAGAACAGAACCCCAGAAATAAGAGAAAAGAGCTCCAGTTTAGCACTGATCTGCAGTATTTAGGGCTAAGCACTGATTTGAAAACGGTTAGCTTTCATATATGGTTATGGGTAACTCCATAAATATGTTAAAAATTACAGTTCCTCTCAGCTAGCCCTCGTTGGTGTAGTGGATATGGGTATTAGTTATGAAGCAAACGACTCGGGTTCGAGGCATACACCCTTCTGATGTTTTTCTCCAAAACAGTAGTTTTACTTTATGTAAAATGTTCAAGTGAAAGACAAAAGCCAGTTTCAGATAAGCTCTATTTTCGTTATTTCTCAGTAGGTAAATAGGGCCTACTTTAACCGCTTGCATGCGGTAATTTGATGTTAATTAGACTCGCTTATATGCGGTTAATTATGCGCGAATCGGCTTCGTTTTGAATTTGTAAAGCGGAGAAGGCCCTGGGACGAGGTTGATCGCTCCTCACTTTGTGAGACAACATCCTTAAAAAAGTGTTCAACATGTCACGGGACAAATTTGAGTCAAGAACGAACCAAAGCTGACCTCTACATGTTTCAATAGTTCCTTAACCAAAGGCTCACAAATCCCGTTAGCTTACAATCCGTCCTGTATTATTAAAATACTTACCGTAAATCCTCGAATTAGCGTCTCTAGTCGAATAAGCGCCCCTTGTATCAGCGAAATTTGAAAAAATGCCCCCCCCCCCCTCGAGTAAGTGCCCCTTCTTTAAGAGAGAGAGGAACCTTTATTTGAGGGACTGACGCAGTCTGACAAAGAGGATGCCACGGAGGATATTCACATCATTGACATGGATGGGAAGAGAATGAAATCGAAATTGATACCTGATACGTTACCTTCTCTGAACTACAGTTACAGTCAAACCGGATGTTCTTTTGCGGGCAACTTTGCAAACTTCCGCCGCAGCATTGGTATTTTGATTGACAGTTTGCTTCGAGCAAGTTGGAAGTTGTGCGAGCAAGTTGCAACTTTCGCGAGCGAGTTCCTATTTCAAACTTGCTGTCAGATGCCGGATTTCTGAATTGAAAGTACTTGGTTTGGTTACCTTTTTCTCGCCCTCCGGGCTCGTTCTCGCGCTCCGCGCTCGCACTCGCGCGCTCGGCTCAAAAGAAAAAGTCTGTGAACAGACTATATTGGATACAGTTTGCCTTGATAATCCAACAATGCTAGCGATTTGTTCTTGTTTTACACCAGACGACCATTATTATCTCTCTTTTCTCAACCGAGGTGGTATTATTGCGATGTACGTGAGCCATAACTGAAAACGACGTGTTTTCACAAAATTCGCAATTTGCAACGGACAACAAGTTTGAAATAGGAACTTGCTCGCGAAAGTTGCAACTTGCTCGCGTAACTTCCAACTTGCTCGAAGCAAACTGTCAATCAAAATACCAATGTTGCTGCGGAAGTTTGCAAAGTTGCCCGCAAAAGAACATCCGGTTTGACTGTAAAGTGCAACTAACCCCAACTTTTTCTTTCGCTAAATAAAATCTCCTGTTTGTCCTGATTACTTGTGCGAAAAAGTATCGTAATTGATAAAATCCCCGAGTTTCTACAGCTGTTTGAAGTTAGGTGCTTCTGCCCCATTACCGAGAATTTGTGGGAGCTGGGTACGAACTTTGCTGCGAGGCCATTTGCCGCGTTCTCATAAGCATATGACCACGAAGCGACAAAGGAGAAAGCATTTTAACGCGAATGGTACTCAAAAACCAAAAAAGGGATTTTGTGCACTCCGATGCCTTTTTTGTGTTTGTCCACAGTTCCTTTGCTCTTCGCATCATGAAAATCAATCTCCTTCGATGACGTCAAAGCAAAACTCGGACCCATTCTTCACATTGCTCGGTACTAGCCGAAAGAACCGCCAAAATTTGAAACTTTAAAAAACTATAAAAATAAAAACAAGGGAAAATGCTACGGTAAAAATATTTTCGCACAGGTAATCAGGACAATTAGGAGATTTCGTTTGACTGTTAGTATAACTGCCGTTATACTAATACGAACAGATTTGCCAGTAAGTACGTGTTTCAGTTTGTGAACCACTATATAAACAACTTTGTATTTTAGTTCTCAGGTTATGTTGTTATTTATGCACAAATGATATACGATGTACTTGAATAATTAAATAAGCGCCCCTCCTCGAATAAGCGCCCCCGCCTTATCCCAAATTTGAAATAAGCGCCTCCAGGCGCTAATTCGAGGATTGATGGTAATTGGATTTCACAAGTCCTCTTAAAAGCAAATAACTTTGTCGTGTAGGAATCGGATGATTTCAGCTGTTGATCGTTCGTTGATCAAAAAAATCTTAGATCAGCTTTAGTTTATTTACTTGTAATAAATCATGTCATTGGGCAACCTCGTTCCCAGGGTCTCTCATCTTCCCGCCCCCTGGAGCGGGAAGATGAGAAGATGAGAAAATGACCCTGGGAACGAGGTTGGTCATTGGGCAACACAAGCACGGCTCCAACTCTCCTGTAAGGTTCATTCGGTTTCTTGTAAGGTTTCACTCACTTGACGGGAAAATCTTCCATCCAACGGGTAAGGACCATATAAAGGTTCCCTTTAGAGATTCTAGAGTTACGGAGTGCGTATGCGGGCGAGGAAGATGAGCCTTGAGCCATGTTGTGTTGTCTGCCACGTTATCAATATATAATGAAAGCGTTTCCTCGCCAATGAATGTATCGCTGATAGCAAAAAGAAACTGAAAAAAAGTTTACATCTCCATGCGACTAGTTTAGGGTTGACAAAAAATATATATATTACATCCTCTGTCGCCGCTATATTCAAGATATTCAAAAAAACAGTAGACTGGACAGGAAGAGAAGTTGTGAGGAAACGGTAACACCGATATTACAGACCAAAATAAATTTGCATACAGTATTGAGATCAGTATTCACCGTGGACACCTAATCCATTGTGAACGCCTATGACAAGTAAAGAACCAGGCAGAAGGGCGATAAATTAATAAATAATATCAAGAGCTCTTCTAAACAATTTTTGCATTTTCTTTTGAAATAAATAAATTAGATGCAAATTGGGGAAATTCGGAATGAATGAAGAAACGATCCAAACAGTAATCAATAATAAACTGAATAAAGCCTAAGTTAAAATTTTTCATCTTATAATGAACGCTTCCATCGCGGATCTTTTTATCCAACTAGGAAATACAAATAAAATAATAAAAAATATAAAGAAGTTCTTGCATTCAAAGCTCTCTTTCAGTTTCTGGTGAGAAATGATGTCCTAGGGATTTTTTAAGCGATATATATACAGATACGTTATCTCTAGCCGGCAACATGCATGGTCACTACTGATACTAAAGATTCAATTTTTTTGTAAAGGTAGGAACTGGCCTTTCATCGACACCAGCACTCAGAGCACACTTTCCATTTCAAATTATTGGAGAATTCTGTATAACTGATATTAACATCCGTTTGTTCTTTCATCTTTTCTCCTAAAACAACGGTTTTGATCCCTTGCATCTGAATTAGTGGGGTACAATCATTGCATGGCGTCTTCGTCACAAACAAGGTTGCCCCTGTTATGTTTTTGGTGTCCCGCATCAGTAGCGTGTTCTGCTCAGCGTGAATGATGTATGAATATACTTCTTATCTTGTGTGACTTCATCTTCCTTAGAGGCTCTAATCTTAGCATAAAGCGCCCTTGTGAGAAATCCATTCCATCCAAGACCTACGATATCCTCTTTGTTTATGATGACTGCCACCACTTCTGTTACTGGATCATCTGTCCGCTCGGCTAGGAACTTTGCAAAAGTTATCAAGTGTTTGGCTTGCTGGCCTTCCGGATTTCCTCGTCATTTCCTTCCGGATTAAATGGTACAGAGGCATCCGCAGGCAGAGCTTCATCATTTCCTTCATCATTTCCTTCGTCATTTCCTTCCGGGTTAAATGGTACGGGAGCATCCGCAGGCTAAGCTTCATCATTTCCTTCATCATTTCCTTCCGGGTTAAATGGTACGGGGGCATCCGCAGGCTAAGCTTCATCATTTCCTTCATCATTCAGTTCCTCCCGGGTTAAATGGTACGGGGGCATCCGCAGGCAGAGCTTTGTCATTTCCTTCACCATTTCCTTCGTCATTTCCTTCCGGGTTAAATGGTACGGGGGCATCCGCAGGCAGAGCTTTAACTGCTTTAAATACGTATCCGTTGCTCGCTTCGACTAAAATTGCAGCCATCCATTCCATGATGCCTTTAATTGTGAAGTTTTTTGTCCTTGGTACCTAACTGACGACTTTTCTCCACATGAAAGCAGTTAAAGACACCATTCTTGACATTGTTATAGAACTTCCTATTACTTGGTTTCGTTCTGCATCTCTACGCTTAAAACTACTGTCTTGATGTCTTGCAGTCTCAAGAAACGGGATGCATTCGTCACATGGTGTTTTCGTCACAAACAAGGTCTTGGTGTTCCGCATCAGTGGCGCGTTCTGTTCATTATGGACAGGAGCTTATTACGGGGTAATAAGCTCCTGGTATGGATGATGTATGGATACTTCTTGACCTTCTTATCTTGCACAGTTCGTCTGTGTCTGAGGTTCTGGGAACTCGCCAAGAAGCCAGAGGCTCGAACGACGCTGAACGTCGCATAATTGAAATATTTGTGGCGGATTAGTATCACGCTAAGCGTGAACCCATTGTTTTGAACGCAGTAAGAACAGTCTGTTTCATGTTTTCTAGCCGTCATCACTGTTTCATTTAATGAGCTTTCTGTCATCTCTGTTCAAAATCCAATTAATTCTAAACCAAATAAACCGGGGAACACATCTTATGAGGAACTCAGTGTAAAATAGCGGTATTTACATATTTTAATTATGTTACAAGTCATTTGTCTAGTAACAATAAACATGCCGCAAGCTTTATTAAGTTGTGTTTATGCGATTCTGTAATT